>JAQFVV010000012.1:2632022-3190956 GCA_028023455.1 Epiperipatus broadwayi | reverse complement strand
ATGGGCAGATATTTTATATGCTAACTTTTGCATGTATAAATGGAAAATAAATATCATTCAGCTGCAGTTATAAATTTTTACAAAAGAATATAATTTGTCTTTGTTTTTTTAACTATTATTATGTAAAGTTTTATCTTAAATAAAAAAGAAACACTATTTATATGCAATGTTAAAAATAATGCATTCAATAGAATATTATTATATATTCCTATTTAAAAATAAATGAGTCAAAGCATTATTTAATTTCCAAAATTTAATTAAAATAAATTACTTTAATCAGTTTTAATAAAAATAATTAAAATAAATCAAAGTAAAAAAACATAAAAGAATATGATTTTTAATTCAAATGCAAATAGTTTTCATAATTATGGGTCAAAACATGCAATAGCTTAGGGTGTTTTTGAGAAACAAGGTTCAGAGTTTAACACAAACTGAAACAATTTTATCAATGATTTTTTAGTATTTCAATATGAATAAATAATATTTAAAAGTAAACGTTACATTATTAATATATATATATAAACATAAATAGAGGACATAACACAAATACAAAAATGAGGAAAGATGCGTTTTTTCTCCAAATAAGGTGAAGCATCTCAGAAAAAATAAATAAATTCATCAAAAAAATATTATGAAGAAACTATTTTCTATGGGATATGGTCATACAATAAAATTTCTCAAACTAAAAAAGTACCTTTTTTTATTACATATTAAATAAAAGAACACTGAAACAAAGCATGAAACAAAACAACTCACAAAAGAAAGGAAAATAGCATAATAAACAATCAACAATCCATAATATTCTATAATCTTTGATAATTAAATATAGTATAATTATGTAAGATATAAAAATATTTATTAAAAATCAAACTAAAATGTCACTTTTATTACATTTATGTTTCTATTTTGTGTTTGTAACTTCACAAATAATATACATTGTATTCAGTTTGTATAATAATATATTAACTTTTGGTTAAAAAAAGGATAATATATAATTTTCATGATGGCTGTCAAACTTAAACACATTTTGTTTTATTTATTAGTAAAGGATAATCAATTTATTTATTAGTTAAACTTCCTTTACAAAACTAGACAAACAAATTCACCTATGAACATGTCCAGAAAATGAAAATAATTTATTAAGACTATGAAACAGAGAAACCATTTGAAAAGCCATTAAAATGTAATATTTTGTTTATATGTATTGTTATAATCATAATCAATAATCATTGCTTAATACAATAGGTGATTGTCTATTTATTTTTTTCTATTAGTTCTCCTTGAGTTTAATATATGCATGCTGGATCCAATTTATTTGTCAATTTAAGATAGCAGAAAAACAACGATATTTCAAACAATCACAATAGAATTTTGTTTTTCATAGTAGAGTTTGTATTTTAAATAATTAAATGCAGCAACGAGCTTAGAATGTTTCTTATTAACTCTTATAATGACTGCGTGCTTTGTTAACATGGGTAATCATTGTCAATGAACAATGTTAAATTGATTATATAAAAAGCAAATGGTAGTAATTTGTTTAAATGGAGATAATGGAATAATTACAACTTATTTATACTATGGTAACAAAAAACAATCTAAATAGTTGACATATTTTTACTCCTGGTGAACATGGTATAAATAACTACAAAATGATAGATAACCATAAGTGCAAATTGATTATACTATAGAAATCAAACAATCACAAAATTAAAATCTAATGCTTACATAACCATATTCTGTTTCTAGGTATATATCAGCTTTATAAGAAGTTGTGTTCTGTTGAATGTATTACTTTAATTTTTATTGTAAATATTTGTACTTTAACTATATTGTTTATACGCTAATTTCAAATATAACAGAATAAAAACTGTCAGGAGATTATATAAATTTAACAACAGAACTGGTACAATTACAAGTGGATATAATATGTATCAATCAAAGTTAAAAATAAAAAATGAAGTAACAGAAAAATCATATGAAATTTTAATTGGAATTATCTTGATCCATTGGCAAAAGCATTTTATTTGAAAAAATATTACAATAGATCAACAAGGAGATTGAAAGTATTTGATTCAAGATATTGATCGACACTTGACTTTGAAATAATGTACATATTCTTGTCCATGTTAGTTCCTGGTCTGGTTATTATATTTGAGGTAAGTTTCTGAAATTAACATGTTCACCAAATCAAGGGTCACAATTCAAATGTTTGTTTCAGATAGGACAAATTGTAATCTGTAAACTCTGGAAAATTTTAATATAAGTATAAAAAAAGAATCCTCAGAGAAAATATTGAGCAATTGAGACTTGTATAATTTTGGACAAGTTAAATCATCCTGTTTTAAAAAAAGAAGATAGCAAACTTACCAAAATAAAAACCTTATAATAAATTTCAAGGATATTAAAGGAGTAAGAGTAAAATTATTTTGATGATTTAATGATTAGAAATATTTCATTTAGCACACAAATTAAAATAAACAATTTCCCAGAAATGATGACAATAATCACTTTTATTAACTGAAAACTAAACTAAAATTAATCTGGCATATCTTGGTTATACCCTTGATAGGCATGCAAGATTATTTAGACTAAAACTGAGTTGTAGTTACATGACTTTAATTTTTAGTTAAATATTAACCAAATAATACATTGTTGTCTTTAAAACTACAATTTTTGTTAGACTTATAGAATTGTAATTTTAATTATTAATCTTCTGTATTTCTATTAAACACATCAAAAGTAGTTAACTATAATTGATACAATTCAATTGTGACAAATTTGTAAATTTATAAAATTCATGACCAAACATAACCTTTACACTGAATGCCATTGATGAAAAAAAGCAATGGTTTGGTTTCTACACAATTTGTTACATTACATTTCCCCTGATTCTCTGTGTGTTTTGGTGCAATGATAGAATACTAGACACAAAACTAAAATCCATGTTCACAGCTTAATTCCCTCACTTTCAGTATTCTAAAATCATATCTTTCAAGTGATCAATTGTTTAATTATTTATGTTTCCTGGTATTTCTGTATTTTTCATTTTAAATTAACCTTTTAGGTTTTTGTATTTATAGTTGTTCTAATCATTTAAACTTTAATTACACTTGGTTTATATTTTGTGTTAAGATCAGATATAAAATATGATTCCACTAAATATGTAATTGTTTTACTTCATATGAAAGTTTTAAAAAAAATTGAAATATTTATGCACTTATAAAAATTACAGTATTATTTTTAACAGCTCTTTATATCTGTTTTCCAAATGCAATTATATTATTAACTGCTATTATTGAATTTTGTAATATATTTTTATTGTAAAGAAAGTTATTTTTAATGAAAAATAATAATAGCAATCAAAATTATGCTGCCAATCAAATCATAGTATAACAAATTAAACAATATAACAAATAAACTATATATAGTACAAGCGCTTTGTGTGCTTAATTTTACTATAAGAGAGACCTCTACAAATCTTAACACAAGATTCGATTTCATAAAGATAAGAGCGGCCACTCTTATCTTCATCAATATTTAGATCTTAAATTTAGAAATATTTATATATATGTGTGTGTGTGTGTGTGTGTGGGTGAATGTGTGTGTGGCTTTGTGCACAGATAATGAAGCTGATAACAGTAAATAAAATTAATAATATTCTACAATTTAATAAGCTGAGTGATTTCGGAGGATTCATACTCCCATATTCATTATAAATCTACTATAGTTTAATTTGTGCACAGACTTTCAGATGACCCATCACTCTCCCTCCTATCTAATAACACATACACTCAAGCACATATATGCTGAAAAGATAAATAATCAACCAATATACGTATTCTCAAACAAACAATATCATGTAACCAGCATATCACTATGTCCAGATTATTGCTCAGATATATATTAAGATAGACAATCTTCATACTATTAATGGACAGGTCCAATCTAGCTACCACACTCCAACTCTTTAACTGTCCATTCAATTGAAGATCTGATGTTGGAATGCTCAGATAAGGCCACCCTGAGGCCGAGATTCTTGTCACACCCATGTTGACCTAAGGTGAATCTGAACCCCACATGTACAGGACATATCCATTAAATACATATGCAAGGATGGGCAGACATCTCTACAATGTAATAACTGAAACACAGGCTTATTATATACCTGTGTCTATATATGTAATATAGGTATATGTGCACAGACTTTCAGATGACACATCACTCTCCACTCTATCTAATAACACTGATACACTCAAGCACATATATGCTGAAAAGATAAATAATCACCAATATACGTATTTCATGCTAAACCAGCAATCATCAGTTGGTCCAGATTATCATCTCCCACACATATATACTATAAGTGCGCTGATATATATTAAGATAGACAATCTTCATACTTTAATGTATGTGCTTGAGTGTATGTGTTATTAGATAGAGTAGAGAGTGATGGGTCATCTGAAAGTCTGTGCACATATACCCTATATTACATATATAGACACAGGTATATAATAAGCCTGTGTTTCAGTTATTACATTGTAGAAATGTCTGCCCATCCTTGCATATGTATTTAATGGATTATGTCCTGTACATGTGGGGTTCAGATTGACCTTAGGTCAACATGGGTGTGACAAGAATCTTGGCCTCAGGGTGGCCTTTGAGCATTCCATCATCAGATTTTCAATTGGATGGATAGTTAAAGAGTTGGAGTGTGTAGTAGATTGGAGCCTGTCCATTAAAATATGAAGATTGTCTATCTTAATATATATCTGAGCACTTATAGTATATATGTGTGGGAGATGATAATCTGGACCAACTGATGATTGCTGATTTAGCATGAAATACATATATTGGTCATTATTTATCTTTTCAGCATATATGTGCTTGAGTGTATGAGTGTTATTAGATAGAGTGGAGAGTGATGGGTCATCTGAAAGTCTGTGCTCATATACCCTATATTACATATATAGACACAGGTATATAATAAGCCTGTGTTTCAGTTATTATAGTTTAATTTGTAAATATTAATTCTTATTAAGCGTATTGTCAGCATGTAATACTTATCGTTATAAAGTCAAATCTTGTGTTAAGATTTGTAGAGGTCTCTTTTATAGTAAAATTAAACACCAGAGGCACATGTAATTTTAGCCTTATATAAATATTACATGCTGACAATGTTCTTAATAAGAATTAATATTTACAAATTAAACTATAGTAGATTTATAATGAATATGGGAGAATGAATCCTCCGAAAACACTCAGCTTATTAAATTGTAGAATATTATTAATTTTATTTACTGTTATCAGCTTCATTATCTGTGCACAAAGCGCACACACACACCCACACACACACACACCCACCCACACGCACACACACATATATATCTATATATTATGGATTTATATGCTAATGAAGTAAAGCTTTAACTATTTCAAAAATATTTTTTGAAAAATGATTTCAGTTGGGTTATGCTTATTGTGTAATTAATTATGAGTTTTGACTGTAAGTATTATTAGAAGTACTTTTGATTATTGTAATAAAATAATTGTTTTATTAGTTTCCACAATACTTAAGTGATTCATTAATTTTAAAACAGCAACTTCACATAAATATATATATTCTTTAAATTCATTGAATTTTGAGTGCTAGAAATGTAATTATTCCCCACTTTATTTTCTATTTGATTTGCATTTGTATATATATATATATATATATATATATATATATATATATATATATATATATATATATATATATATATATATATATTATAACTCCTCACACCTATCACCAACACTAACAATTACCCGGGGGCACCAATTCTATGGATCATAGAATAAAATATTCATTTAATTTTACCTAAATCTATTCATGAGGCTCTTAATTAAAGCTTTCACCTAAAACTAACTCAGTTGAAAGGTACAGAGGTGTATGAGGTGTACAATGTACATTAGATGTGGGAGAAAATATTATTACTAATAGGAATAAACATCTAAAAGTTCTATGCTAGCCAAAATTAAATTGGTAAGATTCTACTAGCTAAAATTAACTAATAATACTCTATATTTCACCTCCTCCCATCATCCATATGCACTGAATAACCTCTACTATATTATACAATTAACTAATAACTAAAATAAAATAAAAAATAATATTTCAGAAATCGTAATGTATAATTCATTAGCTCTAAACGCAAACTAAACTTATCGTTACTAAATTTTAATTACTTACTAATCTAATCTGGCTAAATGAATTTATTATCTAATCTAAATGATATATTGAAGATCTCAGGGAATTAACTTATGGTATGGCTTGATCTAACATTTCTATACCTCAAATTATTATTTAACACTATGAAAATAATATTATAAACCAAACAATATCCTAATTAGATAATTGCAGTTAGATAATGAAAGAAATCGGGCACATTCTGATTTCAATTCATCATCTAAACAAAAATTAAATAACAAAACCCTTTTTAAAAATGACCAGTAAGCAATTGATATCTCATATAGTGTTTGAATCAAGGAAATCAACATCATCATATGTAGAGATTCATTATAATTAATAAAATACAACTATTTTACATTAAATAAAATAAATGTATAAGCATGTGTAGAAGTGTGAAATACGAATAAATGTTATAGAAGAAACTCCAAATACAAATTTAGATAACAAAATATTTATTAATCAAATAAAAAAAAATAGTTAAATCAACATCTACTTTTCTTTTATTGTTATTAACACAAATTCCAAAGGGATTTAATATTATTGAGTACAGGTTATACAAGAAGATACAATACAACATGATTCAGTAACTTTTACAACTACAATATTTCATTTATCAGAACATTTTGATAGATTGGTAAACATTTTATTTGAAACATTAAATGAACTAAATAAGTTCCTATTATTTACTATAAAGAAATGGCTCTTTAGCTATCAGTGATTTCTGATAGACTTATACAAAAATAAAACAAAATAAATATGACCTTACACTTTTAGTAATTGATTACTAAAATATCTTTTATTCAGCCTTTTGCTGAATATCACTCATTTATTACTAAAATTTTTATAACAACAATATAGATTAATATTCTAATTACTGAACAAATTAAGATTTTGCATTGTTACTTTTTAAATATATTAAATAAAATTAAAATAAGGGGATTTAAACTAAGAATAATATTAGACCATCTTACCAAAGATAATAAATACTTCTATTAATTAAATGTATTTTCCTTTGTAGTTTTGAAGTAAAGTATTCTATTGGATAATTAGGTTCTGCTTTGCCAAAATAAGGTAAATCCTTGTATTCAGTAACTATATCCTATCTTTGCTTAATTATTTATGTAAATTATGATTAAATGATAAAAATCAATGAGATGAAGCTTAAATGATTACTACAAAATGTTTTAACATGATAAGTAAAGTTCTACATTAATAATGAATTTTTTTATATCAAAATTGACAATTTGTGCATGAATCTGTATTATGCTGTGTGTCAAAGAAAATAAATAAATAATGTTAATCAATCTAATCGGTTTGCTTATGATATTTCAATATAATCATAATACGGTTGGAAGTGAAGATCAATCAATCTTTATTTATCAACTATAATACAGATGTTTTATAAGATACTATACTTTCCTTTTATTCTTCCTTTTTATCATAAACCATCAAACACTAGGCTATAGCATAAGCTGGAAAACATCCAATACACACATGGGATAACAGATTTATATAATTCAAAACAGGTAATATAACAATAACTTCCAAGTCTATCTTTAAGACTAAATAATTGGTGGAATAACTCATCACCAAATGAAAATTAGGAAGATAACATCTCTAGCTTCATACACATCTAATTCAATATATCAAATATAAAAGGGGGATTCAATCCACTCCTATCAAAATATACTCTAATACATAGATAAGAAAAGGAATATTCAATTCCATACACTACACTATACTGCACTGGGCAAATTACCCATATTAAATATTCAACTAACAAATACACTGATTCAATCCCATAAAATATTATAAACATTGTAAACTTTATAACATATAGCCACAAAATACTTTTCATTCAGTCATAACAAAGAAATAATAATTCTCTCTTAAACAACTTTCTAATTCTTCAAATGATTGATCCCCTTTTTCTTCCGAATCTGATTGATTTAAAATCATTTTCACTGGCAATTACATATAATTATAAATATGTTTAATAATAGACACACACACGTATAAGCATGTGATATACAGACCATTTAAAATCGCAGTAAGCAAAAAATTACTGTTAAAATATTAATTATTACTGCTATAATTAATAAAGAATAAAATATCTCATATCTGACAATATTTAGGACCTGGTAATGCTCAAAGAACAATTGGAGAATAAAATACTAATTACTATGGACTAAGCAAAACGAATAATTTTTTTAATATAATACATTAATATTGGCAAGAATCTGTAGTTAAATTGAACCTAAATAAATAATAAAATTGTATGTTACAGCTGAAATGATTCTTGAAAATAACAGTTTTCTAATTTATAAAATAAATATATTCGGTAAGATTTAATATAATGAACATTTTTTTAAAATAATTATTCACCCCTTTGAATGGACTCTTCCATTGGTTTTGCCATAGCGTGTGTTACTAACACATGACCAAGCTTCATATTAAAGTAATAATAATAATAATATAAAATTACCAGCATAATATATTTTTTATTATGCTATTTGAGACATACAATGCTAGAAGTTTAATCTCATACCCATCAGAAGTGTAGAAATTTTTTATAAGTATTAATAGTTCAAAGTCTGAGTTTAGTGTCCAGATATTGTATAAATTTGTATAGCAGACAGTGTATTCTGTTGTATTGAGTAGTATAAGATGGAATTTGGTTATAGCAGATAATAAAATGAGGAGTATTAATGAATAAAGTAGGTATTAAACTAGATGTTTAATTTAAAATTTTTTATTCGAAGGGGGAAGTTATGTGCCCTTATCTATAGGTCATAATAAGGTAGAATGATCAATTGCTAAAAAAATTTTAAATTTTAAGATATGTTTGTATGATATATGAATAATAGTAGGATAATTAGATTTTATAGTACAATTTAAGGCTGAATTGAATACCTGGTATATAAAAATGTAATGAATTATTTAAAAAAAAAAACAATTAAATAAAGCTTAATTATATTCTTGCTTATGGTTGTAAAAGCTGGCCATATAAAATAACACAGCTATAAATAGTTAAAAATATATTAATAATTCGAGTATGATATTTTAAAACTAATAAATTAAATAAATGCTATATGTAGTGTTATAATTATATTTAATAGTCAAAATTAATAGAGTATATTTTGAGATAAACTTTATGATGGTGAGAATTATATTTGGTTCTACATTTTTAAATTATTTTTCCAAATTTTTATCTAATTATTTTTATATAATGTAATATATCAGTTTTGGTAATTTAGACCGAGATGTAAATTAAAAAAAAAATCATCTGATAAAGTTAGTAATCATGTGACTGTATATTATATACCTTCACACACACACTTGTTAGAATATAATAATAAAGTTTGTGAATTATAAAACTAAATGTAATTGCTATCTATCGTTAAAGTAAAAGTTGAAATATTAAATGTTATTTTAATAATTGTTTTAAAGTTTAAATGATTTTGATAAAACTATAATTGAGTTTAAAAATACTATTCTAAGTAATATTTTAAAACATGATGTCATAAATTCTTTATTTTAAAAAATTTAATCTATTATAAAACTAAAAATGTGTAAATTTGTTCGCGCTAAAAAAGTCATTAACCAATCAACGGAGGTATTTAGCAGACGAAAAATAGAAATTAGACGGAGCGGGAGAAGTAATGTGTAAGTAAAGGAAGGAGTAACATATTTTTTAGCTGTATAAGATCGTAAGCTAGAAAAGTGATATAATTTTAAAATTTTATATTTATTTTAAAAGTTTTTTAAAATATAATATTTTGAACTACCTTTAAATGGAAGGCTAGTTTAAAAGTTTTCTTACCAGAATATTTTATTCAAGTTTAGCCGAAACTTTGCAGTAAAAATGGAAATACTACAGAAAACAGTATATAGAAGTTATGATAAAGGAAAAATATTTGTAAAGTGCCTTGATACAGCTTTATTTATGCTCAACCAGAAACTTATTATTGTAACTCAGAGGAATATAATTTGGACATTATATGGAAAACTTAAAAAAGAAGTTACTTGCCGTCAGAAAAATTTATGAAGCACAAATTTATAAGGCTACTCCGAAGTTTTTTTATTCTTTTCTGTGAAAAGAATTAAGATGCGTATATCATAAAGAAAAAATTGTTTATAAAGTTATAACGGAGAAAGAATGTTTGTCCTTTTTAAAGGAAACATTACAAAGTATATAGTTACCAGAACTTTAAAAGAAAGAAAAAAATACCGAATAATGATATGAAAGAGTCATTATTTTTTTTTTTAAAAAAAAAGGAAAAGAAAAAACTTTATCTAAGAAGAATTAAAAATATTATAAAGTGTTCATTATAAAAGCGCTTAATAAAGATAGAGATTAGGAAAATGGAAATTTAAATTACTTAAAAAAAATGGATCCATGGAGACAGAAAAATTTACTGAATATTTAAATCAAAGTACCTAGAAGATGCATCATAAAAGTCGCGTGGGAAAATATTAGCAGAAAATATTAGAAGAGAATATGTAGACGTTTTCTTTACGGGATTAATTGATATCATAATTAATAATTGTATTAAATATTATAAAAAACCAAGGATTGTCATCTATGAATATTTATTAAACAGAGCAATAATTGTTTTACCTTAAAATTGAACAAGCAGGGAGGAGAACATTAAGTGACTGAAGAAGAAATAATAAACATTTTTTTTTAGCTTTAGTATGAACGGTTTTCAAGGAAATTTGATGAAGAAGTACAGTAAATATAGTTTGGAATATTTTTTACTAATTTATTTTAAAATATAAAATGTTATGTGAGATTAGGGAAAACATAAAACATAAATTTAGTAATATTAAAATTTAAATATAATAGCTTGATAAAATTATAGAAATAGTGTTTAAAATAAAGTGTATGGATGTGAATCTTATATCTACAAGGATCAAATGGATGGTGAAGCCTACGGAACGTGATCGAGGAGATAAAGGTCATTTGGTAATTTTAATAGTTATTTATAATGCATAATGTATTTTTTTTTAGATCATCTATTGACCTAAGAATGAAGTGTGAAAGTTTAAATTATATGTACACATTTTATACAACATTTTTAACATATTATGAGATAGGAGTAATTCAGATTATGCATACGACAATTTTTTAAAGTATATTAATCATATAATTTAACATAACAATTGTGTGATTCTTTTGAACTTTCATGTGATAAAGTATTCAGATATTTAAGTAGTTTCTATGACTAAATATATGGAGGAAAGTAGTAAGCAAGCTGTCTTATAGAACAGTGGAATAGTTTTAAAATAAATGAATTTTATTATTGTTAGTAATGCAGATATGTATTTGTCGATGTACAGTATAGAAAAAAATCTTGAGAAATAAGATCGGATAGTGACTTGGAAGTACTAGTGGAGAGGAAACCAAGATGATGTTTTTTTTTTAAGAAATAGGAAAAATAAAGGATTTGGATCATATTTAGTTTTGTGTGAATTCAGTATAGTTAACTAGGCCCTATAACTGAACACATATAGTTTGGACAGTGTTTTTGCATATCTTTAAACTTTGGATGTTATAATAAAGCTGAACAAATAGCTTTAGCATCGTTCCTATGATAGAGGTTGGTAGACAGGTAAAGGTCACTCCTTTATAGTGTCTTTTAATTCACTGTGCCATGATTGTCAAGGTATATGACGAGTAATATTCTAGTTGTATTTTGATCCTATGCATCTATCTTCGCTATCCTTATTTCGTGAATCTGCATTGGTCAGAAAGATATTTTCAAAGAAATAATGAATAAAATAGAACTGAAGATATGATATCGTTTATGTAAGAATAGTTTATTTGTTTGAATGTATAGAATTGTGTAACTTTAAAATTGAAAGTCCAAAATATCATAAAGAGAGAAAGAATCATATAATACATTGTAAAATTAATTCAGAAATGAATATAAGATTTTGAAAAGAAATCTAAACCAAGTATTTTAAAAGTGATAATAAAATTTGAATGTTTTTTTTTAATATTAATGTTGGAGGGAATGAGTATTGCATATTTATCAAGAGAAAATTCAATAAGGTATAAGAAACATATACTTGTGCATGGTATATTAATAGTTATAATTATATCATCCGAAGTAAGGCTTGAATGAGAATATTAGGATTAATAAACATCGGATAATGAATAATAAAAACCTAATACTAAATGTAGAATAGTGTTTTGACTTTGTAAGTTTCCATACAACCAATATGAAACTAAATTTTATTATTTTGTAGAATTTTATTACGAATGTAAATTTTTGTAAAAAAAATGTAATTTTAATAATATTAGGGATGAAAAGTGTTTATGATAATCATATAAGAAATGCATTTTGTAATAAGCTAACCATAATAATAAATCAAGTAATAATACTGTATTTTCTTAAGTGTTAAAAAAAATAAGATTTAACTAGGAAAAGTAAATAATATTTTGATTTCATTTTATAAACTAATAAACTAACGTGAGATATGAAAGTAAGGGGTATTCAATGTATATAGTGTAAAAATATTGTTAATTTATTTATGTTGTTAATAAACTTTGTTTTAAATTTGTTTTAAAGTTTTGTGTCCGAGTTGTTATTTCTCCACATGGATGCATGAAATCACGATACATTTATAATTGAAACAGACATATAGGTTTTGCACAAAAGGTAAACATAAAAATGTTATAAGAATTTTGAGAATTTATTGGTATGTTAAAATTAAAAGATCATAATTTTATATTATTTATTGGTCATAAGTCGGTTGCCACAATATTACATTAAATTATATGCTAATGTTGCCACACATATTCTGTTGTCAGATTATTAAAATACTACCACGTACATATTTATTTATTTCATTTCAGGAAGAAATAAGATTATATTATATTATTATTGTTATTATTATTTTTTTATTATTGTTAATTGCTGTGTAGTAGATTATGACATAAAATTCCCTTTTCATTTTTTACTACCGTAATTTTAAATCAGTTAGAATACAATTTATGAACCTGAGATTTTATTTTATTTTACTTCATTTTATTTAATTGAGCTAGATTTTTGTTATAAAGAAGATTAAGATATGATTATTATTTTAATCATAGTGAATAGAGCTCAGAAAGTCGTAAGAATACTATGAGTTAGTTATTTGGTATAGTAAAAAGGGGGGATAGTGTTCTTATGCCATTGAGGTAGTATCATGTGGATAATGGCTCAATGTAGTCTATCTCGTTCCCTGTATTGTCACTCCATGTCTCATGAAAATAGTAAATATTTGTTTAATTCATTTTAAAATTGATCCGTATTTGTATTTTAAAATTAGAGCTAGTAATCATTTTAATTAATGCTGAATATTTCATTTATTTATTTGTTAACTGAGCTAGAACCCATAATATTCGTAATAAACAGTATATTTTGGGGTGAGAATGCACAAGGGGAGGTTAGAATATATATATATATATATACATATGAAATAAAAACGTTTTTTGGATATTATGTACTAGATTATGCATAGAGAAATTATTCCATTCAGCACACAAAAAAATCTTGTTTAAAGTTTTTAAATTCCCAGAAAAACTTCATCCACTGAAACAGAAAATTCCATCACTGAATTAGATTGCCAACATTTTGATTAAATTGTATTCATCTTTGTCAAAGTTAATGTTGTAATGAAAAACAATTGTGCCTCAAGTATTAAAAATGCTACATCATTAATTAATTATTCATATGCATATTAGATGATTTTTCAATTAGAACAGGATATAGATTAACAAAAGTTTATGTACATCATTTTATAGTCAATTATATTAAAAATGATTTAGTTGTCGATAAAATAATGGGCTTCTATAACCGCAGGAATACATTATGTTTCATCACATTTATTTAAATTGTTTGCTCTTCTAAAAAGTTCAATGGACTATATCAGGGATGGGCAATTGTTTTGGCTCAGGGGCCACAGAGGTTGACAGAGGGCCAGTTTAGGGGCCACTTTGTGGCAGCAACGGTTAGCAGTCATACCTTTTTTCATGAAACAATAAACACCCTGTTTTATTCCCCATATTATCAAAGAAATATTTTTTTGTCCATTCTTCATTAAACACATAACATTCATCATCGATTTTACATTTTTTTGGAGGGTTCATAGTTCCACTAAAGTTGGAAATGTATATATTTGCTAATGCAAAGACAAAAATGAAATTAACTAGATCAACTGGAAAAGCACTGCACATTAGTGATAAATAAGAGATGAATCTTCAGTCATGCATGGGAAGAAAATCTCAGTTCAAGGCACATTTTTCTGATTGTCTTGGCAGGCTGCATAAAAACTCTTAATGGACTGCATTTAGCCCTGAGGCTACTATTTTCCCATCCATGGACTATATCATAATTCTTAAATTATATTTTTCCAAAATATCAAAGTCAGAAGTGAGACTTATTTCTACAAAATGCAACATAAAAGCTGATGTAATCAACTTTTGATTGAATACATTTTTATGTTTCTTAACTCTGACACCAATATGTCTTTTTGACTGACTCACATAACTTTTTGGACATTAGGAATATGGGATTTTATAGACATTTATAAAACAAAAAGCTTTTTTATTATTCATCTATGTCCTATTTTGTTGGACAAACATCTAATATGCAGATGAATTAATATTTTTTTAATTCACACAGAATATTGTAATTACTCAAGACATACTGGTTCTCCTTTATAACCTTAGACTTGACAAAAATTAATATTGATTCAATGAAACATCGGTAATTAAATTTATCAAAAGAATTTTATGGTTCATTAGATAAAGTCTTTCCATCATCAGATTTTCAATTGGATGGATGGTTGAAGAGTTGGAGTGGGTAGTATATTGGGGCCTGTCCATTAACCTTTTAACCGCTAATTATATTATTGGTTGTATGAGGTAAAAATCAAATCTTTTATTTGGCCAACTCACAAACTGAAGACAAAGCCTATTGTTAAAACATATTCGCCTATAATATTAAATTCAACTCAGATACGTTTATAAAAAGTATATTACTAATTTTTCAGGTTATGAAGAGAACGAAAGTTCTTTCAAAAATAAATTGCTATTTATTTATTCTAAAATATTCAATTTCGGCAACATAAAAGCTATAATATAAACAAAAAAGTCGACTTTTACGTTATAGAAAAGTAAATATTTCTTTTAAATATTTCTTTAATATTTTTACTAAAATCTTCAATATTTTTCGAAAATAATTTTGTTTTTTTTAGTATATTTTTTAAAAAACTAGTTTAATTTCTGAAATTATATTTTTTTAATACTTAAAATTAAATTCAAAATGAAAATCTCAGTGTTTTTCTTTATTTTCTTTGATCAGGCGGTTTCTTTGTTCTTTCCAGCCAATCAGAAAGTCTTTTTCAGCTGAGAGCATGCTAAGAACCAATCACAACTAATGTTCTTTCTTTGTTTAGGTTTAAATGCGTTTTTTTATATTTTTTACTTGTAAAATAAATTGGAAGAGGGCACCATCTTACAGAACTTTTAAAAACCTATTCAAAACCTATCAAACAAATTTTTTAGCATAAGAACTGGCAGAGTTAGAGTGACGTCAGATGTCTACGAGGAGCCTCGTAGGAGGCGGGAAAAGGGTTAAAGTATGAGGATTGTCTATCTTAATATATATCTGAGCACTTATAGTATATATGTCTGGGAGATGATAATCTGGACCAACTGATGATTGCTGGTTTAGCATGAAATATGTATATTGGTGATTATTTATCTTTTCAGCATATATGTGCTTGAGTGTATCAATGTTATTAGATAGAGTGGAGAATGATGGGTCATTTGAAAGTCTGTGCTCATATACCCTATATATTATAAAGTCTTTTTGGAGATTTTAGAAAAACAGAATTATTTGTTTGCTGTTCTCTGTGCAGAAAATTAACAACACGTAGTATAACCAAAAAAAGTTTTTATTTTCGACTTATAACTGTAAAAATCTTTGTTATAATATATATATATAATTGTAAATCTTTGTTACAATATATATATATTTATAGATAGATAGATAGATTAATGTTATATTTTTGAAATACAAGCATAATTCATATACTTTGAGTTTAATGCTGGTTCAGCATGAAATATGTGGATATGAGATTATTTATCTTTTTTACATGTGTTTTCATGCGTATCAGTTGTATGAGATAGAATACATAGCTTATGAGAACTTGAAAGTCTGTGATTAATTCCCCTATATTATATATTAGTGTTATATATGCATATATATATATATATATAAATTATAAAAGTGATATTATAATTATAAACACACTAACAGAACTTCTTCAAATAAAAACTATTTAAATTCAAATATAGTGAAAGTAAACATCATTAAATTATAGCCCAAGATTCCTTAATTTTAATGTTAACAACTTGTTGATTGATTACATAAATCCTATTTCTATTTATAAAAATCATCTCCTTAATATTTTTCTTTTCTCTCCTCATGAAGAATCTTAGCATTTCCAAGATATTCATGGGGAGAGAAACCATAATAAAAAAATTAACAAGATAATTATTATAAATAAAAATAGGACATCTATAATTAATCAATTATTTCCTAACATTAAAATTAAGGTATCTTGGGATATGACTCAATGATGTTTACTTCCTCTATATTTGAATTTAAATATTTTTTTCACTTTAAGAAGGTTAAGAAATTGATTGAAAGTACTTCTGTGATTTATTATAGTTTATAAATATAATATCATCATTATAATTTTTTTTTTAAAAATATAATATTTATTTTATAACGGACATTTTATTTTATATATATATATATATATTAGACTTGCATTGATTAAATGGACTGTTCATCTAATTAAACAATGATCAAATACAAACAGACATAATTTCTAAGGTCAAGTTTATATGCTTCTTTAAATCAAAAGTTATCTCCTTTATTTTGTAATAAGTGAGTTCATAAGTTATGGTTATATTAAAATTGCAGTAATTATAAAATTTTAAAAACCTTTCCATTATTTTTTTTAAAAAAAATGTGGAGCTAAAAATAAAAACACTTTAATTTTTTTTAGTATTGTATTGTTTAAAAAAGTTTTAATATATTCCATAAGATTTATTTATTTTTCTCATGTGTCATAGCATCAGGCAGGAAGCGAACCCGCTAACCCAGGACAACTGCTTGTAAAGCAGCTGTCACTGACCTCTCGACCACCAATGCTTGACAAATATATTTCATAAGATTTATTGAAATATTTCCTTTCAGAAACAAATAATATATTTAACAAAAATCATATCAATACTAATCAATAGCTTTTTGCCTGGGAATTCATAATAAGTTTAGTGATAAATCTATATGAAACCTATGAAGTATAAACTCCAGATTATTGCTGTGCCAAATTATTAAAAGAACAACCTGTTCATGAACTAAGCAACTTTAATGCATTACTTAAAAAACGAACTTGAGATCTAAATGCCTTTTGATTAAACTGTTTTTCATTTCTCCCCAATGATTTTTATAAATGAGATAATTGCATTTGCTGGATTAGAATAAACCATAAATTTGCATAAATGATCAATCAGGTTTCATTTCTCTCATAGTTAATATTATTTTAATAACACAAATATGATGCAAATTGTTTTATAAATAATATATATTGAAATGCAGTATTAGAATATAATGCTTTTAATATTACAAATATTATTAATAGTACTAATACTGTTAATACTACTACTACTAATACTACTACTATAACTATTACCACCACCACCACTCCTTCTATTATTACTACTCCTGCTACTGTTGCTACTACTACTACTACTACTACTACTACTACTACTACTACTACTATTACTACTGCTGCTGCTACTGCTACTGCTACTACTACAACAACAACTACTACTACTACTACTACTACTACTACTACTACTACTACTACTACTACTACTACTACTACTACTACTACTACTACTACTACTACTACTACTACTACTACTAATAATAATAATAATAATAATAATAATAATAATAATATTAATAATTTTGCTTTAAAAATAAACAGGCATACAAAAATAACTGATAAATTAGAGGACTTTTTATGTGGATTAAAAAAATAAAAGAAATAGAGTAAACTGCTACAAATCGTGCATTCATTCTATATAAACAGTGTTAATAACATCTTGCAGATGTATAGTGCTGAACAAAATATTACTGGATAAGTTTTCAAATGCAGATAATAAAAATTTGATCAATTAATTATTTTTTGTTTATTCCGTTATCTGAAAATAAATAGGTAGCTATTAATAAATCAATTCATAATGGTTGGGTACTTGCATTCATTATAGAGCTTTTACTATAAAGAAAAATTATAAGCCTAATTTGAATATGAAGACATTTTCAAGTTTGCCCGTATCATGGCTTGATATTGTAATACTATTGTTCTATTCAAATGGATACAAAAAGATAAATGTAATTTAAAAGCTAATGTTTGAGAAGATGTGAGTGATAAAATGATTTTTTTAAAATGATTAAAGTATAAAAAAGTATTGGAAGGGACACTTTTTCCAGAAAGCAAACTATATTTTATAGATTATATATATTTTTCCTATCCCATTTTTGTTATAATGGAAACTGCAAAAACAGAAAATCTTTAGCGTTATAACTTTGCTATAATTGATTGATTTCATATGTATATAAAGAGAACAAACAAAAATTAAATGTCATAAACTTATGAAATATGTTATTGCTGGTTCACGCTGCAAATGCTTATAACATATAGCTTATATCTTTAAACATGCATGTAAATTTATTTACAGATATATTTACGTATGTGTTTATAAAAATAAATTATAATTTTTGCAATATTGTAAAAATTCTGTTCAAATTCCTGCTTAAATCATTTTTCATTTCTCTAATTAATATTAACAAAATACAACTAGTACTTCAGCGGCATATGATTAAAGTTTAAAACCCACACTATAAATTTCAATCATCATAGTTTTTACATTTTTATTCTTAAAATGTTCACCTCACATTGAGATACTGTCAAAATTGTACAAAAAATTACTTCTAATTTGACTCCACCCACTATTATTCACTAAAATAATTACATAAAGTAGTTCATTTGAGATCCATTAATTTTCATTAGTCTGTCATAGACTGCAGTAAAAAATAATCTTGTTACACTATGGGAATCTAACACTGGTAGTTAATGTGCACTTTCTGGAAAATTGTCAAAAAAAGACTTTAAATCACTCAAATGATTATTTGAAATACAAAACAAATGGATTATTGTGTATATGCATATATGTGTATGTTTGTGAATTTTAATGTTTAAAATTGTATAAATATAATTCAGTATGAGAATATTAAATCACTACTCATTATCTTTGGATTCTGTAAAGAATATTATGTATAAATAGTCAAAATAAGAGTCATAGATCACATGACCCTATTCTCTTAAGCTTGTAAGTTATAAACAATGAGGATTGCCAATTCATCAACTAGCTTTATAATAAATGCTTAGCCAGAGAAAGCACTTCTCTGTCAGGAGCCTCTGAATCTACCCTGGCACCTCTCTGAGGAGTGCCAAAGCATGAAACCATGGTCAGGGGTTTGGGGGGTCAGGTTCCTGACAGAGATATTTTAAATGCTTTCTCTGGCTAACCATTTATTATAAAGCTTGTTGAGGAATTGGCAATCCTCATTGTTTATATTATGTATACTTTAAAATTATGGGCCATGCAAGATTTTTCTTAAATTTAAAATTAAATTAAGGATTCAGTGACCATAGATATATACAATCTTCCTTCACATTGGTTAACTATGCATCATTTTATAATCAGAATTTTTTTAATAGTCCGTTTCTTTTTTTTATTATCAAAAACATAATATTTATTCTATAATAAAACTTTGTTACATTGTGTAGTATTCTGATACATTCATATAGTTAATGGTTTAAACGAAAAACTTTTACTTGATCAACCTTGATTGATAATTGTATCCCAGCATTACACACAGAACAGAACATTGTTCCATAGTTCTTAGTAATATAACAATCTGATTGTTTTTGAGTATTTATTTTTCAGTTAAATATATTAAAATATCCATTTGCATCCAATTTTTGATGGTTTTCAGTTCTGGATAAGAATCAGATACTCAAAAAAATTATGAAATTATTTTAAAAATCTGTTAATTACCTAAAGTGTTTCAAAGAATCAGAAAAATTCAAATATGATTAAGTGCATAAAAATATTAAATAGAGTTTTAACTTGTGACATGTTTAAGAATTCTGGTATTTAAGAAACTCCATTACTACTTTGAAAGAATATATAAAAACATTTTCTCATTAAATATAAATTATAATGAATTCAATTTTTTAACACATCACCTTTATTATTTATATATATGTAAGTCATGTGAGAATTGGGTTTTCTCTCACGATTTACATATATTGATCACAAATACATTAATAACATATGTATCAATAATTTCAATCTCTGTGGTCAAATAGTAATCTTTAATGTCTGTATAAATATATTGGACTGCTAATAAAGATGGATTCCATTTATATTGTTAAAAGGAGGTTTTCTTGACAACATTTTAAAATTGTTATTGATATTGAGATGGTTTAAGTGTTCACTGCTTTTAATGATTACTTGCAAACTCATTTATCCTTAAATATTATTACACTTATTATTCAAGTAATACTTTGAGTACAATTTCAAAATAATAATTGCAGTTTGTAATGTTATAATTGACTATTTATTAGTCTGCATTCAGAACAGATTATATTTACCTGTTTAAAGAGGTTCATTTAAACTTCTTTGTATCAATAATTTTAATCTCTGTGGTTAAGCTACCATCTTTGATGTCTATATATAAATAATGGACCATTAATAAAGATGGATTTCCCTTTATTGTTAAAAGGACAACAGTTTGAAATTGTTGATTGTTATTGATATTGGATTGTCTAAGTGTTGATTTGTTTTTAAAGATATATATATATATATATATATATTCCAAATCATAACCATGTAAAGCAATATAAACATAGTTTGATAGTGTTAAATGTATATCTAGTTAAATTGGTGGGTTTTAAAAAGAATAGCCTAAATCCTCTTGATAAATTTTAAGATGCATTATTGTAGTATAGATATATGAATGTATATAATTTTATCCCAGATTAATTTCAGTTTAATATATATATATATATGTCCACAGATGGTGTTCTACCAAAAACACCAATCAAGCGTATGTTTTGTTTACATAAATGTCAGAGTAGTATTCATTATCTCTAACTATAATTCCACTTTCAGATCATGATTTCAAGCTATTTGCTATCATCAGTGAAAGACAGGAATAAAGAAACTAGATCTAAATACAAACTCTGAGCGTTTATGAAACAATTTCTATTCAGCTTGCAAGCGTGAATTTTTTAGACACGTAATGTCTTCAAACTCAGCATAGCAAACCAGATAGCTATATGGGACTGATCTCAGTTCAGCATCACCACATAGTAGAAGCCTCTGCAATCTATATCATTGCAAGAAAGACCTCAAAGGTACATTTATGAAAAAACAAAAATGCAAGTTAAAAAACTTGCTAACGCTTGTATTTATGTCCACAGATGGCGTTCTACCAAAAACACCAATCAAGCGTATGTTTTGTTTACATAAATGTCAGAGTAGTATTCATTATCTCTAACTATAATTCCACTTTCAGATCATGATTTCAAGCTATTTGCTATCATCAGTGAAAGACAGGAATAAAGAAACTAGATCTAAATACAAACTCTGAGCGTTTATGAAACAATTTCTATTCAGCTTGCAAGCGTGAATTTTTTAGACACATAATGTCTTCAAACTCAGCATAGCAAACCAGATAGCTATATGGGTCTGATCTCAGTTCAGCATCACCACATAGTAGAAGCCTCTGCAATCTATATCATTGCAAGAAAGACCTCAAAGGTACATTTATGAAAAACAAAAATGCAAGTTAAAAAACTTGCTAACGCTTGTATTTATGTCCACAGATGGCGTTCTACCAAAAACACCGATCAAGCGTATGTTTTGTTTACATAAACGTCAGAGTAGTATTCATTATCTCTAACTATAATTCCACTTTCAGATCATGATTTCAAGCTATTTGCTATCATCAGTGAAAGACAGGAATAAAGAAACTAGATCTAAATACAAACTCTGAGCGTTTATGAAACAATTTCTATTCAGCTTGCAAGCGTGAATTTTTTAGACACGTAATGTCTTCAAACTCAGCATAGCAAACCAGATAGCTATATGGGTCTGATCTCAGTTCAGCATCACCACATAGTAGAAGCCTCTGCAATCTATATCATTGCAAGAAAGACCTCAAAGGTACATTTATGAAAAAACAAAAATGCAAGTTAAAAAACTTGCTAACGCTTGTATTTATGTCCACAGATGGCGTTCTACCAAAAACACCGATCAAGCGTATGTTTTGTTTACATAAACGTCAGAGTAGTATTCATTATCTCTAACTATAATTCCACTTTCAGATCATGATTTCAAGCTATTTGCTATCATCAGTGAAAGACAGGAATAAAGAAACTAGATCTAAATACAAACTCTGAGCGTTTATGAAACAATTTCTATTCAGCTTGCAAGCGTGAATTTTTTAGACACGTAATGTCTTCAAACTCAGCATAGCAAACCAGATAGCTATATGGGTCTGATCTCAGTTCAGCATCACCACATAGTAGAAGCCTCTGCAATCTATATCATTGAAAGACAAACCTCAAAGGTACATTTATGAAAAAACAAAAATGCAAGTTAAAAAACTTGCTAACACTTGTATTTATGTCCACAGAATACAAGCGTTAGCAAGTTTTTTAACTTGCATTTTTGTTTTTTCATAAATGTACCTTTGAGGTCTTTCTTGCAATGATATAGATTGCAGAGGCTTCTACTATGTGGTGATGCTGAACTGAGATCAGACCCATATATCTATCTGGTTTGCTATGCTGAGTTTGAAGACATTACGTGTCTAAAAAATTCACGCTTGCAAGCTGAATAGAAATTGTTTCATAAACGCTCAGAGTTTGTATTTAGATCTAGTTTCTTTATTCCTGTCTTTCACTCATGATAGCAAATAGCTTGAAATCATGATCTGAAAGTGGAATTATAGTTAGAGATAATGAATACTACTCTGACATTTATGTAAACAAAACATACGCTTGATCGGTGTTTTTGGTAGAACACCATCTGTGGACATAAATACAAGCATTAGCAAGTTTTTTAACTTGCATTTTTGTTTTTTCATAAATGTACCTTTGAGGTCTTTCTTGCAATGATATAGATTGCAGAGGCTTCTACTATGTGGTGATGCTGAACTGAGATCAGACACATATAGCTATCTGGTTTGCTATGCTGAGTTTGAAGACATTACGTGTCTAAAAAATTCACGCTTGCAAGCTGAATAGAAATTGTTTCATAAACGCTCAGAGTTTGTATTTAGATCTAGTTTCTTTATTCCTGTCTTTCACTGATGATAGCAAATTGCTTGAAATCATGATCTGAAAGTGGAATTATAGTTAGAGATAATGAATACTACTCTGACGTTTATGTAAACAAAACATAAGCTTGATCGGTGTTTTTGGTAGAACGCCATCTGTGGACATAAATACAAGCTTAAGCAAGTTTTTTAACTTGCATTTTTGTTTTTTCATAAATGTACCTTTGAGGTCTTTCTTGCAATGATATAGATTGCAGAGGCTTCTACTATGTGGTGATGCTGAACTGAGATCAGACCCACATAGCTATCTGGTTTGCTATGCTGAGTTTGAAGACATTACGTGTCTAAAAAATTCACGCTTGCAAGCTGAATAGAAATTATTTCATAAACGCTCAGAGTTTGTATTTAGATCTAGTTTCTTTATTCCTGTCTTTCACTGATGATAGCAAATAGCTTGAAATCATGATCTGAAGGTGGAATTATAGTTAGAGATAATGAATACTACTCTGACGTTTATGTAAACAAAACATACGCTTGATCGGTGTTTTTGGTAGAACGCCATCTGTGGACATAAATACAAGCGTTAGCAAGTTTTTTAACTTGCATTTTTGTTTTTTCATATATATATATATTAAATTTACACTAGGAAGTGCATTGTATAAAGCTTATTTATGCACAAGCAATCTAGAAATATATTAACACATACTCATTGTGTTGTGCAGTGGACGAGAGATATACTCTAGATCCAAAGATTCTGGATCAATTTTTAGCTAAGTAAAGCAAAAAAATCTCATTTTTGTAATCTGAATGTAATTGTTGCTTTCAGTTTGTCATTTAAATATTCAAATATCAACTGATTTCCCAATCATATGTTTTATTTATATTTTAGAGGTGGTTTCTTTCTTTAGAACCATAAGATAAATATCAAAACCTTTAGTGTGGGTATAATATTTCAAAAAATTAAGATGCCTACAGTTATCTTATAGTCAAGCTCATTAAAATGTCTATTCTCTGATTTAGTGTCACATCAGATATTGGTCTGTACAAATTGGTTTTCTTCTAAAATATTGATGTATTTGAAATTCCAATGTTTTAACATAAACAGCAGAAGAAATTAGAGTGTAATTGAGTAAATACTAGGAAAAAATGCCTTCCACCAGGAAAAAAACAACAAAAAAACAAAACAAAATTAATTTATGAAGCATGATTTTCTATAACCACCTTGCACTCATTAAATTTATATACTACTTTCTGGATAGATTTTAAATGTTACAAATATAAAAATATTTATTTATTTTTACTTAAATGAGAAAGTTTAAATTTACACAAGTAATTAGACAGCATTTTTTCAAAATTAATTAATAAAGATATTGTATTCATAATTATTAATAAGTTATATTTATATATTGTATAAAAATAAATAAATCGTCCCAACTCTTAACAAATTACTTGTAGTGATTGTTAAGTAGAAGATTGATTTCCCAAGTAATCTGTAGAAACTAAAATTTCTTAAATTAAATATTTAATAATGATAAAAAATGTGTAAGTAAAGAGAATTAAAATTTGACATGTTTTGGTATCTTAGAAAAGTTTTAATATTATTAAAAGAAGAATAATATGTCAAAAGATTTTGTATGTGCATTTTTATTAAGACATTGTTTACATAAGAGACAAAGTTATAAAACTCTATTAAGACAAGGAATAAAAAAATTAAATTATACAAAAACACTACAATACAACACTCTTAGTACTATATTTTTTAAAGTTAAAATTACAAACCGTTTTGTAGGAATATATCAATTAATTTCAGTTTAAATTACATTGAAATAACATACTTGTGTTAAAAATGGGAAAAGGCTTATTGTCCTAACACTATTTACAAGTGAATCCTATATATAAACAACATGATATTGTTGTAATCCCATTTACCTGCCACAAACATAAACTAGAATAAAACAAACTCAAGAATGTGCCTACTTATGGGGTCAATACCCAAACAAGCTATCTATTTAAATGTGAGTAGGCTAATGAACTGGAAGAAGTCATAGCAAAATCTTCATCACTTTGTGGTTAACTTACTTGATGAAGAATGCTTGTTTCTCTACTGTTTTCTTTAAAGGAATTTCTAGAGAATATATTGTGTAATGGACAACCTAACACCCATTTATCTTTATAATTATGCAAACCCTCTAGAATTCAAGCTTTTATTCATAATAAATCTCGAAGAAACTGCTCATATTAAAATATACTAGAAAACAATGACAATTTTATACTGATGATGATCAGTTATTTTTATCACAATACACAGGACATTAAAAACAAAAATAGGTAGCATTGCTTCACTAATAACAAATTATTATTTTTTTTTTATTAATTACTGTCTTCTAAAATCTTAATGTAAGCAAAATTTCATTCTATGAAGTTGAAAATGATTATTTATTGTATTTCATAATTTTTTCTATACTTAAAAATTTGGTTATTTTATTAAGCATATTTCACATACACAATAAATGAATATTGCTTTGTAATGTTTAGCAGTTAATAGTAGATTGGAAGACTTGAGCTGAAGAGATTCTGAATGCATTAACTACTGATGATAAGTATGCAGAAACAGTCATATTTGTCAATTGAATAGAAATGTGCCCTTTAGGCTTTACTGTAACTGATATTAGCATATTCTGCAGCTCAAAATTGATGAATTATGGTTTCACTCTGGGGCTTCCACTGCTAGAATTTGTATAAACTCTCAAGCAATTAACAATTAAATTATACATTATAAAATTGTTAGTATCAACTTAATTCTTGAATTCCTAAGCATCATAGGACTTACAAAGCAAATAACCATTTGATTAATTACACATTTTAGGTGTTAAGTTGGATTATACAAAATATACACTAATCTTTTGAAAACTATAAACACATATTAATTTTTCAGCACAATATTTATTTGAGTTAATTACTGCTACTTATATTTTGATAAGAAGTTGTTCTTTTCATTATTACTGACATAAAAGCACCAATTCCAATCTCAGATAATTAGGATATGATAAATAAGACTTAATAAGTTGATTTTCTATTACAGTATAAACCAAAGTGCTTATTATTGGTGTAGAAAAATGGTCTCTTGCAGCATTTCTAACTCCCCAGTATTTATTTTCACTTAATAAATAGATGAGTGAATATAGTGACCAAAAACGGAGTTTTTTATGTATGCAGTAATAAATCTTGAATTCTTCTGACATCATATGTATATTTATTATATTAACTTTTCTTACTACATACTTTTCTCAATATAATTTTAATAGTTAAATGAATATTTAATTATGTCTAAGTATTTTAGAATAATAATGAAATAAAATGTCAAATAAATAGGTTAATAATTTTAACTGTTTTTAATTTATAAAAACCAATATTTGAAAGTACTCTTGAAGCTTTTTATTGTTAGACAGGCACTCAAAAAAGTATTAAGTCTTTTATATTTTGAGACATCTAGTTCCATAAATGCCAAAATATTTTTTTAAAGAAAATAATTATATATATAAAATCTATTCATTTATTTACTAGATACGAATTGGTTTTTTTTTTCCTTTTGATAATGTGCACACACGCTTTTAAGGGGAAAAAAACTGTTCACATATTTATAAATCATGATTAATAAAAGTCATAATAAATTCTCGAACATTAAAACTTATCGAATGCTTATTATACAAAAATAGATAAAAAATTAAGACTAAGAACTAAATATGTTTTTGCTTTTAAATTTATTATTTATCATTTTTTAATGTTATCATTTAATAGAGTTATTATATTAGAAAAATGTTTTGTTTTCATATATATATATTTGTATATATGTGTGTGTATATATACATATTTATTGTGCCCTTTTCTATAGGTCAGTAATAGTTTATAACAGTCAATTACTAAAAAAATTTAAATTTAGAATGTTCTTTTAATATGGTAATTGTATTAAGTCAATTATATCTTTAAAGTACAATTTGAAGCTAAAGAGAATACGTAGTATATAAAATCATTAAAAAAATAGTTATATAAAGCTTAAAATACTGTTTCATATGGTTGTAAAAGCTGGCCATATTAAATAACACATCTATAAATAATTAAAATTATATTTAAAAAAAAAATTCGATTTTAATAGTTTAAAACTTATAGTTAATAAATGCTATGTTTAAATTTGTAATCACATTTAAATAGTCAAAATTAATATAGTATATTTTAAAAATAAACTTTATGATGGTGAAAATTATATCTAGTTCTATATTTTTAAAATTATTCTTCCAAATTTTTTATAATTATTTTATATAATATAATAAGTGTATCAATTTTATTAGTCTAGGCAGAGAAATAGATTGAAAATCGTCTGTCAAAGTTATTGATCATGTGACTTGTATATTACATACGTTCACACATACGCTTGTTTGAATTAATAATAAAGTTTAAAATATTTTAAAAGTTATATTATAGAATTGGATAGAATTATTGCCTATCATAAAAGTAAATAGTATTAAACATTAAATTAACTATCGTATAACATGCTTAAGTAATGTAATAAAGACGAATACAGATATAATATAAAAATTAAATATTTTATTTAAATAAAAATAGATAAATTGAATATTAAGAAATGGAATAAGTTATTAAAAGTTATTTTAAAAGTTATTTTAAATGTTTAAATAGTTTTAATAAAATAATAATTTATTTAAAAGTAATATTTTAAATAATATTTTAAGTTCATTATGTCACAATTTCTAATTTTGAAATTTAATTCTGCTATAAATTGAAAATATGTAAATTTGTTCTCAAGCTAAAGTAAAAATTAACCAATAGGAATAGGTATTCTTACAGACTATATCTATGAATTGCACAGGGGTATAAAGGGAGATTAATAATGTATTGAAACCAAAGAAAGGTATATTAGCAGCTCTCAAAGAGATAGTATTTTTTTTTAAATTTTTTATTTTAGTCAATTTTTTTTTTAGTACTCTCTTATCGTTTTATTTGCAAAAAACTAATTGATAATTTTTTAAAGTATTTTTGCAAAAGAGGGTGTTAAAATATAATAATTTAGAAACTTCGTGGAAATGATTTTCTAATTTTTAAAGTACTTACCAGTCATATTTTATCTAAAAGTTTAACCTAAACTTCGCAATAAAGGATGGATATACTACGAAATAAAATGGATATAAATTGTAATACTGTAAAAATATTTGAAATATTTATTGATACAGGTTTATTAATATTTAACCGAAGAACTGTTCTGGTACATAAAAAACCACAGCTTGGACATTATACAGAGTCTAAAAAAATGTATTGAAACACATTATTATTTATAAGCCTATCCAAGATTTATTTTTAAAATAATAATGAGACAAGTATATCTCATGAATCATTTTATAGAATATTATATTCAAAGGAGTAAAATGTTATATACTTTCTGAAGGTAACATTTTTAAAAAATATTTTATATCATATACTACCAAACGAAAGTTTAAATGTATCAGGAAGGAAACATATATATATATAAAAGTGAACACATAGTTGAATAAAAGATGGATCCATGGAAATACAAATAGTACTTAAAAGTTTATTGAATATTTTTAAAGTTAAATTAGATGGATTGATGCATCGGATACCAGAGAATATGGGTAGAGAAGATTAAGAAGCTTCACGGGATTAATTAATATTATGATTTAATAATTATTGTCCTAAATACTAAAACCAAGAATTATTTTCTATAAATTTTACCAAATGTATTAATAATTATTTTATTTTAAACTTTAACGCGCTTGGAGAAGAACATTTTAAAAAACTCTAGTGAAAATAATAAACATTTTGGACTTATCAGAACTATCGTCAAGAAAATATGTAATTATAGTTTTGATTCCTTTTATTTTGTTAACCTAGTTTAAATCTAAATTTTTATATAAGGTTAGGAAAAACATAAAAACATTAATTTATTAATATTAAAATTTTATAATATAACAATCTAATAATTTAGCTAAAAATATTTTAATATAAAGTGTATTGGAGTGAATTTTTTTTTTATATAGACAATTTTTTTTGATTTTTTTTTATATTAGTAATATAATCCAACATAACAAATAATTATGTGATTCTTTTAAAATTTTTATGTTATAAGATATTCAAATCTTGTGTAAGTAGATTGTATATGATTAGACATATAGAATAATGAAGCAAGCAGACTTTTCTTGTGAAACAGCTAGATTGTTTAACTATTAATAAATTTTATTTATTGTTTTGTAAATGCAGATAGTTATTTATCGATGTAAGATGTAGAAAAATCTTGAGAAATAATGTTGAGATAGTGGCTTGGAAGTACTTAGTGAACAGGAAACCAAGATGATGTTTTAAGAAATAGGATGTTATAAGGAATGGAAATAATATCTAGTCTTTATGTGAATATCAGCATAGTTAACAAAGCCCTATGACTGATACACATTTTATTGGACAGTGTTTATATTTCTCTAAATATTTGATGTTCTAATAAAGCTGAAGAAATAGCTTTAACATCGTCCCTATACTAGAGGCTATTAGGCAGATAAATGCCATACCTCTTCGCACTGTACCATGGTTTTGAGATATGTTAAGAGTAATACTCTAGCTTTCTTCCTTAATCCTATGCATCTGTTTTCGCTATCTTTATTTCATGTAACTGCATCGTTCAGTAAGATATTTTAAAAGAAATGATAAATAATTTAGAACTAAGGTTATGCTATCGTTTTTGGATAAGATTAGTTTATTTGCTTATAAGGAGCAGAATATTATAACTTAAAATGGAAGATCCAAAGTATCCTAAGGAAAGAAAAGAATCATAGAATATATTTTGAATTTTATTTCGGAAGTGAAATATAAACTTTTTAAAATAAAGTATCTAAACAAAGATATTTTCTTTAAAGTGATAATAATTTTAAATGCTTTAGTATTATTTTTTTTAAAGAGAAAAATAAGTATTGCATATTTTTAAAATACAATAGTACAAAGTAAATTATGTAAACAATATGCATAGTATATTTTTTGTTTATTGATTAACAGAAATATATTGATGATTACACTTATATCATATTAAAGTAAGGCTTAAAGAAGAATATATTATGATTAGTAAACATTGTGTGATAAACACTAAAATCTAGTACTGAATTTTGGATAATATTTTGTGTAACATCTTTGACTTTGCAAGATGAAAATTTTTAATATTTTGAGAAATCCATATTCATTATAAAATTTTGTTTTCTATAGAATGTTTTCTAAGTATGAATTTTTAAAATAGGATAGTTTAATAATATTAAGGATAAAATGCTGTTGCTAATAAAGTAGATAAATATATTTGTAATAGGTTAACCATAATGTGAAAGCAAATAGTAACATTTTTTTTAAAATTTTGTCCCAAATCTAAATAAAAATATAATTGAAATATAAATTTTTTTTATAACCCGGTAGATCAAACTATAAAGTAAAAAAGTTAAGGATATCCACTGTAAATAGTGTAAATAAATTGTTTATTTATTTGTTGTTAGTAATAAACTTTGCTAAATTTTGTTATTTCAAAAATTTTGTGTCCGAGTTATTTATTTCTCCACATCGCTGCATGAAATCATGATATATGCACAATAATCGAAATAAATATATAATTTTGCACAAAAAGATAAATAGAGAATTATTTAAGAATTTAAATATTTTATTGGTATTCATTATAATTAAATAATCATAATCTTACATTATTTTATTGGTCATAAATCAGTTATCACAATATTATATTAAATTATATGCTATCAGTTGCCACACATATTTTGTTTGTCAGATTATTAAAATGCTACCATGAATTTATTATATCATTACATGAAGATATAAGATCATATTATATTATTTCATTACTTTATTATGGTAATAAAATTATAGTAAAAAGAAAAGATATACAGAATTAGTTAAACAATGAAGAATATTATTACTGTTATTTATTATTATTAGTTTCAGTGTAGTAGATTATGACATAAAATCCCTTCTCATATTTTACTACCGTATTTTTAAATTAACTTAGAATAAACTTTATGAACCTGAGATTATTTTATTGAGCTAGATTATTAAATAGAAGATTAAGATTTAATTATTAGTTTAATCTTAGTGAGTAGAAGTTATTAAAGTCATAAGAATACTATGAGTTTGTTATTTGAAATAGTAATAAAGGGGGGGATAGTGTTCTTATGCCACTGACGTAGTATCCTGTAGGATATTGGCTCAATGTAATCTATCTTGTCACATGTATTTTCACTTCAAGTCTCATGAAAATATTAAATATTTATTTAATTTATTTTTATAAACTGAACCTTATTCGTATTTTAAATTTGAGGTAGTGAATTATTTTAATTTCAATGCTGAATATTTTAATTATTAATTATTAACTGAGATAGAACCCGTTTTATTTTATATCATATATTATTTGGAAGTGAGGATGTACGAGAGCAAGGTTAGAATATATATCCCTATAATAAAACTGTGCTTTTTTTGATATTTATTTTCTGTAGCTGAAGTCTATATAAAAAAATGAGATGAGAAAAGAAGATTGACTCTTTTTTTTTGTTAAAATTATTGTCTTAGTATTTCAATTATCTATTGTACCAGTTACACGAGTGTTAATCTTTAATTATTACTTACTATTCAACACTGGGAATAATTTATTTTCCATATTTTCATTGTTTGAATTGGAATTGATAAAATTCTTAAGACATATTAATTAATAATTATAAATAAATTTAAAATAACTTTAATATAAATTGGGGGACTTGATTTAATATTCTTCTGGCCTAAATTTGTCAGACAATTCACTATATAAGAAAGTGAGGTAATGGGAGAAGACAGTCTAATATTTTCTCATAAAAAATATCATCTTATGTTGTGGCTACATATTGCTCCAGTTGTAAGAGGATTAATCTACAAATATTACATATTATTTACGTTTACCACTGAAAGAGTTATGTATACATGATATTAACACCCTGGAATTGATATGCATTAACTAAAGCAACTGAATATCTGTTTAAATACTATTAAAATGTTTACTTTGATATTAAAGATTAAATGTTATTAATATTAAAGGAATACGTAGAAGCTTTAGTTATATAAATATTAAATTTACATTTAAATGTTAGTACCAAAGTAAAAAATATAATCATCTTTAAATAGTGATTGAATGGCTGAGTTGATGGAAATTTCATTTGGTTTTCAGAATGCTAATGATACTGTTTATGTGAGAAACATATTTCCAGCAGATATTGGATAATTTTTTGTTGAATTTGCTGTATGAAATATTGTGAAAATTTTTCTATGAAAGATGTAAGTTATTATTATATTTATCTGGGATTTCATTAATCATTTATACACACACACAAACACACACACACACACATATATATATATATATATATATATATATATGATACAAATACACATGTATATATATATATATATATATATATATATGATACAAATAAAATGTCCATTAATTAAAAATTATTGTAATAACAATAAAAATAATAAATATAATAGTAATTAACTATTATATACAGTATTTCAATTCTCAGGAGGGAGAAAGTAAAAAAAATTAAAGAAATAATGTTTGATAAGAATTATGGTATTCGCTTGTCACATGTATATTACTTAATCATTGAATCCAGTAACACTTGTATTATTTCAGGAAATTAAAATTTTCTAAACAAGCCAAGAATTGTCTACTTAAGTTTGATTGTCATGCAGTTATTAATCAATAATTAATATATAAATATTATTGAGCAGAAGATAAAACAAAAAAATGTAAAAACTTATCTGGAAATTTACATGATGCTATGTATTATTTCTTGTTAAAAATTTCTGAAATGTGTTTATACAGTATGTTGTGTATATATTTTTAAATGTTTTTAATTAGTCTAACATCTAAAAATAAAAAGAGAGAGAGAACAAACATACAAATATGAATTACATAATAACTTCATAAATTAATCTGACATGAAAATGTATCCATATATTTTTACACACCAGTCATTGCTTAATTGTACATTTCCATTGTATTTTTTTTCTGAAACAAATTTTCTTAATAAAATAATTAATACTACACTTTTTTAAAATAACTTTGAGATAATTTTTAAAATATAAATGTAATATATCTCTCATAAAAAAGTCATGTTTAACTTTATTATAAAATATTATTTTAGAAAATATGTTATGTTACATTTCTTTGTATATCAATCAAATAAAAATAATTTTTTATAACCCTAGCAAGCTAAAGAACATACCAAATAATTTTACGATTTTTGCAATTATATTTATAAAAATTAAAAATATCCTCAAATAAGTTTTTCAAGTGATTTTATATTGTATTAGTAAGTACTTCAGATCTTATTTCTATTTAACTAATTTAATAGAATAACAGCTATATATACAATTCATTAATTATATCACAGTTAAATAATTATTTCACTATAAATTATCTATATTTTAATTTGTTTATTTTTTTTCTAATTATTATTTCAGAAATTATTTTTTCATTAGAGAAAAAAATATTTTTCTTTCTATTTCACTTTTAAATGAAATAAAAATGATTTTTTAAAAAGATTTTAAAAATGTAAATTTAAAAATGAAACTAATCTAAAGTGTAAAATATCAAATTTGAAAAAAAAAAGTGTAATAATGATAAGACTATAGAATGAAGGAGAACTACATACCACATGTTAGTGACAGACAAAACTATATTTATAGGATTAAATTAAAGAGAAAGGATTTCAACTTTTAATATATGTGCCTTACATTCTTATAATAACTCAATGCTGTCATTGGTGAGTAGAGAGAATATTGTCAAACCCAAAGACAAGATAGAGACTTTATAGAGGTAAGATGGCTGTTTTTATCTTTATAAAATTTTTATCTTGTGTTCGGGTTTGAGAATCTTTTCTGTACTCAACATAAAAGTATTGAGTTATTATAAAATCATTAAGACACATATATTAAAAAGGTGAAATGTTTTCTCATTAATTTCATATAATCTATGCAATTATTTAAATCTGAAGATTACATATTTACAGAATGTAAAAGCTACTGCATTGAAATAAAATTACAATGTAAACATTATATAATTAAAGAAAAATAAATATTCTAACAAATGAAAAAATTGGATAATCAATTCATTTATGATATAACAAAAGACAAAGCTGAACATGGAAAATAATGATTTCCATTTTATTTGAAAAACTAATAATAAATTGTTTACTTTCAATTTTCACTAAAAATAGTGACATTTGTAAAGTGGAATTGAAATTAAAGTCTGCATTGTTGATAGACAACATAATAATTTCAGTGTCTCTTTTAATTATTATTGCAATGGCAAAATCAACAACAGCACCATTTAGGGTGTATACAATTTTATAATTTTTCTAGAGAAAAGTTAATATAAAATTATCTGATTACAGTAAGAACTTAAAACAAATATTCTATTTGGAATATACTTTTTTGTCATTCAAATACTATTTTTTTAAAATATTACTTATTTATATTAAAATTTAAAAATAATGACAAATAAACATTAGGATGTACTATAAAGGTTATTTAAGAAGATATATATGTATACATATAAAGAAATCAAGTCATATATCAGGATTATTTCTTATTATATAACATATGTATATATATAAAGTCAAAAAATGAAAACAAAAAGTAAATAATATTATCATTGTTCTCTCTAATTTCTTGATTTTGTTAAATAAATCTATCATAAAAACAAACATTTATTACTGTCTATAATTCCAGTTTTAATATTTTTAAATTGCAAAAATAAATCTATATTATATTGACATCTATTCCAATTACATTTAAAAGCTTAGTTTAAAAAGAAAAAAAACAACAGTATTTATCTTCAGATATACCTTTTTTAATATCTTAAAAATCTTTGCTTTTAATTGCATCACATATTGAAAGACTTTTAAAATAGTTTTAGAAGCCTTAGTAACTATTTTGATTAAGAATATTTACTCATTTAAACATCATACAAATATATTTAATTTTCTATTGATAGGCTCTTAGTAAATTTGTTTTTTCATTATTATTAAAGATTCCATTTATTAACCGGCATCTATCATCATTTATGCTATAAAATTCTGTATATTCATTAATTAAATTGACATATTTGAAAAAAGACAAAACTGAATTTGAAATTGAGTATTTTTTGCTTTTATAATATATGTAAAATAAAAAAATGAAGTATATTTAAAGATAAAAGACAAATATTTTAAACACTTAATTTATTTCTCTAATTACAGCATAACACCATAATCAAATGTGTCACCATTAATATGTTAGTAAGTATAAATAATATTTAAGAGATATTACATTTAAAGGCATTGAAATGTGATTATAATTAGAACACTTTTATTAATACATATATAATTTATCATAATTAATAATTTACAATAACTTTCTTTGAAAGTAGGTAACTTAAATCTTGTAATCTCGTATTTTAACCCTTTAACTGTCCAATTGTTCATTCGCTGCAGGTGGTATCACTCAAAGCTTTTAATTAGCCGATGCACAAAATAATGTATCAATTTTTCAAAAGTTATTGACCGTTTTTTTAAATATATTCACTTTAGTTTCGTTTTTAAAAAGTATATTAGTAATTTCTCACATTATAGAAAATAAATGAAAGTTTGTTCAAACATAAATGTTTGATCCTTTTAATGTTAATAAATAGTTTGAAATTGCTCTATAGACATGAGTATTAAACTGTCAATCATAATTTCAAACAGTTATAATTTATTTGGAGGCACTATGGTAATAAATAAATAATTCTTGCTGACAAATTGTAGGACTAATTTCATGTGAAATAATATTTATTTTTGCACATATTATATGACAAATCAATGTTCATAATTTTTACTGTTGGTATTTCATCAAAAGATATTTATAAAATGCTCTAAAACAGTAAGTATTTATCAGTTTTCATAATAAAAACAATTAGCGTTAGTATATGTTATTTATTTGGCAGTTCATATAAAAATTTTAACAGCCAATAAGATTCAAGAAAAGATGATGAGAATGTAGAGCTATTCCATTTTCTTTTGTTTACAAAATTTCAACAGCCAATAAGATTCAAGAAAAGATGTGAAAAGGCAGTGCTTAGTTTTTGTTTGACATAAATCATCAATTAATTGATTTTTTACTTGTAAAATAATTCAATAGATGGCAGTATATTATAAAACTTTATAATATCTAAAGATATGACGTCAAAACCTTGAAACGTGATTATAACTAGAGCAATTTCAGTGATATCATATTTATGATTTATAACAATTTAATGAATATGTATCAAAAATTGCCTCGATTAAGAATGAGTCAAACAGTTAAAAGGTTAATAAATATATTTATTATTCGATGACTTTCATTTTTATAAATAATATGAAAAAAATATTAATACCGTTCATTTTTATCATTTATTATTATATTCCTTTCTTTCCATTTCTATATCTGTTCACATATATATAAAAGACATATTTTGCGGGTTCATCCGTGTTAAAAAATTTAAATATTGATATACCGACGTTTTTTTAAAAAAAAAACATTCTTAAATTTAACATTTTTGCTATTGGTGGAACTTTAACGTTTTTTTTCAAATCAGTGATTGTAGCGCCTCTACAACCGTCTTTGTACCTTTTATCACGCAGTGGTTGACTTGTGTGACCAAGTCGAAATATCGGTATATCAGTATTTAAATTTTTTAACACGGATGAACCCGCAAAATATGTCTTTTATATATGCAACACATGAAAATCTTTGTTTCAACATATATATATTGTAATACAAATAAAATGTCTATTAATTAAAAAATTATTGTAATAACAATAAAAATAATAAATATAATGGTAATTAACTATTATATACAGTCTTTCAATCCGTAGAAAAACTTTCGGTTAATTCTTTATATTTATTATTTTTGTTCTTATTAAAATAGTTTTTTTTTAATTAACGGACATTATATTTGTATTATAAATATATTATAGTATTAGAATTTGAATTTAAATTTGATGATGTTATATATGCATTCTACATGTTTCATTTATATGTTATCATTATATTTAACGCTGAATGTATTACTTAATATCTAAGGAATATCGATTTCTATTTGTAGACTTTCTTTGCAGCTATTATAGACCGTTGCAATATATAGAGAGAAAGAAAACACATATACCCATATACAAAGAAATTTTATAAATTTTATTTTTATACTAGTACCTTACTTGCTACATTACATTAAAAAACAGCTCAAATTATTTTTTGAAGTTTTTATGATAAATGTAATTTTTTATTCAAACCAAAATTTTGTATAAATGATATAAAATGCACTATAAAATTTTCTAATTTTTGGCCGTTGCAGATAGCAAAAATAATCATAGAAAATCTATCAAATGTCACATGAATACAAAACCAACCTTATTTCAAAAATGATTTTGTGATCTTTCAAAAGCACCTTAACACATGATTAAGCACTTAAAAGTTACTATATTGCTTGAAAAATCAGTTAAAAGTTTGCGAATTCAAAATAACACAGATTTTAAATCACGTCTAGGCGGCTTAAGTGATAAAGTAATATCAAAAACATGTATTAATAGATAAGAAAAACTAAAACTTATAAACAAGTAAAGAAATCAATTAACAAAAGAGTGAAAATAACGAATGCTAAAAAGTGTTGGCTTTTTTTTATTATTAAAAAAAGTTTAGACATTTGGAATGAATATATATATTGTATATATTTATTTTTAGATTGATATAATTACCATACAATAGAAATTAATATAATTAATAGACACTTTTACACTATATTTAAAACGTCTTAAACATTAATTATAATTAGTGTAGTAAAAATTTAAGACATGTGAATGCAAGATATATATATGTAAAGTTTCTATTTATAGTTTAAAAATCTGTAATAATTATTACCCTTAAAAGAATGATTATTAAATATTTTTAGAAGCCTAAACTATCATTTCTGATAGCCGAGTATCACATGACCGACTGAATACTATAAATTTGATTAATGTAAAAAAAAAAAAAAAATCATTAAAGTGATTATTAAAAAAAGCATTGTTGTAAATCTTGCTAAAAATAGACATGTCTAATTTATAAATCGTAAAATGCAATAATTTAATATAACACTATATACACACAGTTAAATGCTGAATCTGAAATAGACAAAGCAATATTTTTTTAAGGAAAAATATTAATAATTAATACTACTTTCTATTAAATTTCTGACTAATCTTTTAAATGTAATAATAATGATAACAAAATTCATAAATAAATAAAAAACAGAGAGTAACTTGTCTTGCTCGATATTTGGTGATCAATTTAGAATGATTGACTTTTACATTAGTTAAACTCAGATAATTTTTTTATGAATATCCCCCCAAAAAAATTGATTGTTTATCTAATATTAATCAATAAATGGATATCAAACTGATCTTATTCGAAAATAAGATTTAGATAAGACTATAATAAAAACAAAGTAAAAATAACATATACTTTTCACTTATCTCTCAAAAAGCTAATGAAACTCATAAGTAACAGAACTGTTAGTATTGCTTGCTTTTTGTTTTTAGTAAAAATATAAATATGTTCCCAATTAAAAATTATTTTGATTAGATCAATAATATTCATCATCAAAATTACTTTTTCAACAAATATCAGTCCACTACAAGATTAAGATCTCTCCCAATTTATTGCAGCACATCATCTTAGAATTTTTTGTATTTTAATCAAATTTAATTTCTGTAATTTATATTTTCTCATATCTTTTATTAATATGTTTAAAGTAATGAATTTTAGACTCTTATTTGAAATAAAAAGCAAACAGATATCAGATATTTTTTTAAAATCCATTCTTCTTATACCCAAGATACACCCCCCAATCATTGCTTTGTGATTATACTTATCTGCATTGCATTTCTATAAAGTATTACAGTAACATATTCATAAGTAAACTATAATAAAATACATTTATAAAAATCGTTTTTTGATAATATATTTTTATCAAATGCACTCATATCATTCAAGGTTAATTTTATAATTAATAATAACAAATTATGTTTTATCTATATTATCAATCAGACAAAGTACTTATATTGGTTAATGTTTTAAAATCATTACAATCTTTATTTTCTTTTGTTTAAAAGTCATTGATGCTGTTTTAGTTTTTTTGTTTTTGTTTAATTATACTTTTATTTTTATTCTGATAGATTATGTAAAATTTTCTAAGTCATTGAAAAATTATTTGTAAAAACAACTACATCATCTGCAAAAACCCAATAATTTAAGCAATGTTTGTTTATTTTTTATTTTTTTAGTCTTTCATTTACTTCTATCAAACTGCTTTAAATATTTTTGCAGCTATGAGATCAGCTTAATTTATACTCTTATTATTATTAATCTTCCCAGAGAAAAACATGCCACAATCTTTGTTGATGTATCTTGGTAAATATTTTTTAGTAATTGACAACATTCTGAATATATGTCTTAATTTTTTAACATTTTAGTAATGACTAAATTGGTTAAAATATAAATACTTTATCAAAAATGTATATATAAAAGGTATTCTATGTTTACTGGTTCTTTCTCTAATTTTCTTAATACACAGATGTAATCTATCATTTTCTAATGTATTTCACAATCAGAATATGTTTTTTTTTAAATATTCAAGTCCAAAATTATGTACAGATGAGTTATAAAACGATAAAAAATCAAGTCAGATGACACATGACCTGATTTTAATAAAGCTCGTATTTACAAATGTTATATATAGAGCTTGCAAAACAACCTCTTAACAAGCTTTGAGAATATCCTATTTGAGTTAGATAGTTGGATTTGTAGACATATGGATGTCTGAAAGTTTCAGATTTTCTTCTCAATAGTTATACATTAGATAAAGTGCTGGGCTTGTCCTAGTATTTTTAATCTAATGAATATCTTGGCACATCACTGACAATACTAGATGCAGAAATTGGTCTGGGGTTGAGGATATTCTCAAAGCTTGTTAAAAGCTTGTTTTGTGAGCTCTATATATAACAGATGAGTTATAATGATGTTACTTAAGATCCTATATAAAACTGATAAATCTAATAACTTAATAATTTTTAATACCCGTTTTGTTTCATTTTTTCAAATATTTGGTGTATCATTATATATATAGATAGATATTAATTCTTTTTTCCTAAAAATATTTCCAATAATTCCACTATTTTCTGAATTTTTTCCATTCTTTACTGATTTAAGGGTGTACCTTGCATAAAACAGAGAGCATAAACTATATTTGTAGAACAAGAAGATGAGGTTAAATGTGTTTAAAAATTATAGTTGGAAATGAAGATGTGATGGTCAAGGTAGTGGATGAGACATGACAATAGATGGACATTAAAAGTCTTAAATTATATCTTAAGATATTTAAAAGATTTAAAGCAAGACTACATGTAATGTGGCTGGATTGGGTAAGCAAGTTCCTGGATAATTTGAAGAAAAGAAAAAAAAACGATCCAGTAATCCCAGATTAAGTTGTAAAATTTATAAACAATCAATTGACAATAAATAACAATTACAACTTAATTATTTAACATACTTATAATTTTGAAAAAAAAAATTGACATGATTGTAAGAGAAAAAATTTTTTTTTTTAATTTTTCACATGTTCTTTTTATTGATAAATTATCTTTTTTTTTATAAATAAGTTTTCTTTCCATATCAAGATGATATTTATAATTTTTGATATTTTTATTTTATTTTTTTATGGAATTTATTTTCCATTTAACAATTTCGTTTTTTTATGTCCTCGTCAATTTCATTCTGAATTTCAGTTTTCCATTTTCTTAAATGTTATTTTTAACACACACACACACACACACACACATATATATATATATTGCAATGATATGAATTGGACAAGTGTATGTATGGTGACTGAAGAACAGAGATTCTATTAAATGCAAATTAATTCCAAATTGATATCAGATTAAAATGACTGTAAGATTTTGGTACTCTGATTTCTTAAGTCCATAATTCATACCCCTACATGTTGGAGATAAATATGAAGTCATAGAAATACTAGCTCTGGTGCATATGATAAGGTTTTTAAGATAGTAATCTGGCCTTTATCTGGACTGAAAAATATATATGGAAGATAATGCTATTTGAATTACATACCAATGCATAATTGATTATTTTTATAACTTAACTACCTAAAATAAATGAAATTTATAATTTAAATTTAGTAATGGATAATAATAATAATAATAATAATAATAATAATAATAATAATAATAATAATAATAATAATAATAATAATAATAACAATAATAACAACAACAACAATAATAATAATAATAATAATATTAATAATAATAATAACAATAACAACAACAATAACAACAACAACAATAATAATAATAATAATAATAATTATTATTATTATTATTATTATTTATTTATTTATAACAAATAATTTATAACTCATAAATGAACTTGCTAAAATATCAGAGAATAAAGCTAATACAAAATACTGATTTAGTGGATAACATTCGTTATGATGTTGTACGATAGTCATAAATTGAAAATTGAAAAAAAATCTGTGAATACATTCCTTTGTTAAATATACAAAATTTACAAAGATGTAGAACTTATTCAGAGTTGAAATTATGATAATATGAAACCTAAATAAGTTATCTTAAATATAAAATAATTATTTTATGATAAATTTGGTGAATTATTTTGGTTTTTCTTGAAATGTATGTAAATCTAAAACATTTACTCATAACTAAACACAAATATGCTAGATAATAAATAAATAAATAATAGAACTTGAAATGGAGTTAAAAGTCAGCAAAGTTCTGAGATAGGCAATGCTTATTATATGCAGGAACATTCTAAAACCCAAAGCCTAGTGTATTATTTTTATTCATGAAAGACTAAAATTGATACATTGTTCAGGTTTCTTTTCTAATAAATGTCTATATAATTTTGTTTAGCAGCATTTATTGTCTTTGTAGAGTTTTTAAAAATGGCAGACATGTTTGTGCACTCCAGAAAAACTAGAATTTATTCGAGAGGTTGTTTTAGATCGCACGCTGATAACTGTGGAATATAATTAAGACATTGGCATAATGGCAATCGACAATTCCAAGAAATATTTGCTGATTACAAATATTTCTAGTCAAGAGACTGTGCCTTATTGGACAATGTTGCAGTTATCAGAAAGCGATATGAAGATGGGGTAACAACTATGCAGGGCAGGAATTAGAGGACAACTCCAGTAGAGAGCAGTCATGCAGTATTTTACAACTACAGTAGAGGTATCTCGCATCAGTGCTTGCAGTTAATGACCAGTGCCCAGTGGAAATGTAGTCCATGGGGTAGCTGAAAGAGCCCACAGAGATGGAGAGACCACAGTGGAGATATTGAGAGCATTCATTGCAGAGCATCAGTTGCAGAGCATTTGTTGCAGACCACTTGTTGGAGAGGATTCATTGCAGAGCATCCATGGCAGAGCATTCGTTGCAGAGAATACAGAGTGTATTCAGAGCATTCATTGCAGAACATTCATTGGAGAGCATTTGCAGCAGAGCATTCATTGCAAGAGAACATCGTGGGAATTGAACATAGTTATATGCTGACCGCACAGTCATACTTGCGGTTATAACATTGGCACAGTCAGACTGGCGGATATAACAGTCTTAATCTAATTTAGCTAGTTTTCATAACTCAGTACTCTATAAGTTGAACTACTTAGCAACATATTGTACTGATCAGTTTGTATGTTCATATAACAAAATCTAGAATCTAGGCAAAAGTACCTAAAGTCCAATCATGCATGAGATATACAGGTGAGGAACACTCATGAACTTTGTCCTATTTACCTATTTTTCAGATCTACCAACTTATGAATCCTGATGATACCTGTTCTATCTTTATTTTTCTCAGCCAGCATCACAAAGTAGAGAAACAAAAATACTCTATTTGGAAATGGACACTATGGTAAAGCCCTTATCATAATAATAATCATAAGTTTTAATATCTCTCAAAGATCATGACTTTTCATGTTATTTACATATAATATTAGTGGGATCTCATCACCTACTCATAGTGAGTATAATATTTAATGAATAAAGAAAACAATGATTCCAAAGATTTAGCTATATATATTTCTACTTTAATAATGTAATTGAAACAAAGTATTAATAAGTTGAGTACATATGAATAGAAAACTTTCTTTTGCACAATTTAAGAAATCATAGATATATTCATTGGTGTGTTATTTAGTGTGGACTGATTTATATGCCAATAACTGACTGATTACATTATAGAAATATGATTTGAATAACACTATAATATAAATAGATTTAAGATTTTTTGATCCACCCCTAGCGAGAAATATTAGCACTTTATCGAATTTAACTAGCAAGGATTATTTAGTTTTATTACAACTTTACATAATTATTACTAACATTAATAAATGGAATAATTAATCTCAGCTTATGCTGAGAAAGAAATGTATGTGGATGAATTAATTTGAAATCTATAACTGTGTTGCAGAATGGTGCACACATGAGAATATTTATAAATTATAAAGAAATCTGTTTAGTAAAATCATAACATTATGGCTGATAAATATTCATAAGTTTTTATTTGAAATAAGAAATAAGAGAGTGGTGCAAGAATGATGGCATATTTATCTGTGATCCAGTCTCAAATCCTAAAAGGGGCTTTATATTTTATACTGAAGAAATAGAGACCAATTTCTTTCTGTGTCAGCAGCATTGCCTCATTGAACAAAGAATGATCTTGTGGGAGATGCTATGGAATATTTGTCCTGGAGTAATCCCATGCAGTGCTACCTCACATGGTGAAGAAAGTTCCAAGAGGGCTTCATAGCCTGTTCTCAGACCTGGATATGACAAAATAGAGTTTGGCTTTCCGATATTCCCAGTGGGATGAAGCAAAATATATAAAAGTAAATGAAGGAGCCTGTTAACATGCACTGCTTGAAACAACATATACAAAAATTTTAAGAAAAACTATCACCACTCTATTTGGAATATAGCTTAAATTACTAAACAGTGTTGGATAACTTAATTAATATGATAGAAATATTAGTCTACCTTGACTTCAGAATCCTCTTCCCTTATTACATTAACTTATATTTAAACTTTCCACAAACATTAAAACAAAAGATGAATATTAGATTCTAGGTGCTTTTAGAACATATTACAAATAATCATAGATAATGTTAGGTGGTGGTTATTGAGATTTATTTCATAGAATAAAATATTTACTTTCCAAATAAACACATTTTATGATTTTAGAACTAGCACTATTATTTTTAAATTAGGAAAACATTTCTTGGAATTATTTAATTAGAAAGCCTCATTTCTGCTCTTCTATTTGATTATATGATCCACCACTCTCCAAACTATCTCTCAACACTGATACACTCGAAAAAAACACACACACACATATATATATATATATTGTAACCGGACCCGCATACAACCCTTTTATTACGTCAGTTGTAACAATTTTCTGATGAGCATGCTGTAGGAAGGAACTATCAATTGACATTCCTAATGCAGATGTTAATGGCACCTACAACAATATTTCCTGCTCATCAGAGGATGTAGTACCATAGAGACTGGAAACATCTAAACATTTATATGTTTGGTTTTCCAAACAGCGCCATTAGAGTTCCGTCTCACTACAACCTGACTGGCCTAGGTCTAGTTATGTCAGACATAGCTCAGAAGGCATGAGATTCTCATGAACCAGTGCTATAACTGATGAGTGATGCAATAAAACAAAACAAAACTGGACAACTGGATAACCAATTTAATTTTTAGTAACAAAAAAATTTATTAAATAACAATTAATTAGCAATTTCTTACGAAGTTCATTTTTATCCACATGATAATTCATTTTCATTTTACTTATGAAAGAGCTAGAAGCAGTTCTTTTTTTTTATCAATAATTCATTTACAAGTTCATTTATGAGAAGACGTTTGGAAACAGTCTAATTCAACAATAGTTCATTTTTGAATTCCTTTATGAGAAGAAGCTTGGAAATATTCCAATTCAACAATAGTTCATTTTTGTATTCCTTTATGAGAAGAAGCTTGGAAATATTCCAATTCAACAATAGTTTATTTTTGTATTCCTTTATGAGAAGAAGCTTGGAAATATTCCAATTCAACAATAGTTCATTTTTGTATTCCTTTATGAGAAGAAGCTTGGAAATATTCCAATTCAACAATAGTTTATTTTTGTATTCCTTTATGAGAAGAAGCTTGGTAGCAGTTAAGCATTTATGATTTATATGACATTTTGTTATTTTATGAATTATTACTGATTGGTAAACATTTAAATTCAGCAATTCTTGGTTTGTGGAGCATTCATCATTTGGTAATTAAAGCATTTATAATTTAGTCAAATATAAAAGTATATTCTTATACATAAACTCTGTTACATTATAAGAAGCTTAGAAGCAGTCAAGCATTTATGATTTATACAGCATTTCATCATTTTATGAATTATTACTGATTGGTAGATATTTGAACTCAACAATTCTTGGTTTGTAGAGCATTTATCATTTGATAATTGAGGCATTTATAATTTAGCCAAATATAAAAGTATATTCATACACATAAACTCTGTTTGACTTGTGGAGCATTTATAATTTAGTCAAATATAAAACTATATTCATATACATAAACTCTGTTTGGCTTGTGGAGCATTTATCATTTAGTAATTAAAGCATTTCTAATTTAGTCAAATATAAAGGTATATTCATACACATAAACTCTGTTTGGCTTGTGGAGCATTTATAATTTAGTCAAATATAAAAGTATATTCATATACATAAATTCTGTTTGGCTTGTGGAGCATTTATCATTTAGTAATTAAAGCATTTCTAATTTAGTCAAATATAAAGGTATATTCATACACATAAACTCCGTTTGGCTTGTGGAGCATTTATCATTTAGTAATTACATTACCCAGATAGAAGTAATATGCAATTAAAGCATTTCTAATCCATATAGTAAATACGTTCAAATATTTTTATAAATAAATTTGTGTATAACTATTTCATAACTTCATTTTATAACGTATGATAAACATGTTCTAATATTTTACAAAATAAATTCTACGTAATTATTTCATAACTTCACTTTATAACGCATGATAAAGATGTTTTAATATTTTATAAAACAAATTCTATATAATTATTTCATAACTTCACCTTATAACGTATAATAAAGATGTCTTAATATTTTATTAAACAAAACGTATGCAACCGTTTCATAAATTCACTTCATAACATATGATAAATATGTTTTAATATTTTATAAAAATAATTTTTATGTAGATATTTCATGATGTCAATTTATAATTTATGGTAAAGATGTCTAAACATTCCTATAACATAATTACCTTCCAGTTTTACAGTCCATTTTACTCTAAAAGAAGGCGGGTTATTTCATTTATGGAAAGTCATGGCACAGCGTGGAGAGATTGAAGCCGCTAAATTACCCCATTGTCTTCATAATTCCTCTAGCAAAGTTTTCTTTTTCCATTCTCAGGTTTAGTTAAAGCTATATTTTAATTTGTCAAAAGAATTAAGTAATACACTTTCTTTTTTAAAAAAAAAAATTCAATATGTTCTGCTTCTTTGTGTAAGACGAAAGTTCTTTTCTTTTTAACGACGTGCCTAATTTGAATACTGCCTCAGTTTAACTCAAGTATCTTTTTTCTTTCTTTTTAATGATTGGATAATTAATTTCTTTTTTTTTTATTGAGACAGATAAAAAAAAAAATAAAATAAGACGATATAACATTTTATTTAAATCCATCAATACTAAAAATCAAAAATATGATTTTATTTTTCATTTTTAACGAATCACAACTTTATTGCGTTTCCAATTAGACTGAATCACGCTAGACATTTTTGAATGGGGGGAATCTTTTGAATATTTATATGAGGAACAGAATATCTGTTTCAATATATATATATGTTCGAGTGTATCAGTGTTGAGAGAATGTTTGGAGAGTGGTGGGTCATGTAAAAGTCTGTGCTAATATACCCTATATATTACATATATAGACACAGGTATATATAAGCCTGTGTGTTTCAGCTGCTGTTTGATTATAACATTAAAACATAAGTAACTGGTTTGCTCCCAAGCTAGCAAAAATTTACAGTAATGAAAATAGCAGATATGTTTTTAACTAGTAATGAATTAACCTCCCTACAAAAAGAGAGGGGGGTATAAGAATGAGAGAGCAAACTTTCTGGTGAGTTTAGGAGGTTATCGGCATATTAATTTCAAAATACAAAATATAGCAATAAAAGTTATCATAAGAGATTGCTGCCACATTAAAGTAGAATAAAAATATATTATATCATTGAGGCTTAGTGATAGGAGAGACATTAATAAAAAGTTTATATAAAGAAATGAATACATATGAAAAAAATCAGGTAAGAAAATCACAAATTATTTTAATTAATATTTGATTTCTGATCTGCAGATCACTAGTATTACATTTATTTTATGTTACAGAAGTGATTAAATGAAATGTTTAGATTAAGGTTTAAATTAAAGAAGATTTATGGATATTAGACAGTGGCATGAATTCTTTACCATAATTAGTAGTAGTGGTCCCCAGTGAGTGTGGCATCCATCAGGTTTTGTAGACTAGATCTAGTTCATAATTCTGGTTTGTCTCAGGTAGTGTTTCTGTTATTTAACTTTCAAGTACATTAATATAGTTCATGGATAGACAGGTTGAGGGTAATACCATTGCAGAAGATGGTATTAAAACAGCCAGGAAAGGTGGGTTTCTTCTCTACTCACGGTACATTGATTTGAAAAATTGACTGGTGTGGAGTAAGTTGGCCATTGCTTGAAAAAAAAAGTTCTTTTTTGCACCTAATAGTTATAGAACCTGAGGCAGTTTAATACCTTGACCATTTGCAATTTGCAGACTGGATGCACCCTTTTGTTTTAATGTCAGAAAACAATACAACCCAGCTGAATATTCCTTGTAGGATTGTTTTAAAATCGAATCTTAGATTATGCATAACATAATTATTATTTTATAAGTAATCTCCCATTGCTTATTATATATACATATTCTTTACATACATATACAAATTTAAATTGTATAAAATGTTATTATTTATTTATTTAAGATATTTGTAAATGTCTTTGTCATGGTTATTTTTGAAAGAAAAGCAAAAAAATTGGGTTAGATAAGTGTGTATATTAGTGTTGGGATGGAGTTTGAATTTGGTTTGGTGGTGGGAGATTGGGTAAGGCTGTGAAGCACAACCACTTCAATATATGTGTATACAATATTGCGAACTATCAAATATCTCTAAATTATTTTTCCAATTTTATTCTTATATATTATTCCTGAAATAATAGTAATAATATGTTTCACTATAAGGCACACAGAATCTTTAGGTATTCAGATGTGCATAAACACTACACAAATTTATTGATATATTTTGGCATTATATGTATATTCTTTGAGTATAGTAATAAACATTTGAGAAATTAAAATTTAATTTTTCTATGATACAAAACATATTCAATTTTATTGCTAATGTTTTTTTTTTTTGATGATTTTATCATCATTATTCAGGGATTTTGTATTCTTTTCCTGATATATGCATATGTATTTTCTACCTCCCCAGATTAGAGATGTATATTACAGTATATATAAAAAAGAACTTTATTGATCTTATTTAATTTCATTAGATTTGATCTATGGATAATGGAGGTTTTGAATTATAAATGTTAACAAAATAATCATGGCAATCTAATATTTTAAAAATAATATCATTATTTATTATTAATATTAGCATCAAATTATAAATTGGTTGTGGTCAATTTTAGGGAAGAATATAAATAAGTGAATAAATAAATAAATACTGGAAAATAATTAAGCGAATCATAAAATGAATGTCTTGAATAAAATCATCATTATTAATTATTATGTGTCTATTTTGTTATTAATTCACAATAACAACTTACTAATTACAAAATTAAATATTTGATTTTTCATATATGTTTGTTTATTTATTAGTTTACTAGAATATATATATATATATATATATATATATATATATATATATATATATATATATATATATATATATATATATATATATATATATATATATATATATATATTCTTTAGAATGCATACAAAATGCCAAGTGAATTCTTTGTCATATGGTAAAAATATTTAATACTTCATTATTATGTATTCACATTTCTGCTTATCTATGATACAAATGATTAATGATAAAGCTAAAAGAAGAAGGCAAAGTTCAATGTGTAGCTTGAATCATTATTACCTTTTAATGATGCTGAAATATACTACTACTAATTTTTTCTTCTGCCAAGTGCATTTTATTTTGAACCCTGAGATATAGACATTTAAAACCTGAGATGAAGTTATTTAAAATTATAAGAAGAACCCAAAGTTTTAAATTTTAAATAAAGAAAAAAAAAACAGATAAAATTTAAGTTGATATAAAAACCTGATATTTTAGTAATTATAATTAAATATTACATTGCCTATAAGAGAACTTATACTCTGTGGAAAATACATAGGTATTATGGTTCTTATCTGAGTTATCATTGGTTGCAGCAGCTCATGTAAGGTCACATTTGGAGCATATTTTTGATGACCAATGTGGTGGCCTTGATTTTAAGATTTTTTTTTGTTCCTACACTCTTTGGTTAAAATATATAGACACATCACATTAACTTTCCTGTAAATCTTTTTTACATACTTCTGACAAATTATATAATATAACAAGTTAATACAAAATATGTTTTATTTGGCCACATCAGCTAAGAAATTACTTTATTGAAGAGCCACATGCAAATGGAAAATAAACAATTTGGAAACATTTTATTGCATAGCAAATAAGAGTAGAATTAAAATATTAATGTTACTTTGCAAGTGATAATAATTAATTATGTTTTGTTGAATTATTTTGAAACAAAATATGAAAAAAATAACGTATTGACAAGCCTACTTTTTATATGGTTACCTTTGAATATAAAATATAATCGAAAAATTAAAAGTAAAATAAAAAATAATTTGTAAATAATATTTGGAAAATAATACATTAAATAAGTTTATATTAGTTAATGATTTTATAATAAAGTCAAAAGAACTAAATTGTACACTAGTAAAGATTAAAAATCACATCTTAGTAGTTAGGTAGTATTTTACTTTTATAAAGATATAAATCTTATAACTTTTATCATAATATATAGAACAGAAAATCTTTAGGACTGAAGAAATAATTATGTGATTTCTAAATTATCTGTGCACATATTTATAATGATTTAATGGAAGTCTTATAAATTAAAATTTAAAAAAATAATATGAAAATTGGAACTAAATTAATTAAAATATTTCATCAATTCGTATTTTCAAAAACAAAATATGTCTTTATATTGCAAGAAAATTTATATAAATTGAAATAAAATTTTTTTATGTTAATATATAATTTGTTTATGTGAAAAGAAAATTTAATTTTTTTGAATGTAAATTTGGAAATAATGACCTTGGTAAAATTTGCTATTATTTTTTGTCAAATATAAAAATATATACCTTTTTATTATAATAGTTAATTGTATATATATATTCTTGATCTTTTATAATGCTGAAAAAATATTTTATTGTTATAAATGCATATACTTATGGATGCACACAGACTAAAACATGTCTTAGAAACATTTGTTTTTTTTATTCATATGAGTATTCAAGTTAATTATATTAATTAAGAGGAAAAAAATAATAAATTAGTCAGATAAGTTGAGAAATTATTAATGAAAGATAATATAGAGAGGGAACTTATCATAAAAACAGCAATATTTATGATACTTGTTTAATAATAACATTTTTATGCCTTATTAGTATAATTTTTATGTACACTGATTGATTTTCATTTATGATTTATCTATTAATTATATTTTTTGCATCAAAAATTTTGTTAACAATTACAGATTTCTTATTGGTTGTTAATATTTGCAAATTTAAATAATTCTATTTAGAAGGCAATAAAATAAAATTCATTGATCATTTATTACATATTTAAATAATTCGAATCTTTTGATTTTATGAGATATGTTACTGATATATATATATATATATGTAAGTAAAAAATAATTGCCTTAAATAATTGTTGGATGAATATAAAAAATAAAAGAGGAGAAACTATTTAATGAGAGATTTAGAGATGACCACTATATTAAGTGTCAATATAATCCATACAATTGAGCTATTCACCCCTTGTTTTTTATTGTAGATATTTAATACAGAAGTAGACATACACACAAATTACTAACTCATAGAAATTCTTTTTTTTCCTTTTTTATCATATCTACCAAAAGAAAATCTCCTGTTATAAAAATACAATGTACAATAATGTTGGTGTAAATTAAATAAATAAATATATCCCAAATTCACAACTCAATCAGACTAGCCAAAAATAAACTCAAAAACAGTACCAAACAATTCACTACTACAAGCATATTTCTTAAGTGTAAAGAACTACAAAATAATATATTTAAATTAAAAATTACCCACAATTCCACTTATTTCCTATGCACCCTTAATATTAAAAAACTTTTAAATAAGTTAATTGCTTCAGGATCATAAATTTTTAATAATAAAATTCTTTATTTCTTCTTTTTATTTCATTTCTCTCAAAGAAGACAACATTTGCTTTATCAAAATTAATAGTGTGATCTGTATCATTTTCATGTATATACAAAGCAGAACTAACATACTTATTTCTAACCCTAATTTTATGTAACTTTATTCTTTCATTTAAGCTCAATCTACTCTAATCTATATATACCTTCTTACAAAAACAATGGATAATATTCACTACTCCAGAAATGGTATTTTTATGAAAAATTTTCTTTGTATTATTTAATAAATTATTCAATGTAATGCCTCTTTTCCAGGCAATTTTCTTATTTCCAAACAAATTACTATTTTTTACATACAATTTTATTTAAAGACAATTTAAATAGCAAATAAATAAAACCATATTTTTCTCTATCCTTTACATTATTATAAATATTATTACTATTAAATAAAATACTTTTAACAAATTTATCAGAGTAGACAACACTCAAATAATCTTTATAAAATTGACCTTTTTTGAGCTTAAATGAAATAAAACATTTTAGTTCTGCTTTACATATCCATGAAGCTAAGGTTGTCTCTTTTGAAAAAAAAAGAAATAAAAAGAAGAATTAAAGAATCGTTATTATTACAAATGTATGATTCTGAAGCAATTAACTTATTTAAAAGTTCTTTTAAGATTAAGGGTGTATAGGAGATAAGTGGAATTGTGGATAGTTTAAATATGTTATTTTGTAGTTTTTTACACTTGAGAAGTCTGCTTGTAGCAGTGAAACCCTTGCTATTGTTTTAGAGTTTATTTTCTTGACTAGTCTGTTTGAGTTGTGAATTTGGAATAATTTTGATTATTTATTGACTAATTTAGCTTTATGTTCTTAATGTTTATATAGTTTTGAATTAAAGGACATTTTATTTGTAATATATATATATATATATATATATATATATATATATCAGCCTTTTATACATAAAAATGTCTTTGTTGAATTTTTGTTGTCGGAATAGAAGGCTTAATAATTTTAATAATGATGCTGATATTCAAAGAAGTCAATTTGCTGCTGAATATGTAGAATTGGGTTATAGTCATGATTTTATTAAAAAAGTTGTATTTAATAATAATGTTTATAGTCATGATTTTGATGGTAAGAATTTTGTTGGTAAGGATAATGATTATATGTTGTTACCATTTAAGGCTTCTATATATAATTTTGTTTATAAGAATAGTCATTTGTTAGGTGGAAGGAAGGTTGCATGGAATAAAGGTTCTGATTTGAATTCATTACTTAATGGTTCAAAACAGTCTATTGATAATAGGTCTATTCCTGGTATTGTTTATAAGATTCCATGTAGTTGTGGTAAGTTTTATGTAGGCCAGAGTAAGTTTAGCCTTAATAAAAGGATTAAGGTTCATCTAAGTAGAGTTAAACATAGGTATCTTAACTCAGCTTTATATATTCATGAATTGAATACAGGTCATAGAATATTGTTTAACAATGCTTTGGTTATTTTTTATAAAAAGAATGAATTAAAAAAAAGAATAAAGGAGACTTTGATGATAAATCTTCTTGATACTGAGGCTATCAATCTTATAAAGACTTCTTTTGATATTAAGGGAAGGTGGAGTTTGAAATGAATTATGGGAAGGGTTTGTTTGTTTGTATATATATGTTATTTTCTTTAGTATGATTTTCACTTGAGGTCTATTTGTAGTAGATGAAACCATGGTTGTGTAAGGATTTTGGTAACATTTTGGATTTAATCTAGTATTGTATTGTTTTATGATTTTGTATATATATATATAATGATTTTACAACATTTATATAATATCTAGTTTTTTGTTAATATTAATAACAATAATATTAAAATATTACAACAGGAATTAAATGTGTTAAATAAAATTAAATAGACTGAGTATACTTTCAATGCATGTGTATCATAATCCAGATTATTCTGTTAAGAATCTTGTGACCATCAAGCATTGGTGGTCAAGAGGTCAGCATAGCTGCCATACAAGCAGTTGTCCTGGGTTAGCAGGTTTGCTTCCCAGCCAATGCTATGACCAATGAGAAAAAAAAGAATCTATGAGACCCATTTTTTTTTAAATTTTGATTACTATTAGATCTTTGGATCATTATATATTCATTTTGTGTGATAAAGCACATCTCTTTTAGGCTATGTTTATTATCATTTCTCTCCTTACACATTATTTTAATAAGACTGGGATCAAAATTGTGTCCATATTTCCTTTTGTGGTTGTAAAATATGAATGTATTAGTTGAATGGATTTTGGATTTTTGTGATTTAAGATGTGTTATGTTAATCTTGTTCTCATATTAGCTCTTGTTTTCAGTAATAGGTGATAAGACAGTCTTTTTGACTGCACCCTACTCCAGATACAATGTTAGCCTGATCCAATTTATCTATTTTGCTCTTTCTATTAGTAGTTAGTCTATTTAAATTGATGGACATTCTAAATCCCACATTGAATTTATTGGTACACATTTTTACAAATTTTATTTCTAATGTATGGTAAGTATGGTAGTGAAATCCAACCTTTGCTGATTCTTGTATTTTCAATTCCAGTAGAAATATTTCTCTCAAATTGTTCTACATGTTTGTTTATATCAATAGTGCTGTAATCTTATTTTATCAAATCAGCAAAGTAAATGTCTAGGTTTTCATTCTTGTCAGACTTGATTTGGTATATGTAGTTGTTGCAATGTAAGAAAGTTTTCAAACCTGCAAATTTATGTGATGTAGCCACCTGAGGTTTCATGTTGAGTCTCATAGACTGTTAAAAGATTAATCATGGTTACAATACACACATGTTAAAATTATACTCTGTCTACTTAATTTCATTTTAAGTATTTCATCTCTGTTGTAGAATTTAATATTATTTATGGTCGCACACTTAACTAATATAGTCTGTATTCCTTACATAAAAGAAACTACAGACAGTTTAACTAATTAAAAAATTGGCAACATTCAATCCAAGCTTATAAAGCTCCATTCTTTTTGAGCCACACGGAATGTATGAAATTTCATGTGGCGAATTTGAAGCCAATGAACAAAAAGTGAAGCCTTTATTAGCTTAAAAAATTGAAAAATCTTGAGCATTTATCAGTTACTTGAATATTAATGATAATAGAAAATTTAATTATATTTAAAAATGACTTTTTTTTTCAATGTATGGTCAGTTTATTTCTCAGAAAACTAATCTACTTTCTAAATAATATTTTATATATGAATTTATAATTAGTAGAAGTAAATTTTAATTTCTACCAAAAATGATTTTTTCTCTAAATGAGGTTTCAAATGTAAACATAAGATTGATATTAACAACTTTTATCCCAATTACTTACAGGTAAAATGATTCTTGATTATTTATTTTTTTTGATAGAAATTAGTGAAAAAATATAATTTAAGTGTTTTGTGTTGAATTTTATGTCTTGGACATTTTTACTTTTTTAATCCACCACACAATTAATAAAATCAATGACTTTTGTAAAGATCAATTTAAAAAAGAATTTAAATCTTTGACTAAGAAATATATAAATGAATACAACAATGAAATTAATAAAAAAAAAATCATTCAAATAGTAAATATGGGATAAAAATTTGCTTCACTCCATTTGAGTACTTACATATTTTGGGAAAAGAAAATCTAATTTCCAGTTATACATTAGTCAATGTACATTCCAATATAAAATATGTAAATGAGAAATGCATATTAAGTATGAATTTCAGACTACAACATATGCCATATTTTTGATCTAGGAATAGTTAATGTCATGAACAAAAAAATCAAAATGACAGAAAAGGAAAATTGAAAGAGATGTAAATCAGTACAAATATAACCAAGCAGTTTAAAGGTCATTGTGTGAATTTAACTAAATAAAAGATAGAGACTATAATGTTAGTGATGAATCAAACATAATATAATAACTGAACTCTTTTTGCATTAAAAATTGCATTGTTTAAAAATAAAATATATTAATTAAAAAAACAACAACTTATCATGAGATTTATAAATACATACATAATTACTAGTTATAAAAAGGGAAGGGTAATATAAATGATTCCCTGCTTTTAATAAAATTATATATATATATATATATTATAAATCGATGTCTGTATTTCTTCAAAACAATATACGCAAATTTATAAATAAATATTTAAAAAATACAGTATTTAAAAGCTTATAAAAAATATATGTATAACCGTCACTTAGGAGCGCTTTCAACCAACTTGTGGCTTTGTCAACTATCACGTTTAAAATGTCAGCTTTCCCATAATTCTATGATGTCAACTTTCCCATAATTCTGTGATCTTAATGTTTGCTGCTTGCCTATTAACCAAATGTTGCTTGTATTTACATATCAACATCACCTCTTTAATTTTCCTTTTATTATTATTTCTTTCAATTTCCAATATTTTTACGTTGTTATAATTAAAATTGAAACCATATATACATGACTTATTATGGTCATAAAAGACAGAAGCTGATAAATTATAATTATTTTTAAAATTTTGTTTTGTATTTTGGACCCTTTTAAATAACAATAAGTGTTCCTTTGTTCTTTTTTCCAATGTGCACCTCGATTCACCTATATATCCATGGCCACACTCACATGTCCATTTACATGTATCATTTACAAATGGACATGTGGGTGTGGCCACGTATATATAGGTGAATCAAGGTGCACATTGGAAAAAAGAACAAAGGAACACTTATTGTTATTTAAATGGGTTCAAAATACAAAACAAAATTTTAAAAATAATGATAATTTATCAGCTTCTGTCTTTTATGACCATAATAAATCATGTATATGTGGTTTCGATTTTAATTATAACAACATAAAAATATTGGAAATTGAAAGAAATAATAATAAAAAAAAAATTAAAGAGGCGATGTTGATATGTAAATACAAGCAACATTTGGTTAATAGGCAAGCAGCAAACATTAAGATCACAGAATTATGGGAAAGTTGACATCATAGAATTATGAGAAAGCTGACATTTTAAATGTGATAATTGACAAAGCCACAAGTTGGTTGAAAGCTCTCCTAAGTGACGGTTATACATATATTTTTTATAAGCTTTTAAATACTGTATTTTTTAAGTATTTATTTATAAATTTGCACACATACATATATATATATATGTTATATGACATATTAATTCTGACACATTGCTTAAATATATTATATGAAATTACACAAACGTAGGTAATGCAATTTTATTTTGGTACAATTTCAATCAAACAGTATTAGCATAATTTTTATGATAATTTTACACTAATTTCTTTTGAGTTATTCACATTACTATCTTTCATATGCTATTAATTATTCTGAATACAGATTTTCTGTATTTGTTTAATATTATAAAAATGACTTCATTTTTTGGTTTGAAACTGACTTCATTACATGTTATATAAATTTTTAAATAAAAAATAATTTTAATAATACATAGACATGATAGTTTTATTTATTAGACAAATAATAAATAATCTTGATAAAACAAAAAAATGAAATATTGTACTTTTTATATTTTGAAAAATGGAACAAATGATTATTTTTATTGCTGCTAGAAGATTACCATTTAATAAGTTGTAATAATGCTATAATACCCATATCAAACTATTTATATATTTTAAATGATAGTTAAAATGTTAAAATAAACATGCTTTATTTTAATAATCAGGAAGGAATATATGTCTTGGAAACAGAATAATAAACATATAAAAAATTATATAAAAATAATTGTATTGTTTAATATATTTTAATTTTATTCATGGAATAACAAAAAAATAATATACACAGTGTAATCAATGGATACAAGAAGATTTGAGCATAAAATCCCTATCTAGTGTCTACTCATCCAATATTCCCAGACTAGTTTCTATCTTGTCACTTTCATCAGTGAGGAACCTTGGATCTGAAACTAGTTTAGGGATATTGGATGAGTAAGCTCTAGATATGGATTTTATGCACAAATCTTTTTGCATCCATTGATTACTCTAACTTACACTGAGCAGCACTATTTTTATGGAGAGTTTTGCCTGTTTTAACATCTTGAGCAAGCATATGAAATGGTGATCATGTGATGTTACTATTATTTAAAAAAATATATTGCAAATAATTTTAAATTTATATCAGAGTCATGTGAAACCATATATTTTATTATTATTATTTTTTTTTTTTCCATATGTCATAGCATTGGCCGGGACGCGAACCCACAACCGCCTGCAACCAACTACTTGCTTGCATGGCAGCTGCGATACCTCTCGGCTAACAACGCAAGACTATTACTATAATATTATTAATTTTGTCTTTGCACTACCTGAAGCATCTTGCATATATTCTGTCTCTTAAACTTTTGCTTCAGTTTTACTAATTCATCTTAGTTTTCTGGTTACAGAGTATTCTAAATTTTAAATTTTTCAAGAAAACTTCATTTGTTTTTATTTTCAATTAAAAGTATCATTTGAGTTCAGTTTTATTTATTCAAATACATTAAAATTTATAAAATTTTAAAAATTAACCTTTTTTCTAAATAGCATGATTTATATTTCTGACTTTCAATTATTATTTTATGATTATTATTTTGTGGAAGAGATACATAAGGATTTTTTTTTTCAATTTTTGAAATTACCAATAAATAATATATATATATATATAGGAGAAAAACTTTGTTTCAATAAAAGTAATTTTCCACCACACAGATCATTTTACTACAAAACTCCAAGAAAAAAATATGAAATACAAACAATTTCATAAAATTATATGCGCATAATTTATTCTATAAACTAAATAAGAAATTGTGCAATAAATTATCCTAATCAGAAATTATAACTTCATTCAGTTTGCTTTTATGATATCTTATAAATAGGATATACATTAAGCCAATAGTGCAAAAACAATATCCATACTGAAGTCATAATAATAATACTAAAATATGGATGATTATTAGGAAGTTCATTATGAAAAGTTAAAAGTTGTCAAGTGTTGGTAGCCGAGTGCTCAGCACAGCTGCCTTACAATCAGCTGTCCTGGATTCGTTTCCTGGTCGATGCTTTGACACATGAAGAAAAAAAAAAGTTAAAAGTTGCAGTCATTTATATAATATTCTTGAAACATACCTAGATTTATCTCTATTTTATAATATTTATTGTATAAAATATTCAATAAAATAATTATTAATTAGAAGTTTATGACATTTTTAAATCTTATTGAGACAATTAACTTAATATTGTTAATACTTTATATAAATACATTAATTCCAAATCAAACTGTTTAATTGGAGGTATTGTTTTACTTTTCTTACTTTGAATGATTTGGAAATCTTTTTTAATAAGCAAAAAAAAATATGAAGAGACTGTTCAATTAGTATTTATGATAATATTTTTTATAAAAATTAATCTTAATTATATAACAAAACTTACATGGAAAAGAACTAAAAAATTATTAAAAAACGAAATAATAACAGAATTGAATTTTTTTTTATTCATATCTTTTAGATTCAATGTTGTCTTCCATGTCAAAAAACACATTAAAGATATAGTCTATGAAATCAATAGTTCTTTTTAAAAGAATCAAATATATAAATTATCTTATTTGAATTTAGCTATTATAAACTGAAAATCAATTGGACTAAAAGATTTATGAACTGATGATAAAAATGTTATCAAATATTTATAAGTTGTAAATAAAAAGTTTCTATGCAAAGTATTGATTAATGTTAAAAAAATCTACATAACACATAAATCATATATATTGATACAAATGTTTTCTTAAGTATAAGATATGGAACATTTTTAGTGTATTCTATTTAAGCCACTCCTATGATATTCTTGAATTATTATCAATCAATCTTGGAAACTTTGCACAACTATATTAATGATTAGGTTTTTTTATGGCAATATTATTCAGCCAATCTTTCTTTATAAGTTGCTCCTGACTGTCATTCTACATAGAAGAACATATTCCAGTTACTTAGAAAAACCAATGATAGTACACATCAAAGTGATAAGTTAATCAAAATAATTCATTTCAATTCACCTTCACTAATTATATATTGTTTTCCTGAAGAAGACATTGATCTGGAAACCTTCAACTCTTAGATCTATTCATTACACAATTGTGATAAATTATTCAAGAAATTTATATAAACAGAAATATATTTTATTTATTTATTAAATTATTATTATAAATGAAATATAACTTCATAAAATTTAATTCTTAAACTAATAAGCTCTATTTACCTTTTTATGTAGAAAATGTTGTTATAAATATTTTATATGATTTAATTTATTTCACTTTTAAAACATAGTATAGAATAAGTTAATGATTAAAACTATATTATAATAGTATATTAATTATAAATAATAAAAAATATTTTCATCAAAATTATATATTTATATTCATTTTTATTATATTCATTACACGTTTTTCCATGTATGTATAAATCAATTTTTTAAGACCCATTTTAAATTACAAAAAACATTTTGCAAGTATTATCGTTTTTTTTTTTTTCTATAATTACATATTTAAAAAATTTAACAAATAATAAAATGTTTTTATAATCAAGTCTTTGTTTTTATATATAATTTTTTCTACTATTAAATTAAGTATTCATTTTTTAAAAATATTAGTATTTTAATATTAAATAATTGGAAAGACCATAAAATTTATTTCTTATCTTATAAAGATTCAGAGATTATATATAAAAAAATAAACAATAATATGATAATTTTTTTCTGTTTCACCTCTAGCTAAACATATCTATATACCCATTTATCTACCAGTAATTGGATAGCTATCTATATTGTTTATACAACAACTGTCTAAATGACAAATGTTAAGAATGCACATAACCATAAAAAATGATTTTATCACATTGTGATCATGGCAAGAAGATGTATTATTTACTATGCATTAGCTAAACAGCATTAAGCTGTTTAGCTATTACAGTTTATAAAACATCGCACTATATAAAATAATTGATTTATTTATTATGCATTACTAGAATTTCATATATGGGCAATAGATTGGCTCAGCACAAATACATATATACAAGACCAATAACTAAAAAAGAAGGCAGTTCTGTATTTGCTGACCATCAGCAGGAGCTCAACCACAGATTTGAGCCCTCCAAGGCTGATATTTTATGTACGGAAAGAAACGATATCAAGAGGAAGGTTAAGGAAGCTTGTTTCATCACCAGCGATGCAAAATCAATAAACAGAAGAGACACTTGTTTTGCCATTTCTAAAAAATGGATGATGTAGGCAATTTGCATACATTTGCATATAACTAATAATCTGAAAAGACTATGAATATGGAGCAACAATAGCTCTGAATGCGCTAAGTCTGTAAATCAGAATATATGTACAAAAGCCTACAAATTATTACATAAAAAGTTCACCGCAACACATCAGTGTATTATTAATTAATTATGATAGCAAAAAGTACTTATACATCTATAGGATCATCTATCATATAATGGTATCAATCATTACATATACTGGCTTTAAATTTTTAGTTTTGCAAGTTTTTCAAAACATTTTTTTAATAGTTTAATTCCTAAAAATAGTTTTTCATAATGCATGTTTTTTTAGAGTGCCCAAATTTCTAAATATGTAATTAAGAAATTAAACATTGAGATAATGAAAAGATAAAATATATTTTTCAAAGTATGACACAATTTTAACCATTAGTAAAAAAATATCTGTAAGAGACCATTGTATACATATGTAAATAGTAAAATTTTATTTATTTTATAAACAGAACTATTGTAATAGTAATAATCAGCCATTAAGCTCATGCACATGCACTTTGTGAATTTTTAACTATAAATGAATACTCTCACTTCCAAACACAAAGCGCATGTGCATTAGCTTAATGACTGATTGTTACTACTACAGTTTATAAAAACATCGCGCTATATAAGTAAATATCTCATTTAAACAGAACTATTGTTTTTAGTTACATTTAAAAGAATACTTTATTTTTGGTTTTCATCTATTTTATAAGTAAATAAACTGTTATTATTAATAGTATTATTATTTTATAATTCATGCACTTTGTTATAAAATATTATTTTTTAATTACTGAAACACACAGGCTTATTATATACCTGTGTTTATATATGTAATATATAGGGTATATGAGAACAGACTTTCACATGACCCACCACTCTCTACACTATCTCATAACACTGATACCCTTGAACACATATATGTTGAAAAGATAAATAATCACCAATATACGTAGTAAATGGGAACGAGTGCTAGGTATAATTATCGATTGGTAAACATATATTTTTCCAGTACTTTTCTTCAATTTTTGAAAAAAGTGCTGTTGATGTAATAAAAGGTGGAAGGGAAATTAATGTGTTTGTATATTGTTACATGTACTAATAAATGGCTTGGCAGAATAGTTATCTAGTAATAACTTTGTAACTAGTATTGAGTAAATTGCCAGCATTTTAATATATTTATTAGAATGAGTAGAGCATGAAAAAATATATTGTAATTTTTTTCAAGATCATATTTTATGTTTAAATAAATACAAATAATAATAATTAAAAGATAGTTTTAGTTCTACTTTTGTGTGTATAACTAATATATATATATATATATACTTATAATATGTAATATATTCTCAAAGCAAATATAATAATTTAAAGAAAGCACATGCAGTTAGGAGTGTAATCTTGTAATCAGTAGCAAACATTTAAATACTATTAGCAGAAGCAGTTTTTGCCTAACTGTTATAAGAAAGTGAGACAGAGTTGGTGAATAATTGTAATTATTTTTAATAATTATTTTACAATAACAGTTATAATTTATGCAAACATTTGAGAATGCAACAAAGAATCAAAAGTGAGTAACTGATGTCAATCCACAAGTTAATTTTTGACTTAAATCTACTACTTTCAACCATGGCTGTTTTACTCATGTTATTACCGTTACTTGTTTTATTTCATTTAACTATATTATAAGTTTCTACTTTCTAAGTATTAACATATATTTTTGAATTCTGTTTAGAATTTTAATTATCTAAATGTAATATTTTGTCCTTGCAATACATTAAATCTAATTCCACTTTAGCATATTAATTTTCAAAATAGTATCATAATATATATAATCCTTTCATTTATAAATTTCATTTATAATTTTGACTCTTTATATTTTATGCTAGCTGGTCTGAATTTTTCATATTACTGTTGTATTAAGTTATTCAAAACACAATTTTACAAATAAGGCCTAGTTGAAAATATTTATTGAACAACATTTTTCACCACATATTATGTTGAATATTATTTCCCACTAAAAGCATTTTATTAAAGTTCCATTCTTAATATAATTTTATTTAAATTGATAACTTATCTAAGATATTTATAATTTCAGACATCTCAATCTGTAGTCAAGGCAATTATTTTAACAATAAAGTTGCTACCACCTTTAGCTGATATATTTATATAAACACTAAAGATTGCAACTTGACCAAGGAGGATGAGATTAATAATGCAAAGAAGTTTAAAAAACCTCATTAACCAGGAAAATATAACCTGTTCTAAAATCAGACTAACAAATGGCAAATAATAACTTCTACATTCCATATAAAGTATATATTTACTATGATAATAAATCCAATTACTCATGTCTTTAATAGGTTTATAAATATATATATATAGATAACAATCAACACTTAAGCTATCGACAATCGCAAACCTATAGTCAAAACTATCTGTGTGCAAAGCATATATATATATATATATATATATATATATATATATATATTGATTTAATACTAAAGGTGGTATAACCTTTATCTATGGGCTGATATGTTTATATAAACACTAAATATTACAACAGTACCAAGAAGTGTGAGATTAATAATGCAAATAAATTTAAACAACCTCATTAATCAGACAAGTATAGCCTGTTCTGAAGGCAGACTAATAAATTGCCAATTATAACTTCCATATTCCATATAAAGTATATATTTATTAAGACAATAAATTCCATTACCTAAGGTTTTAATACATATATAAAAGTAGACAATAATATTCAACCCTTTAGCTATCAACACACCTTGGTCTAGATGTAATCTTTAGGGTCTATATAAACATATAAGATCATAAATAAAAGTAAGTTGAGATAGCTTGTTATTATTTACACTTATAAATTAAAGTCTTGAATAATTGACTTTATTATCTTGGTAAATGTATACTTTATATGGAATTTGGAAGTTATAAATTTATTAGTCTGCTTTCAGATTGTGGAAGTTATAATAAACTATTTTTTACACTACTTTTGGAACAGGTTATATTTTTCTGATTAATGAAGTCTGTTTAAACTTCATTGTTTTATTATTAATCTCACATTTTTTGGTCAAGTTGCAATCTTTAGTGTCTATATTAATATAACATACCATAGATAAGAATGGTAACACCTTTCTTTTGTTAAAAGAGGTTGCCTTGACTGCAGGTTGAGTTGTTGTTAGCTTAAGGGTTGAATTGTACTATTACTATTATATAATGTATCTTTTTTAAAAGTTAATTTAATCATTACTTTAATTATTTTATTATTTAACTGTAGTAATACTGTGTCTCCAATCTAATTCAAAAACATTATTTAAAAACAATCACATTATTTGCAAAATCAAAAGGTTTAGGTAATTTTGATTCGCTTTATTTTATTTCAATCTATCTATTGTTTATTATAATGATAACTAAAATGCTTTGGACAAAGATAATTATCCTATGATACAATATCTTTGATGTTAATATTTTAATGTTACCAGAATGATTAGTCAATACTGTTGCACTTTCTTTGACATTATTCAGAATTTGATATCATTCTAGGTTATATCATGATGCCGTAAAAATTTAATACTAATAAAAATACTTGGACTTTTTAAATTTTATGGATTATTATAAAAATGCTAATCAGGTGATATGAGGATGAAGACAGTTGTCATATTTTCAATCACCATATATGGGTGGCAATTTATATGAGATGGAATCATACTATGATGATGATTAAGCAATAATCTGGTGGTAGTACTAATGATAATAATCATAACCATTCAATATACAAATAATAATAAAGGAAAAAAGAAAGAAAAATTATCTATACAAATTATTACCATAAGTGAATGGTACTTATATATATATATATATATATATATATAAGTACCATTCACTTATGGTAATAATTTGTATATATATATATTACCATAAGTGAATGGTACTTATATATATATGTATAATATATATAATAGTATCAAACTGAAGTCAATATGAAGTTCTATATTACAGCACAATAATAAATATCTAATTAAAAGTGAAGTAAATTTAAAGCAAAAGTAAATGATTTTTTAAAAATGATTTGTTATATATTTTTGTCATTATAAGTTGTAAATGATTATGTTAATATTTTTTTATGAAATATGATAACTGTATTTTGAGTTTTTAATATAAAAAATGTAAGTTCATGCATATATTTCTATATCATAAAAGAAAAAAAAAGTAATACAAAAGTTTTACTTTTATTATAAATAAAAATAATCATTTAATTAATTTATATTGTTTAATAATAAAGAATATACTTAATTTTTATTTTCCTACATTATATATATATATATATATATATATATATATATATATATATATATATATATAACGCTTGAATAAAGTGGTTTCTCTTTTTTGATTTAACATTATTCTATGTCTTATAATTTGCTGATATTGTAATAGAAACAAATATTAACAATTTACAAAAGAAAGGAATAATATTTTTCATTGATTAAACTAAAGTTGCGATTGGACAGTATGATATATTGTTATGGGGGCATATAAATAGATATTATACAAGCCATTCTCTTTTGTGTTTCTGATCAATCCATTCTCTAGTGGTCCTGTTAAAGTCACTCTTTTTGTTCCATCTGAAACCAGTCATTCTCTTTAGCTTTTGTTCAAGTCACACTTTTCTGTCCACACAGCTGCTCTCATGTAAACCTGTTCATCTACCCTTTAGTGTTCCTGCTCTAACCACTCTCTTGTATTTCTTCTCAAGCTGCTCTCTCATGTTTTTGTCCAAGTCGCTCTCCATCTTTTTTTTCCTGCTCATCTTTTATCTCCCTTCTGTTTCTGCTCAACCCACTCTTTCTCTCTCTCTTGGGTGCCTGATCAAACCATTTTCTTATGGTCCTGCTCAAATCATGCTGCTTTTGTTTTTGCTCAAACCACTCTGGTGTTTCTATTATTATTTCCACAGTTTGCTGAAGTTGACATGAGAGCAGTTATAGTTAAGAACTGTTATTGACAGGGTAATTGAAGACTATTGACATTTGGAGCCAATTAATATAATCAATTGCTAATTACCAAAATTATATAATGACAAAATTCATTAAAAAATAAACCAAGAAGAATGCATTGTTAAAATGATGGCATGTGCAAGTATGTACTCTGGACCATGTCGCCCTTCTGTAGAAAATTAGCTGTTGCCTGTTTTGAATGAGAGGAGAGATAATAAGCCAACTTATAAGAGCTATTCTGTTACAGTTGTCTTAAGAACTTAATATTTGTTAATAATTATGCATATGTATTTATAATAGTCAAATTCTCTTAAATATAGTATAATGATTAAATATCAGTCTAATTAACTAATGATTTTGGGTAAGTTGAAATTTGATTTATTATTTTAATAATATAAAATTTCATCATCATCATCATTATTATTAATTAATTAAATCTAAATGTAATTTTTTTTTGCATTTATTTTTTAATATCAATTTACATTTTTTATTTGACATGTGTTAAAATATAAAGTATTTAATTATATATAAATTTATTTTGTTTATTATAAAACCCATCATGTATGTCAGTGATTTTATTTCTTACCATGCAAATAATTTTAAACTTTATAACTCTTAATTTTGTGTTCATGTTTGCTTATGAGAAAGTATTGAGGAATACAGAAGCAAACAATAGGGAAGGGGAATGTATATCTAAAATTGCTCTTTAATCAGAGAATATCATTTCTTAATTAGAAATAGCATTTAGATGTGAGTAATTCATAATCCCATATTGTTGATTGAAGATATTTACCAGTTATACATTGATTAAAAGGATGATCATCAACAGTCACATGTGTGAATAGTATAAATTAAGTAGTCATATGTCACTGCAGATTAAAAAATTTATTATTGAAAATTATAAATATATTGTTTTGTTTTGAGATTTGAAATGTTTGGATAATTAGAATGCTGTGGTGGAGTCATATGATCGATTATATTATAATAATGGTATTAGGTTGTTCGATTAAAATGTAGTCAAAAATAGAGGCGAATAAACAAAATATAAATAATAGTTATGTTTATACGATCTCATCTCATTATATATTAGTATATTGTTTGAGTGCCATTACTGAATGAATGTAAATTGACCATTAATCACCCTGTCGGTACTTGTACTCTGTTATAAATGGATGCCCAATTTTGGAGCTTAAATTGGTTCTATATATTCAAAACCAGCAAGATTCTTTTTTTATTTTTGATAAAAAATAACACAGAAAAGTGTTAAATTTGTCAAGTGTTGTTAGCCGAGAGGTCATCGCACTCGCCTTGCAAGCAAGTAGTTGGTTGCAGACGGGTGTGGGTTCGCGTCTCGGCCGATGCTATTACATATAGGAAAAAAAAGTGTTAAATTTATTATATAGTTTTATAATGCTTTTATAATATATAAATCATTTAGCAAATGAGAAACTATAAATATAAAATTGAACTTTTAAGAATAAGTTGAATTAATCTGATATAATTTCGTTATAGATATAAAAAACACCTATGGAATGAAAAATATTTTGAATACGTGCGCCTATTTGCTTTAATGAAATGAGAAAGTGAAACTGTCACAGACGGATAAACAAAAAATGTTATATCACTTATCTACTTTTTTTTCTTTTTAACGTATTTATTATTTCTGAAAATGATATAAATTTAAAATAAAGAAATAATGTTTGAACTATTTTCACTTTTATTTTCTTAATCAGAGATAAATTTTGAACTATTTTGATTGTAAATAAAGATAGTTTTGGAATCATTTGATTTTTTATAATTTTTAATTAAAATTTATTAAACATTAAATGTCAAATCTTCAAATAATTTGCTTTGTTTCGTTACTAATGTTCGTCTACACTGTATAATTAATTATTTTATTCGTTAGTAAAAGAATATATAGCACTATGTTAATCTAAATAAGTAAATAATTAAAAATTACAATTCAGAGAAGATATAGTATTGTATAAAGCTAATTTCACAGAAGTTTAACAAATGGATTTCAACAGATAGCATGATAGCATAAGGGAAGTGGATAATACAGGAGTTATGTGGAGGGTAAAGAAGGATTTCATATGAAAAAGGAGGATTGACATGGTAAATTCCGATGCTAATAAACAAAAGAATTGTTAAACATAATTAAATATAAAGTATTGTTTATTGTTAAAATCTGTCATGTGTGTGAGAAATTTTATTTCTTTTCATATAAATAATTTTAAACTTCATAATTAACTTTTATGAGTGTGTGCTTGACAATGAGAAAGAACTGAGGAGTATGGAAGCAACCAATAAGGAAGGAAGGTTATCTAAAATTGCTCTTTAGTCAGATATCATTTTTAAATTTGAAATGGCACTTACATGTGAGTGATTCATAATTCTATTAAAAAATTGTTTGACTAAAAAAATATAATAGTTGTAGATTTATTAAAAAGAATGGCCATCATCAGTGAACTGTGTGAATAATATAATTTAATTAGCCACATATGACTGTGTATTTAAAATGTATATCATTGTAAATTATAGATAAAATTATTTTATGTTTTGAGATGTTTTAAAAGTTAGATTGCTGTAATGGTTTCATTTTCCAAATTATAAAAGAACATAAAACAGGATTAAATAATATATATATATATAGTAGTTAAATGGGCAAGCAGCACACACTTAATTTATTTGTAAATGATCTTCCTTCTATACTGTGACAGTCAGATGATGTATGTTGGTTTAACCCAGTTCGAATACTAGGTGAAAGTACCTTGAGGCCACCCATATGCAAGATATTAAATCAAGAATACTATGACCTCTGCCCTGTTCTCCTATTCTCAAGGCTAACTACGAACCAACAACATTATCTGAGACATGCATAAATCATTTTTTCAACCAACCCAAACTAGCATCAGGGGAGAAATATGGACGGGAACACCTACAGAGCTAAATAGTTAAATGTGCATAAAAGTGCTATGAAAAATGTGTTTTGCATGCCTGGATCATTGGAAAAGTAAAATAAAGCATTAAAATAAAATTAGAAAACTGAAGCTTTTTAGTTAAATAATATATTTAATTAATGACTTTTTTTAAATATTAATAATGTTTTAATGGCCTCCACTATTCCCCTGAATTAATGAAAAACTAATTAGACAATAAAAACAGATTAAACAATATAATATTTTTGCGGTCTAAGTCTTTTCTTCCCAATTTTAATAAAATTGTCAACTCAAATCTCCTCGATAAAGTACAATAATAAAAATCTTTCGCAAAGCATTTTTTATTTGCTTTTCGCTAAAAACAGTCAGTTTAAAAATTATTTAAAATCTATATAGCTAAATCAGATATACTTAATAAGCTAATGGTGGACAAAAGAGGTGTTATTGAGATCAAGTTGGCAAACAAAGGAAACTTACTCATATTGAATTTAGAAACATAAATGAAATTGGAAAGAGATTTTAAATGAAAAATTAACTTTTAAACTTAACTGCAATGGAATATGAAATATTTATACATGTTAGTAATGAAATAATAGTGAAGGAAAAAAGGTTAAATATATATGATAGATGATCATGCAATATATATATATATATATATAAGACTAGTCTAATAAAATGGTTACATAACAAATATAATTAAATACAACATTTCAGAAATATAATTCAATGAAGCAATTAAGAAAGGCATGGACAAAAAAGGGTAGAAAGTAAATAGTTCAATGGAGGAGAGATACGAGTACCATCCTGGTTCCTTGGTCGTGTTCTGTTGATGTGCGTGGATTGATCCGTCCATCGATAGGTATTTGCCCAGACAAGGAAAGTGGAAATATGTAGCATGCTTTCATGAAAAGTCCTACAGACACAGCACAGAGTTCAGATTAATTAATTGGGTGGATACTATGGCATTTTGATGGTATTTAGGACCTCGGTGGCAGGTAAAGCTTTGCCTAACTGCCAAGCATAGTAGAATCCATCAAATTTATATGACTTTTAGCTCGTAGCATGTTCAAACTTCCTGTCATTTTGAAGATGACAGTTAAATAACTTTTTGGAGCAAAATGGAAATGAGAAGCAAAATCAGAGAGGTTCAAAGCACAGCAAAAAATCTGAATGAATTCTCTACAGAGAAATCTGAATGCAATCTCCAAAAGGAAAATCTGAATGCTATCTCCAAAAGGACAATCTGAAAAGCCAAGTCTTTTGTTGTCACTCCTATTTATATCTTTTTTGTAAGCTACCTTCTATTGTTTTGCATATGATCTTAGATCTTGATACCCCCCCCAACATTTTCTAAAAATAACTTTTACTTTTTTATTCTAAATTTCTTTCTTTAAAGTTTGAATTTTTATTAATTAAAAAAAGAAGAGAAGGCCATCTTTAATTTGCCTTGAATGGGATAACTAATTACAAACATACATTCTTTTAGAAAATGTTGGTGGGCTTATCTCAAAATGAAATCATACACCATATTTTAACAAGATTTAAAAAAAAAAATATTATTTCTTTTAATAAAATAAGCATTTTATTTCACAGAATTTTGCATTAACTCATATATATATATATGTTTGGCTAATAGGTTTTACAAGTAATTTTTATTAATAGAAATTTAATCTTGAAATGGAATTTATTTAAAATGAAATAGTTAAATTCAAATATAAATTATATAAACATAATTAATTTTAGCTTTAATGCAAAACCCTGCTGATATTGGATTATAATACTAATTAAGTTTATAGGAGGCTGTGAAGCATGGATCGGACTTCAGATCCATTGCTTCATTTTCCAATAGTTAGTGAGCAAAAAAAAAATGTTAAAAAAATGCTGTTGCTTCAGGTCAGAGGTAAAAATTTTGTGCCAGGTGAGTTCAAACCTACTCTTTATTTGCTGTAATACTTAATTTGTTACTAACTATAGTCTTTCTTTTTCTTAACCATATAACTAGGGTCGGGTCACTGTTGGTTCTAATCTAACAAGGTATATATATATTCTAATGTTTGTTGTTTCTGGGGTCCAGTGGTACGCAAGGTTTTAAGTTTCTGTTTCTAATATTATACTCTCTTTTTAGGCTGAGATTATTTTTCCAAAACAAACCACTTTCTCCACACTTCTTTTTTAAAGTGTGAGGGCCTTTATATATTGAAAAAACTTTTTAACTTTCCTCCATGCTTTACTACTTGGCCTAAGGTCTCTTAGCCATGCTTGGTTTCCTTTCCTGAATTTATACTGCCGATTTCGATTCTTGCGATGCCGAGCCATACATCTTAATTTTTCCCTTGCCTTCTTTTCTTGCTCAGTCATGTTCTGGCCTTGGACACAGATTTTCAAGCTATCTAGGTGGTGTCTAGGGTTCCCACCTGGTTAATCTTTGCCACAGGAGTTATAGTATTGATTACTGTCACAGTAAATATTTCACTGCCTTCTTGTGTCTGGATTTGGTTCAACAGCTGTTGATTGTTTGTTTTTTCACTATCCTCATTCATTTGTCCAGAAAAATCCAACTGGTGAGTGGCTTCGCCTGTTTCATAATCATTTGAAGATTTCATATCAGTATCATCTTGTTTTTGAGCATCATCTTCTGGTGATGCTTCTGTAGCAATACTCTGTTCTTGATGGAGTTCCATATGTGCCTCCAAATGGTTCAATCTTTGTGATATAATTTTCATAACTTCTTGGAACATGGTCATCATCATTTTGTTTTCGTCTCTCATTTCTTTGATGAGATCTTCCAAATTGTATTTTTGGTCACTATGAATACATGTTGCCATATTTGGAAGGTTGAGCACTACCTCCTCATTGCTGTCATAATCTTTGTCTTTTTTCTGTTGCTCCATTTTTGCCTAATATTGGTTATTTTGTTATAGAACAATCATCTTTTTTGTAAAATGTATTTTAGTCTTTTATAAACAATCTAGATAAGTATATTTTATCACACGTATCTAGGAGCTATATCCTTCTGTATATCCAAAAAAACATTTTACTTCTTTCTAAAATACATCAGTATTCTAAGTTCCAACTATCTGTTTTATTTATATGTTTTAAAAAATTAACTTTGCCAACCTCATGAGGTCCTATCTTAAACCTATGCCTATATGTATCTGTTTGTACATGAAAAAAAATATCAAATCCTGCTGTGTCTGTTTTTAATATTTATACTACATATTATTCTCCTCACTTTACTTTATTTATTTTTTTATATTTCATTAAAATGTCATTATTAAGTTGTCACAATACAATTAAAATAATACACTTATAGCTTGACCTGGCTTTCTCTGACACCTGAAACAACTAAAAAATGCATTTACATTAATATACAAGTATATATATATCAAAGGGAATATGTGAGCAAAATATACATAAGTCATGTTCAAAAATTATTTTGGCTCACTACGCATACATTTTTATTTTGATCATCTACCTCCATGGTTTGTTTATTTGTAATCCAATATGAGAGATTGCACTTGCCGACAAATTTATTTGATAAGGGCACCAGTCGACAAGACAATGGCCATATCAAATATACATATTAATGGATAATGATCCAAGCACACATTGATAAGGATTATAAAGTTTAAATGCGATTAAAATTTATTTTGATTTTCACTTCACTTTCAAAAAAACTTTTAATATGATTCTGCTAAACGAAAAAAAAAAAAAATCTCTGCATGAATAAGTAAATGGTATTTTAAATGGCAATACTAATTAAGTCTAAGACGTATAACAATTCAGTAAGGTAACATGTCTGACCTGGGTTCGAAACCAGTTACCATTTTGGTCAAGACACAAAAAAAAATTTAAATAGCCTAAAGTACGATTAACAAAACAAAAATATACACAAAAAAAATTAAAAATAAAAATAAAATCCCATGATAACCGCCACTCCGAATTGTGAACCTGGGATCGAAACCAGCTACCATTTTGGTCACAACCCGAATAGATTAACAATTATCAAGCAATTTTACAGAATCACGCATTGAGATCAAAAACTGTTAAAAAACATTTATATAAAAATGGGTTTTACCGAACTATAATGAATTGTATATATACACCCATATATATGAATATGTACATCATTAAATAAGCATATATATGACTACATATAAATATACAAACAGATATACCTATACAAATATTTTTTTTATCATGTACATGATTTTATTAGAAAGATTTGTCATATTGCAGACTGCATACTCCTATTATTTCAGGCTAGTAAACGCTGGTCGCCAATATAACACGGAAACAATGATTGCAGATGTAGACCTATTATTTCAGGCTACTCAGCAATTGAGAACTCTAAAGTATAAGGAGTCTTCACCTAACGGTTACTAAGGGGGTCTTCACCAAAAACGGTTACTAAAAAAACAACGGCTTCACCTAACGGTTACTCACAGGGTCTTCACCTAACGGTTACTCAATAAATGATTCAATAGCATAATCTGAATTGAGAAAAAAAAAATCTTAACTAAAGGTGGCTGACATATATGTTATACAGAAACTACTTTAATATATATATTTATTAAGACGAACACTTATATATATATATTATTTCAGAAGTTGAAAATTAAATTTGAATTTATTAAAACAAAACTTATATTTATATATGTTTGCGAGGAAACGTAACTGCAAAATATTTAAAAGTGAAAAAAAAAAAATTTGCATGATTAAAATTATTCATTATAGAAATGAAACACAGAGAAAGTGAAAAAAATATTTGCTGACCTCGTACGTTGACACATGTTAATTTGAACTTATCAAACTTTCGATCTTAGAAAAAAATTCTATTAACGGAAAAAAAAATATCTATTAGATCTTTACAAAAATTTAAACAAACGGAAAAAAATTATATTATCTATTTGTACTTTTTACTATAATATTAACACTACCGAAGATACACTATAATTCGAAAAACATTATTACATCAAAACTTCTAATATTTAAGCAATACTAAATAACATAAAGTACGAAAGCTATTTTAAGGGAGGGTGGGTGGGTATTTATTTGACACTTCTGCTGCATTGATGCTATATACTTTATACGACAAAAAAAAAAAAAACTATATGGCAACTGGCCATGACAAAACTACTAATTAGGAAAAAATGTTGCTATAACTCTGATATTTTATTCAAATTATCTATTCACTAAAAAAAAAAAAAACTAATGGAGTGTTAACTTTTCTAAATGTAAAACATTCATTTTAGCAATTTATACTAAACTCGAAAATTTTTTTTACCTTATAACACATTTAACTTGTTAATTAATTAAACAAAAATGACATTTGCTCACATTAGGAAACAAAACTCGGAAAAATTATACATATGTTTTTATATAAATATATTAAACTAAAACAAACTTCTCAGGGTACTAAATCTTTTTTTTAAAAAATGACATTCGTCCACAGAGACAACTCGGAGAAAAATTTTACCTATTATCTATTATTTCAACTCTCCTATTCCTATTCTTCCAAGAAAAATGAAATTTGGCCCAGTTGGTCGATAAAATGCGGGCAAAATTTTTTACACATATCTAGTATCTCATGTTATTTAAAAAAAAACCATATATATGCGTACAAATACGGGGGAAAAAAATTCTACATATATATTATTCATTAATTTAAAACAGAAGAAAGAAAAAAACATTATACACATAACAAATGTTATACAGGGCATTGCAGGGTATGGAAAATTTCGAATAGTGACACGATGGGTGTCCAAAATGTGGGGGAAAAAATGTACTGTGACAGTCAGATGATGTATGTTGGTTTAACCCAGGTTGAATACTAGGCGAAAGTACCTCAAGGCCACCCATACATGAGATATTAAATCAAGAATACTATGACCTCTGCCCTGTTCACCTATTCTCTAGGCTAACTATGAACCAACAACATTATCTGAGACATGTATAAATCATTTTTTCAACCAATCCAAACTAGCATCAGGGGAGAAACATGGATGGGAATACCTACAGAGCTAAATAGTTAAATGTGCATAAAAATGCTATGAAAAACGTGTTTTGCGTACCTGGATCATTAGAAAAGTAAAATAAAGCATTAAAATAAAATTAGAAAACTGAAGCTTTTTAGTTAAATAAGATATTTAATTAATGACTTTAAAATATTAATAATGATTTAATGGCCTCCGCTATTCCCCTGAATTAATGAAAAACTAATTAGACAATAAAAACAGATTAAACGATATAATATTTTTGCGGTCTAAGTCTTTTCTTCCCAATTTTAATAAAATTGTCAACTCGAATCTCCTCGATAAAGTACAATAATAAAAATCTTTCGCAAAGCATTTTCTAATTGCTTTGCACTAAAAACAGACAGTTTAAAAATTATTTAAGATGTATATAGCTAAATCAGATATACGTAATAAGCTAATGGCGGACAAAAGAGGCGTTATCGAGGAGATCAAGTTGGCAAACAAAGGAAACTTACTCGTATTGAATTTAGAAACATAAATGAAATTGGAAAGAGATTTTAAATGAAAAATTAACTTTTAAACTTAACCGCAATGGAATACAAAATATTTATACATGTTAGTAATGAAGAATAGCGAAGGAAAAAGGGTTAAATATATATAGATAGATGATCATGCAATATATATATATATATATATAAGACTAGTCTAATAAAAATGGTTACATAATAAATACAATTAAATACAACATTTCAGAAATATAATTCAATGAAGCAATTAAGAAAGGTATGGACAAAAAGGGTAGAAAGTAAATAGTCCAATGGAAGAGAGATATGATTACCATCCTGGTTCCTTGGTTATGTTCTGTCAACGTGTGTGGCTTGATCCATCCATCAACTGGTATTTGCCTGGACAAGGAAAGTGGAAATATGTAGCATGCTTTCACAAAAAGTCCTACAGACACAGCACCGAGTTCAGATTAATATTGGGTGGATACTATGGCATTTTGATGGTATTTAGGACCTCGGTGGCAGGAAAAGCTTTGCCTAACCACCAAGCATAGCAGAATACATCAAATTCATATGACTTTTAGCTAGTAGCATGTTCAAACTTCTCCATGATTTTGAAGATGACAGCTGAATAACTTTTTGGAGCAAAATGGAAACGAGAAGCAAAATCTGGGAGGTTCAAAGCACAGCAAAAATCTGAATGAATTCTTTACAGAGAAATCTGAATGCAATCTCCAAAAGGAAAATCTGAATGCCATCTCCAAAAGGAAAATCTGAAAAGCCAAGACTTTTGTTCTCACTCCTATTTATACCTTTTTCATAAGCTACCTTCTATTGTTTTGCATATGATCTTAGATCTTGATAAGCCCCCCATGCTCCTTTGTTTCAAGGTAACATTTTCTAAAAATAACTTTTACTTTTTTATTCTAAATTTCTTTCTTTAAAGTTTGAATTTTTATTAATTAAAAAAAGAAGAGAAGGCCATCTTTAATTTGCCTTGAATGGGCTAACTAATTACAAACATACATTCTTTTAGAAAATGTTGGTGGGCTTATCTCAAAATGAAATCATATGTCATATTTTAACAAGATTTTAAAAAGAAAAATATATTATTTCTTTTAATAAAATAAGCATTTTATTTCAGCAGAATTTTGCATTAACTCATATATATATATATATATACGCTTGACGTATATATATATATGTTTGACTAATAGGTTTTACAAGTAATTTTTATTAACAGAAATTTAATCTTGAAATGGAATTTATTTAAAATGAAATAGTTAAATGCAAATACAAATTATATAAACGTAATTAATTTTAGCTTTAATGCTAAACCCTGCTGATATTGGACTATAAACTTAATTCAGGTCTACAATACTAATTATGTTTATAGGAGGCTGTGAAGCATGGATCAGACTTCAGATCCATTGCTTCAATACCTTTTAGTATAATGTATGAGTTCCATTATTGAATAAGTGTAAAATATTATGTATTTTGTTTACACAAAATGCCTATGATATTATTAATCGGAAAATACTTCAAATTACTGTTTTAACTATGACTAATTCTTTTATTTTTTATATATATATAAAAAACTATGACTAATTCATGAATAGAGCTATTTCTACCACTGTATTCTAGCTTTTTCATTTCAAATGTGTTCTGCCAGAATTAAATCAATATAGAACAAAAGGCTCAAATGAAATGATAAGTATACTTCTTATTAAATTAATAATTACCAGAGACCTATAAGATATAACAATAAAAAAGATTAGTAATAATTTGAAAATGTATTTATTAAGAGAAAGATAAAAACAATATTTTATAATTTAAATAAAAAAATCTAGTATAGTTTTTTTTTTTTTAAAAAAAAAATATTAATATGAAATTATTTATTTTATAATTTTATCCCTTTATAATTTTGTTGATTTCTTTTGTTTAAGTAATTGAAAGCAAAATAAATTCCTATTTAAATTATTTTATTTGAAAATGTGTAATTTTTTTTTACATTCGTATAAAATACATTACAACATAGTTCATGAAATAATATTTTTTAATACCAATTACTCATAATTTCTGTGCAAGAATAAACATTAAATGCACAAATGTATATTTAAATTTAAATACAAATACTAGAAATTAAATATCACTATAAATATTGTAACAGCAGATTTATCTAAGTAAATTGGAAAATGATTCCTTTATAATATCTATAATAATTTGTATTATTTCTCATGATGCAGATTTTTTTTAGCTTTTAATTTTAATTTGGCTTAGATATTTTTTGGAATTAATTTATTAATTTTCCAGAACAAATAATTGGTAATCAGTGAATTTGGCTAACGAAGCTTCAATATTTTCTCGTTTGATGCAGACAGATTAATCCTTTACAAAAGCATGGGGTTGGAATCACTATTCATCCTAGCATGTGTAGCCATTCCTAAGAGAACAGGATGACACCCCTTGCTATCTCATTTTATTTTGATATTAATTGGAAGCCATAAATATTAATTGATAGGAATTCTTTTAGTTGAAAAAAAAAAAGATCTGCATTTTGTAAGTTTTCCCCAAAAATATTTTATTTTCCAAACTCAATCAGTTTACTGTATGCTCTTATTGAGCTATCGTATACACAATTGCTTACTTATTATTTCATTTTAATCAAAGGAAGAAGTTTTTTAAATATATATTTAAAATTACTTGCTTTTATTTTTAGGTGAGAATTATTTATATATCAGACTTTTGAACTGTGATCACTCCATTATATATGCCACAGCGATCATTATTTTTTGTTAGCTTAACACATAGGTGTATCTCTTATTATAGTGAGTAATGGTCTGCATCAGTTCTTTCTATGAAGTTTCTATTTTAATGTAATGACTTTAAAAAATGTCTGGGAGATGTCAACATTATATGGAACTATACTGACTTTAGTGTGGGATTGGCAGTTCTTTCTATTGTTATGACTAAGCTATAAAGGATGTAGTTAAAATGATATTTATAATTGGCTGATACTATAGATTGTTTTATGCTGTAGCTAAATAAGATGAAAAATGAAATTTTCAGTAATCGTTAATTATTATGATGCAATATTATTGTAAAAGACTTATTATTAAACCAAAAACTATGTTAATAGTAGAGGATTGTCTTTGAGAACATTTTATTTTTAAGATGACTGCTCTTAGAAAATCTGTTACAAGAACAGAAAGCTTCCAATACTGACTTAAATAATTGCTTTTGTGAAAACTATGAGTGTTCAATATTTTAATAACAATTAATAATTTATTAACATTTAGTTTCCTTTGTTGTTTTTGATGATAACTAATTCCAAATATATCATTTTTTAATGACAAGTTTTAATATCTAATATTTTGTTCTTTTTTGAATAGGTATTTTGTATCCAATAATGATGTGTTCCTTTGTTATCAATAAGACCTTCACTTAGACATTTATTTATCCAATTTTAAAATATTAATTTTTAATGATTTATAATTTTAATTATTAGAAGATTTGAATATTTATACTATAAAACATAAATTAGTTGTACCATATACATAAAAGATTTAATTACAAAAAAATCAAAGATGGATTCATGTTTAACGTAATGCTTGCAGGCTCTATTCAAAATTTGACAGACAGAGTTGACATCGAATGGATTAATTAAATATCTAATTTAGAGTTTAAATAAAATATATATACTTTCATTGTTTGATGTTGCCAAAACCTTAATCATAAATTATTTTAAATTATTTTTTTGTGAATTTATATACATAAAACGTGCATGCATATCATATATTCTTCTCTTCTAAATAAGAAAATAATAGTTTTTAATTAAAAGACAATCATTTATTGACATTATTTTTTAATTTTATTTTATAAAAAAATACTGAGGTATACTGTAAGAATAGTTATAACTTTTAAATACATTTTTTAAAAGTCATTGCACAGAAATTTTTATGAATGTTGTACAAATTTTTGTATATATATATATTTTGTAAAAGCTTCATATCTTAAGGTTCTTTTTAGCTTTGGGTACATTTTGCTCATTAATTATCTAGCAACCTCTCCATATAGTAATGCCACACCATGCAAGCCATAATAGTCAATGGATGTAAGAAAGTTTGTTCATAAAATCCCTACTCATCCAATATCTTCAGACTATTTTCTAAATTGTGGCTTTCATCAGTGAAAAGCTTTGTATCTGAGAGCCTCACATAATCTTAGGATCTCATGCACTCCCCTAAAGGCCATCTTTTCATTTTAAGTTAATTATAAAGATATCACAGTAAATTTAAAACATAATACAGTTTTCAATACAAGCTCATTTATTTGTATAGTCATACAGATCTAAACTCAGTTCAGTATCTAAATATATCAGTGCCTTTGGTTTTTTAATAACCATAGTCAGCACCAGCTCATGAGAAACAATGGTATGACAACATTAAACATCAAATGGCTATTAAAATAGTAAGCTGGCTTTCCATATAGTAGTGTCACCCATGCAAGCTATGGTATCAATGAATAAAAAGGTTTGTGTATAAAAACTCTATCTAGAATCTACTTATCCAATATCACCAGACTAGTTTCTAGCTTGTGTCTTTTATCAGTGAGGAGTATCTGAGAGCACAGCATTGAGATCTTAGGATCAAATGCAACCCTCTAGCAGTCACATTTTACTTTTTCAGTTAACTATAAACCTATGAATTAAAAATTAAAACACACATGATTACCATGGCTTGAACTGTATGGCACCATTGCATGGAGAGTTTGCTACTGGTTAGTAATGTGATGGAAAACAGTAATAAAAGTAGAAAGAATAGTGAAAGATGTGAATGGAGAGTGAATGATAAGAATAAGTTAGAAGAGTATAAAATAAAAGTTGAATAAATCATGGCACAATTGGTTGAAGATAAGTACAAGGACTGATGTGGTGAAATACAAAAAGTGGCAAATAGGGTTTTAGGTGAGAATATTCAAAAGAATAAAAGTAATAGAAAAGTGAAAGCTAGTAAAAGTGTAAAAGAGAGGAAAAAAGCATGCTTAGAATATAAGTGTGCTATTAATAACAAAGAAAGTGAAAAAGATGTTAATGTTAAAATAGATAATTTTAGAGAGAAAATGAAATTGAATAGTAAATTGTTGGAGGATATTAATAAAAAAGGAAGAAATGGGAATAAAAGAATTTGGAAATACATTAAAAAAGGAATTATGGGAAAGAGAAATAGTATAAATAGATGACGAGGAAATAGAGTATAGCTCTAGAATAGAATTAGAGATAATAGTAAATAAGAATGTAATGGATATAGAAAATATGTTAGATGTGAAGGACAGAATGATAGCAAACATGAAAGCATATAGTAATAGGAATATTAGGTTTACAGAAAATGAATTGAATGAGGCAGATAAGAAATTGAAAAGTGGAAAAGTGAGAGGGTTGGATAGATGGCAGCAAAGATGGTAATGAATTTAGGACATAGGACAAATTAAAACTATTATCATGTTTTAATAAGATGGAAAAGGAGAGAGTTTTTCCAGGTACTTAGATTAATACAAGTGTAAGGCTGCTATTTAATAAAAAAGGTAAGGATCATAGAAAGTTAAACAATTATAGACGAATAGTGGTAATGACAGTGCTATATAAAGTTTTTTCATATATAGTGGCTGGAAGGATTTCAAAATGGATGAAAGAAAATAATATAGCTGGAAAAAAGCAAGACGGTTTTCAATCAGATAGGCATATAGGGGATAATTTATTTATAGTTACACAACTTATGGATATGATTGGAATAGAAAAAGACAGTAATATATGGTTTTTATAGATATAGAGAACATGTAATAGAAATAGATAATGGTTAAGTTTAGTAAATTTGGGAATGGATGGAACTTTAGTTAATATTATTAAGAAATTACATGAAAATATTTACAATATGTATCAATTAGGAAATATAGAATCAATTAAAGTTATAAATGGGATGGGATGCCCTATGCCACTTATTTTTCTTTAGTTGTATTTGAGAGAAATGGAGAGAGCAGCATAGAGACTAGGAAAAGAGATAGAGATACCATTAATAGGTGGCAAGAAAGTTTGTACATTCTTTTATTTGTGGATGATGCCTTTTTGTGTGCAGAAAAAAGAGAATATATGGAAGTTATGCTGAGGACATTCATAAGAGTGGGTGAAGAGATGGGGATCAAATTTAGTGAAGAAAAATTGAAAAGTAATGATGGTTAATACTTGGGAAAGAGAACACAAATAATTTTTATTGGGGGATATAAAGTTAAATGTGGTGAATAGGTATAACTATTTGGGAATCGTCTTAAGTAATCAGAGAAATTGCTTGGATGAATGGGAGAAAAAATTGATGAATGAAGCAAAAAAGAGAATGGGATTGATAAAGAAATTAACAGTGTTCTCATATAATAAGTATGATGTAGCTAGAATTGTATGGAAGAGAGTAACAGTAGCAGTATTAACACATGGTAATGATGCATTATGTGTTACTAAAGGGTATTAGTTATAAATTTATTAAACACACATTGATTACATAAGTAATATTTACTGAGGCTATAACCTCGATAATATGCGTATAAAATACAATAGTAGGGACCTCTACAGGTTAAAACACCTGTAAAGATCCCTACTATCATATTTTATACGCATATTATTGAGGTTATAGCCTCAGTAAATATTAAAGGGTATTAGATTACTAAGAAAAAGTACACAGAGAAGTAGGAAGACATGGATTAGATGTAGATGTGTGGACAGCAAAGGAAGCAATTCAAGGAGAAATGGGATGATCAAGTTTTTATATGAGAGATGCAAAAATCAAAATAAAAATGTTCAGTAGATTGCACAGCTTATTGATAATAAAAATATAGCCAACAGATTGGTGAGAAAGGTAATAAGATATGCAGAAGACTTGGATAAAGAATTTATGTCAGAATACTTATACAAAGGTAGGATGATTATGTTAGTAGAATTGTTGAGTGTTATAGGGTTAAGGAATAGAATAGAAAAATAGGTGTATTAATAAAAAATAGGGAGTTGGTAAGATGGACAACTAGCATGGAGAGTAAAAAGAGTTTAAATATGTCTAGAAGTATGCATAATATTGGGTGTGAGTCAATTTATGATAATAGGAAGGAAAGTAGTTTTTGGTTTATGGCTTGAATGGGAACTGTAACAACAAAGTAATACATACATAAGTGGAAAAATATGGGTGATTTAGTCTGCAAGTTGTTTAAGGAAGGCATAGAAAATATTAGGTATTTATTAATTGAATGTAAATGCATGAAAGCAGAAAAGCTACAAATAATGAAGTTGTGGAAAAATAAATATAACCAAGTGATTATACAAAAAGTGGGTTATTGGTTTTTATGCTGGGTTTGGGAAAAGATAAGGGAAATTTAGATGTAAAGGCCATAGCGTTGACAAAGATTATATTATGGAAATGGGATGGAATAGGATAGGGAATGGAAAGGAAAGTTAAGGTGGCTTCTCTGTGCATAATTGCTGAGAGATTCTTGACTCTGTATTAGGAGAAGTCACAATGCATCACATCACATACTGTTTTTACAACTTGTATAGATATTGGAGTGGGTAATTGTTTATTAATTACATACTCAGATGATATAATAGCTTAGAATCACTGTTCTTTAACTTCAACATGATAATCACTAAATACAACCGATACAAGCTGATATAAATTCTTTCTTAATGGAAAAAAATATTTGTTTTGTTTTTAATAAATTGTACAAAAAATGAAGAAAACAATCCCTAGATATGCTATCATTCAAAAGATATTTGTTTTCCAAATATGTTTTACAAAGTCATTATGGTTTCTAAACACACACTAATTGAAATGAAAATTTTTTTAAAATTATGTCTATATTAAAGAATATATTTAAAATAGTGGTTTTTTAAAAAAAATTAGAATTATCTAAGTACTTTATTAAAGCAAAATACATAATTATAATGTTTAAATATAAAAAATATATTTTTATTTCTTAATTAAATGAATAAATCTTCAATCATATTTTTTTGTTTTATTAAATATAAATGCACACAATAACATAAATAATATAAGACATACATTTATGAACATGTAAAAATATATCAATAGTTATACAATAATTTACAAAACTTAATAATTTTACAATGTAAATGTAAACACTGGAATTTATTAATGTTTAGCGCATGCTTTTAATTATGAGTTGCTAGAATAAATTAGATAAACATAAAGGAAAGCAATAACAAACTATTGCCAATAATGGATAATTAATAATGCCTAATCAATATATATACATCGATATCTAGATACTTTAAACAGATTTTTTTTTCATGTGTCATAGCATCGGCCGGGAAGCGAACCCACTAACCCGGGACAACTGCTTGTAAGCGGCTGTGCTGACTTCTCAACCACCAACGCTTGACTATTTGAAACAGATTTTTGTCAGAAAAATAAAAATATATACTCTTAGGTATATAAATTTTATACGTTTAAATATATAAACATGTTTCAATATATTGACGAATTTGTGTGTTCGTATTTATGATGAATAGTACTTTACATTTTTTTATGTAAATGTATGAGTATATTTGGTCGTGTAAATATTGACATGTGATATTCAAAGTTGTAAATAATAAAATTATAGAAACTATTCAAGTATATTAATGCAGAAACGAAAGATAAGAAAAGATTAGAAAACTAATGACTTTTCTTTTAACATGGAGGAAAAAATAAGCAAAGATAACCCATTATAAAGACTTGATGATTTTACAAAATCAAATCAAACAAAATTATCTCAAAAGGAAGGTCAAAGTTTCATCTTACTGTAGAAAATTCTATAGATAAAAACAAATAAAGATGAAAGAATCTTGTGTAAAAAATTTTATTTTATTTATCCCTCTCCATATATATATATAAAGATTAAAATTATTTGGACATACTTTTTATTATCAAATTTCTATTTGAAAATAATCATCCGAGATCTATCTAGCTTTTTATATTGGATCATATTACATACTCGTATTTATTATAAAAACTGCTCTTCTATTATAAAAAGAAAATATTTTTAACTCTATATTACAACCTACATACAAAAATTCAGCTTTATTACTTGTATAGAGTACTGACCTGTAGTATATAATATATGTATATTTACGATAAGTGAATAGTAATCACAATCCATGGTTGTATTTCTTGGGGACATTACGTAAAATACGTTTTTTTTTCGCCATAGTTGAAATTTATTTTAAATATAAAACTTAAAAATATTGTTTTTTTTTTTTATAAATAATTTTTTTTTCATTATAATATTATAACCAATGAACATCACATGACCACATCCTCTTATGCTTGTGTATAACTATTGTTAAAACAGGCAAAACTCACTATATATATATTGCCACACACAGCAAGCTAGAGTAATCAATGGATGCCAGAAGGATTGTGCATAAAATCCCCATCTAGTGCCTACTCATCCAATATCCCCAGACTAGTTTCTGTCAGTGAAAACATTAAGGTGTTTTCAGTTTAAGACTCATAGTTTTGTAGTTAAATGGAGATAAAAGGTGGTTGCTGGAGGGTTGCATTAGATCCTAAGATCTAGATGCAGTAATCTCAGATCCAAAGCTCTCACTGTCAAAGGCCATAAGCCATAAACTAGTCTGAGGATATTGGATGAGTAGGCACTAGATGGGGATTTTATGCACAATCCTTCTGGCATCCACTGATTACTCTAGCTTCCTGTGTGTGGGAATATATATATAATGAGTTTTGCCTGTTTTAATAATATTATATGGTGAAAGATAATATAAATAGAATTGTTTTTAATTCAAAACTCAAAAGCTTTTGTTTATTTTGTGATTCACACACATTCATTTTTATTTATTTTTAAAAGTTTATTTTATTCAGTAAATTGACTTGCATTTTTTAGGATCCCCCCCCCCTCCCATAATTTTTAAAAATAATTTCATACTATTTATTTAAAAAAAAAAGTCTTACATGATTTTGCCAAAGCTGTAAACAAAACAAACATAAAATAAATTGTATTAATAGCTCAGATTGCAAGAAATATATTTGACCCACCTCTTCCTGATTAGATATTATTGTTATATTTTAATACTCCACCCTTATTAATATTTGGGAGGAAAAAGTCAAGATAAAGAAAGTAATAATAATGTTTTATTGTTTTAGTAAAATTAGCATTTTATTTACAATACGTGCAATTAATACCAACATAATTGTTCGCACACGCATTCTACAATTAATGTTTTTTTATAAGATTAATTGTTGAAATGTTTTATAACTTTAAATAAATAAATGAAAGTAAGATTTTAAATTTCAGTAAACAATTCTCGTTGTAAAAATAAACTGGATAATTAAAATTCTGACAAAAGTAAATTATCTGTAAAATATGAAAGAGTTAACCTTATTAATTGGTTTTGTATATAAATCTATCTGCACAAATGCTTTGGGCTGTTAATGACAAATCTGAGATTATAACATTATAATAAATTTAAATATTTTCAAGTTAAGTAGGCCCAAGGATATGTTAATTGATGCAAAAGCAGATTAATTATGATTCGTTATATCCATAGAAACATTAGAAATTTACTTGCTCAGTTGAATAATTTTAATGAACATAAATTATTATACCAGTTTTTATTTTTAATACATTTAAAATAAACTCCAGGATGGTTTTACAATAACTGAGCTATAAAAAAATGTAGTTTTATAGAAGTATGAAGTCATATATCATTTTACTCAACATTATACATATTAAATAAAAAATACAAATATATAATAATAAACGACTTATTATAAACTTATACATTTAGAAAATATGCCACCATAATAAATGACTATAATTTTTACTAAAAGACTTTTTGTTTTTTCTTTAAAATTAATATTATTTATTTGATAATTTTCAACATTTTTATATCAAAACTCAAGCGTTGATGGCCTAGCGGTTAGCATAGCTGCCTTCCAAGCAGCTGGCCGGGTTCGCTTGCCGGTCGACGCATTTGACATATGAAAAAAAAAAAAACTCAAATCACCTTTGATGCACTCAAGAACATGTTGAAATAGATCATTTCTCATTCTTTGTTAGTTTCAATTAACTTATTTTGTTTCCATTTTAATTTGAACATTTTTTTGCAAAGATAGACAATAATTGTTATTCCAGTTTAACACATCTTTAATGTATATATGTAAGAATTCACTAATATATTAAACCATTGATGATTTGCTGTTTCAGTTTATATTTTGATTTATTCTATTTTGTTCATACGTAGATTATAATAAGGATGTAATAAGTTTACTAATCTTGTAATACTTATAAATATAGTATATGATTATGATGTCATTAAAAATTGAAAATTTCTGGTAAGTTAAACAATTTTTTTAAAAATATATATATATCTGAAGAATAGTCATTTTAGTACTTGTGAGTTTTAAGTAAACCAATGTTCAGTTTTGAGGGCTTATAATTTATAGAAGATGTGTTAATTTTTGAATTAAAACAAAATTAATAAATTGATTGTTAAATTTAAAAAAAATGAATAAATTCTAATAAATTTAATTAAGAAGTTTGATTTCATTTTTTTTACTTATAACATGGGAAGTGAGGAAACACTCTTAACATTGTCATACTTGGGTTCAATTCAATGTGTTTCTTTTTGTCAGCAGTTTTTTTTTTTTTGGTAAATTGTCATATGGATAAAAATTTAAGATCTTCTTGTCACAGAATGTAATGCAGTGGACTATTTCCAATGGGAGAAGATTCTGCCCTCCAAAAAAGTGTGTTAATAATCATGATATGATTGCATGACACCAACATATATAAAATGTAAATATGTTAATCCAAAAAAAAAAAAACTAAATATTATAAATAATTTTTCCAAAATGATTTTTTTTTAAAAAAAAATAATGGTAATAAAAAACAAAATGTAAATATTAAATAGACATTTCTTAACAGACATTTTTTTGTAAACATTTTTTGGCAGCCACTGAAACTGTAGGTTTATCAAAAAGATGGACTGCCATCTTGGTTTACTTGAAAACTCACAAGTATTACAGTGTAAAATGTATTTAAAAAATAAGAAATTTTGTCTTTATAATTATAACATTTAACATTGAAATTTAAAAAAGTATTTCCAAATATGAATTGCATAATAATTGATTGTAATATTTGCTGCACCATCTCATAAAGAATAAATATCCTTACATTAAAATGGAAACATCTTTATTATGACATCAAATGATTTAAAATATGAATTTGCTTCAGTAATATTATCTTTTTAATAAACACACACACACATACACACACAACCACATACAATACTAATGCAAATAAAAAAAAATATTTGCATTTGTATTTGCAAAATTTCGTTATGTTTGATGCATCTTTGAAAATCATTATTAAATTAATTTTAATTCAATAAATATAAATATACTGTTGAATTTTATTTAAAATCTTGATACTAATACAAATTATAAGAACCCAGTTAAATTTCAAAAATGTATAAATATTCAAAAAAGTATATATACATATGAATAAAATGAAATATTCTTTAAAATAGTCTGTTCAAGACAATCTGCCACCATTAAAAAATAGAGAAGGCAACAATCAATAGAAGTTTTATATATTTATCTATGTGGATTGTTTGAAATTCTCCAGATTCCTCCAACTTTTTTTATTATTAATACTTTTTTAGGAGAGAGCTTAATTGGAGGCTTTTAGATCTTAGGTATTGCCACACTGGAGTGACTTATATGATCATTTGCCATTGCCATATATGCAGAGATTTTTGCTCTTTTTCCTCTCCAATATTTTTGTATTTTCCCAATTGAACATATGTTCATTTTGAACATACATGACTTGCTACTGTAAACACATCTGCTTTTTCTCTTTTAACCATTAGCTTGCTTCATTCAATCACTATTCAACACCACGATAGGTCTCATTGATATACTTCCTTCCATATTTACATGGTATTTTATAGATGCAGTTTTTATTATTCAGCATTTTCAGTTTAGATTATGGAGAAATTAGAATTCCTCAAACTGTGGCGTTTTTATTATTCAGCATTTTCAGTTTAGATTATGGAGAAATTAGAATTCCTCAAACTGTGGCATGGCTTTGTAAAGCTGTTCTAATGTTATATTGACTGCAGAATTTTTTTAATTTGTCTGCCATCCCTGATATGTATGAATACTCTATAGTACCAATAATTGTTTTTTTTTGTATCTCATTTTTGTTGCTTATTAAAGGTGTTCTTGATGAGAGCTGATAGATAACAATTCTTCATAAGAGTTTGCTCTATGTATTATTTTCCTTTTTGCAAAGCACTTATTTCCAAAGAAACTTCTTTTTCTCTGTTCCATAGAGATAGTATAATTCCATGTGTTGTGCTTCTGGTATGATTGAATGTATATGCTGAGGAAGTCATGTCACAAGAACTTCCAAGAATGCCAATTTCATTTTCTAATTCCATTATGAATTTAATAGATGGAGCTATGTTGTTGATTTGCATCCAGAATGACTGCAATTGTACTTTACCATGTTACCATATCATAACTGTACCATCAACATAGCAAAGCCACATTTTATATAGAAATGAAATAGTATTTATGGCTATGGTTTCAAGGTCTTCCATGTAAAAGTTGCTAAGCAAATGTGACAGTGGTGAGCCCATGGGCATTATATTGAAGGTACATTGTCATTATACAGCAGATTAAAAGTTCCATTATACTATCAATAGGTAGAGTTGTTCTGATTTGTAAATTATTATCATCTTATAATATTGTTCTTACAATAAATAATTCTTCATCACATGGTACATTTGTAAATAAATTTCCCACATCAAATCTTACCATTATGTCAGTTCTTTTCATTTTCATGTCCATGATTAATTCTACAGAGTGTTTATAATTCCTGACAAAGAATTGTATCCTATATGCAAATAGGTTAAGAATTTGAAGAAGAAATCCAGATAAGTTTTGATATGGTGAATTTCTAAAAGTAAAAATTGGCCTTAATGAAACATTGTCTTTATGGATTTTAAGTAGTGCATAAAGATAAGGAATTTTACTGAAATGCAATGCTCCCAGAGTAATGCTTGTAAGTCTACTTCTATACTTGAAATTGGATTTCTTAGACACTTTTTTTATTGGTCTTCATGTACTTTGTTACCATAATTATTTCTATCCATTACAACTGTAGTGTTACCTTTGTCAACAGAGAGAATGATTACTAACCTGGGTTATCTATTTGAGTGTTACTACTAACATGTTATTTGTGTTTGAAAACTTAAATAAAGTTTAAGTTTTTCTAGACATTCAACGTTTAATAATAGATGATAAAAGTCATCCAATGTATTATAACAACTAATATGCATATATATAAAATGTAAAGTGAATTATAATAAAAAATAATTTGTTTATTGTAGAAAACTTTACATGTTAGTATATAAAAATTTAAAATAATATTTTATTTTCAAATAAGATTTTAAATATTATAAAGTAATTATTGTTTTTTTCAACAACTTATTTTGTATTTTGGTGACAAAATTTGTTGTAACTTCAAATGCTTTTTCACATTCAGTATCTGTGGCTTTATAAGATAGCATGCAAAAAAAAGAAAAAAAGGTTCAAATTTGAGTTGATGTTTTGAACAGGATACAGCCGTGATTTAATTGATGTTTCAAAAGTAAATCACAGAAGCATAGTTTCTCTAAAGTTCATTCTCTTTCTTCCTCCAGTTCAAACATACATTTATGGTAAATGCAGCAGGGAAGACTAAAATGAGGAGTTATTAGTAGGTAATGCTAGTATCCATGTTTTAGTTTTATGAAGTGATGTAAGGTGTATTTTGTTGGTTTTGATTGGTGTTGTATCTTGGTTAGATGTTCTATATTTTAGCTTATATTCTAGATTTGATGCATTGCTGATTAAATGGTTTAAGGTTATGATGTGTTTAGAAGTGTTGATGTGTACATTTTTCATTAATATGAAAGATTGGGTTTATTCTTGGTTGGGTTTTCACTTTTTTTGGAGGCACTTTAGTCAAACAGTGATTTGACAAACAGTGAAGTTGTGAAAGAGCTTTATCTGATTGCAGTTGTGAATGGATCAGCAGTGCACATATCCCTATCCATTTATTTGTTTAGTATCTGCAAAAAGGCTCTGGATATATTATTATTCAGGGTTTCTGTCTGGAACCCCAGTTTGCAGTACAATGCCCAGATGGAGAAGTTAATTATGGCTGAAAGCCAGATCTCAGATAATACACCTTTTTCAATTGCCATTTTGATGTTCATCTGGATGTGATTTCTTATCATGTTTTGCTGAAAGTGAATTCTTAAATTGTTCAAAGTTGTGCATTTGAAGTGGAAGTGATCGGTAGTCTTTTCCTGTCTTTGGGACAGCATAAAGGTAGGCTCAGTATTCTACCTCCTTTTATAGTACAGGAAGGCATTTGTTGAGAGGGCACAGGTTCGATTTCAACAGGAAGTTTAAAATTTTTGGCAGCAACTTCCAGAACTTGGTCATCTTTATCATTTGAGGGATGTTGATTGAAAGGCAACTGGGGACCCTCTGTTTTTGATGGTCAAGAAGATCGAACATTTCCCACTATATAAGTTTTTTTTTTTTTAAATAAGGTTGGCATTGATTGAATGTTATTAAAGATAAAGTTGATCTGCTGTTGAAGTAACAAGGCATGTCCTCTGGGGGGCAGGTGATTGGTAGGTTGAAGGTCCTTTTCCAAAAGTGGACATTGAGCACATTAATTTTCTTTGAAGATGTACATTATGGGTGCATTGCAAGTTGAATGTAGTTAGTGAGTGTAATGAGAAACCATTTAAAGTTCTGGGCTTTTGTAGAATTCTTAAGCTGATCACAGATGATTGTCCTGCCCAACATAGTTTTCTTCAGGCAGTTTCTATCTTGTTGACAAATGCCTTGGTGGGGATGAACCATTCCAAATAGTATATTATTTTTGGGAGAATGAGAACATTTAATAAGGCTACCTTCCCAAATAGGGAAAGATATATTTGGACAAGGATGTGATTATGGTTTCAATTTTATCTAGTAATGAGTCCTGTATCTCTCTATGCATCACTGTGGGGGATTTTGATAGGTGAAAATCCCAGAAATTTCTGTGGTACTGCTTCAAATCCACTGGAAATCCTCTGGCCAGTAAGAATTGACCAGATAGCTGTTTTATTGAGGTTGACCAGGAGACCAGTCAATTTGGCATGATGGTCAAGAAGTTATTCTAGCCTACCCAGTTCATCATGGGATGAAAAAAACACAACTGCATCATCCATATATAAAATGTGAGTGATGTTCTCATTAAGTAGCGAAACAGTGATACCAGAGAACATGGCCTCGATATTTGTCAGCATTATATTGATATAGGCAACAAAAAGAAGTGCACTCAGGGTAGAATTGATGTATATAATGCTATAAGTTTTATGAAATAAATTATTAAATTACACATCTAAATGATAAATAATCAATAATATTTATATTTGAAATAATTTAAATAATTACAATACATTTTGCCCATTAACACTAAGCTAATATAAAAAAGCTTCAGTAAAATTACCATTAAAATTCAGTTATAACTTTAATATTAAATTGTGTATTGAGTGTCTATTTGAGTGGAAACTTGAGTTGCAACACTTTGATGTGATGACACCTAATCCCTCAAGTAACTGATAATGTTAAATTTTATTGATAGAAGGACATTCTGCAAAGGTTTTACTTTTTATCAAACATTATCAATACTTTTATTATATATATATAAACCAAGAATAACAATTCAAAATGAAATCATGAGGGAAACCTAATTTCAAAAAGCATTACTATCACTAATGTGGAATTAGTTAATTTCGTTTTTGTTAATTAATGATTTAATTTTGAATTGTTATAATTGGATTATTATATTGACTAGTTTAGTATTTGATATTATATATATCTTTAATGTTAATTTACATGCCAGCTAATAACATTTATCAGTGAATAATTACTATTAATGATAACAACAAGAAATAAGAGAACCATTAAGAATCCATCTATTTGTAATACATAAACGACATACTATGTTTAAATAAAATTGAAAGTTCTAATTTCAACAAATTGTGCATTATTGAAAGAAGGAATTAAGAATTTAGATCTAAATACTAACTCTGAGCGTTTATGAAACAATTTCTATTCAGCTTCCAAGGTGAATTTTTAGACATGTAATTTCTTCAAACTCAGCATAGCAAACCAGATAGCTATTTGGGTCTGATCCAGTTCAGCATCAAATAGTAGAAGCTCTGCAATCTATATATTGAAGAAAGACTCAAAGGTACATTTATGATAAAAAAAATGCAAGTTAAAAACTTGCTAACACTTGTATTTTTGTCCAAGATGGTTCTAAAAAACCGATCAAGCGTATTTCTGTTTTCATAAACTTATACATTACTATCTCTATACTATAACCACATTCAAATTTATGATTTTAAGCTATTATGCTACGTCAGTGAAAGACAGGAATCAAAAAACTAGAATTTATAATACAAAGCTCTGCAGCGTTATGAAACAATTCTATTCAGTTTGAAGCGTGAATATTTAGATACATAATGTCTCAAAAGTATAGCAAACCAGATAGCTGTATGGGTCCTGATTCAGTTAGTCACCACATTATAAGCCTCCATATCTAGTATCATTGCAAGAAAGTCCTAAAAGTTATTATTTTGATAAACAAAATGCAAGTTAAAAATGCTAACGCTTATTATGTCCACCATTTTTAGAAAGTTACGCATTATTTAAAAAGCTTCTAATTTTTTTCAGGTAATCAATAAAAATGTTTCTGATTAAAGGGTAAAACAACAATAACAAAATCATTAAAAAACACCAGCAACTAGCAGGCAATTAGCTTTATAAGTAATGCTTTTGATGCATTGCTTTGTTATAAAAGCTGATTATTTACACATTTCAAAAATCATGCATATAATATTATTCGCGAGGAAGGTGGCAACAAATTTATAAATATAGAAATAAAATTTACAAAGTAACAAAATTTAATTTAAATAAGATGAAAATATATATAAAGTTTCTAGTTATCTTTAAAAATAATTTTTCATTAATTATAAAGTTTTTTTTTTAATAAAAATATTTTTGCTATCTGAAAAATCAATAACAACTTGGTATTGTTAAACAGTAATAAATTTTGTGTTAATTTTTTTGATTACTATTCTCGCTTTATTTGATTATTTTAATATTTTTGTTTATTGTTAAATTAAAACTTTAAAGTAATTTGAAAGGTTCATTTCTTCCTTATTACAATGGAACTAACATAAGAGTCAGTATTTAATACATAATAATAAAAAAAAATTGGAGAGACCTTCATCCTGCAGTGCATTGATAATGGTTGATGATAATGATGAATAAAAAACCATCACCAATGGTTTTTTTTCCAATTATTTCTTTCATCTGTAGGTATGTGCCTAAAATTGAGTATTGTACTTTGATTTAACGACTTTTTTCATGACATCTTTATTATAAAATATTTAAAATAAATTGTATATGTAAAATCATATAGAAATTTTTTTAGCAAAGTTATATACCAAATGTCTAAATGATAAAGATGTACCGGATGATTGGAAGAATGCTGTAATAATATTAATATTTTAAAAAGGTGATAAAGAAGATATTAGAAATTACAGACCTATCAGTCTTTTATCAGTTTTATATAAAATTTTTACCAAGATAATTACTACTCGTCTACAGAGAACATTGGATTTTCCACCAACCAAGAGAACAAGCCGGATTTAAAAGTGGTTTTAGTACAGTAGATCATATCCAGGTATTGAGAGAAGTTATAGAAAGGACAAATGAATATGAATTGCCATTATGCTTAGGATTTGTAGATTATGAAAAGGCATTTGATTCTATAAACATTTCTTCAGTGATTAAAGCATTAGATCATCAAGGTATAGATCCAGGATATTGTCATATTTTAAAGAATATTTATAAAAATGTAACAGCAACAATTAGATTACATAATGACACTGGGAAAGTCAACATTGAGAAAGGTGTAAGACAAGGTGACTCCATATCTCCAAAACTTTTTACAGCAGTGCTGCATGAAGTATTTTGTGGATTAAAATGGGAAACTAAAGGAGTGAAAGTAAATGGTGATTATTTAAGTCATTTAGATTTCGCAGATGATGTAGTTGTTTTTGCAAATAATGCTTCAGATCTGCAGGAAATGTTGCAGGAATTATCAGATGAAAGTAGGAAAGTAGGACTAAAGATAAATGTTAAAAAGATTAAAGTAATGTTTAATCGATTTGCTCAAAATATGAAAATAAAGATTGATTATGATGAATTAGAAGAAGTTAACAGTTACAAATACCTTGGTCAGATTATTAATACAGATGGAAACATAATGGAGGAAATTAATCATAGAATTAAACTTGGTTGGAGTGCTTTTGGTTGAAATAACTTGATACTAAAAGGAAATATGCCTATGTGTTTGAAAAGGAAGATTTTTAACAAATGTGTTTTACCAGTTCTTACTTATGGATCTGAGACTTGGACACTTAATAGAAGAGCAATTCAGAGACTTCAGACCACTCAAAGAAGTATGGAGAGATGTATGTTGGGAGTAACAAGAAGAGATCGTAAACGCAATGTATGGGTAAGAAAACAAACAGGTGTTACTGACCTCATTGAAAAAATTAAAAGATTGAAGTGGAGTTGGGTTGGACATATTGTTAGATGAGATGATAATAGATAGACAATTGAAATTTTAAACTGGATTCCAAGAGATTGTAAAAGACCCAGAAAGAGACCACATGTGAGATGGATGGATGAAATAAGAAAGTGTGCAGGGGTGATGTGGAGAAGAGAAGCTAAAGTTCGGAGAAGATGGATTAAACTTGGAGAGACCTTCATCCTACAGTGGATTGATAATGGTTGATAATGATGATGATGATGCTATTAAATGTACCATCATTGTTGCTACACGTATTACAATTTTACTGCCGGTCACTAACCATAAAATAAGTTGCTATAATCATTGTATTTATTATACTTTTGATCATCTATTGTATATCAAGTAATCAATGCATATTATATCCTAGTAGATGTTAGTGGCATATCTAAATTTCTTGACAAGAATTTATTGACCCATGTCAATATGCACCATTGGATTTCATTAAAAAAGCTACTAGTTATCATCTTAATATTTATTTATTATTTGGTATTTATTTATTATTCAGATTTACACTAGGCGATGAATGAATAAAAAAAAAGAAAAAATACTTTTCCTTATACAGATCTAAAAAAAGTAAGCATGAATACCATATGATGCTTTGTTTAATTCTTTCTGACATTTAATGCAACAACCTAAGATTTTTAGAAGATAAAAAGTTATATTATGCAGAATATAGTAATATAAAATAATAGTTTAAATGATTATAACTTTTTCTTCTTCGAAAATTGATTTAGTAGTTGAAATAAATTTTTTTTATATATATGTCAATGCGTTGACTGGGAAGCGAACCCAGGCCAGCTGCTTGGAAGGCAGTTATGTTAACTGCTCAGCCACCAACCGCTTGATTGAAATAAATTTTGGTTTATAAATGTTTTAAAAAACTATAAATATTCTTTTCTTTTAATAATCAATTAGATAAATCATTATTTAGTTGTATGAAAAATCAAGGTGCTTTGATTATTTTCATATACTCTGTAAGTTTCAGCTTCAAATTCAGAATGAGAACTTGAACCTATATTCATGATCATTGGTTTGCTGATACTTACATAGTCTATTATATCTAAGCAGCTAATATTAATAAAAGTGATTGTGTCTGCCACTTTGAAACTGATTCTAACTATTTCCAAAAAAAAAAAAAAAATTATTAACATTTTTTTTTAAAAAAACATATTTTTAAAAAGATAGAAATGCAGTAATGTTTTTTATTTTTATTTTTACAAGGCAGTAAAATTTCAACTTATTAAAACTATCTTATTCATTTTTAATCGTGAATATAAAAAGTCATGCCTCCATCACACTTTAATAATTCTATTATTCACTACTATAGTTATGATGCAAAAATGTTGTTTTCTTCTATTAACAGCTAAGATATAACAGTTTTACTTCAAATGTTAGTCTGATATTTAATGTTTAAATTAAAAATTTGATGACAAATTTTAATCAATTATTCTCCTAACTGATTCAACTTCCATTCATTTTCTTATTCAAAATAACATATCACTTATCAATCTTTTAATTACTTGGTATTTTATTTATTTTCTTTTAAAACCAACTTTAAAATAAATTGGTGAGCAATCAGGTAAGTTGTAAAGCCGTTTATGAATGAGCCAATTTCATGATTTAATTCATAGATAAAAATATCAATTTGTAAAGTATTTTTTATGAAAAATCACAATACAATATTGGTAGAATATATCTAGTACTCAACTCTCCTAAGAGTATTTAGTTTTTTTAAAAAAATCTTTAACATTATATTTGGAAATAAGACGATTTTTTATTTATAAATTATCATTTAAAGAGAACAAGGAGTTAAAAGTAATAACAAGAATGAATATAAGTGCAATACTTTGAACATTTTGTACATAATTTAACCATTTAATATACTATTACCATAGAAAACTTTGATAGAAATAATGTTTTCAGAATAAATGAAAGAATATCAATCTTAGGAAGATCAGTTGATTTTCTATCACCAAACAATGTTGTTCAAATAAAAAGGTCTTGCACTGACTTAATAAATAATATAATTTAGTACATAAACAAAGTTAATTAGTAAAAATGTGGAAATCGAAAAATATATAGCATTATATATTATTAGGAATATACTTTTTGAATAATCAGAAATGATAAAGTAGTTTTGAGAAATGACCTACTACATGTGCGCACAAACACACATTTTTGTTATAGTACTGTAAAATTTATCATAAATGTTTATAAATAGTATATATATATATATATATTATTAACATTTTTATATATATATATATATTATTAACATTTTTATGTACAAAATTATATACAAGCAACAACCTAATACTGGTCATGAAAACAAAATAAAGTTGGAATCATAAAATGCTATCATTATCTCTTTTTTATATATTTATTCTTATATTTTTTAAAAAGGATCCAGTTAGTTAGAGCACTATCTTAAATTCAATATTCAAGAATCTAAAAGCCCAGGTTCAATTTCATGATAGTACTGTTACCTGACAGAGCAGCAACACCTGAAGAGGAGAGGATAATAATACCACTCGCAACGTTGTGTATATATTAACCTATGTCATATTACTAAAGACTTAATGTAATTGGAAAATTTAAGTAAAATTTGTAATTTTTCTAAAGACATTCAACATTTAACATTAGATGATGGAAATAATCCAATGTATAAATATATTGTATAAGTATGAATCTTTCAAAAGTCTTTGATAATGAATATCATTTAACTTAAAAAGGAAACCACTATTTTTATTTTTTTTTATAATTTCTTGAAATGTTTGTTTTCTTATTATCATTGTTTATTAGTTTGTTTTCTATGACTGTTTATTCTAATAAACTGATTTGTATATTGAAATAAAAGCTTTTTATTAAATATATATTAAAAACCTTATTTATTATTTATAATTTTGCCTCATGACATATATTAATTAACTATATACCAGTACATCAGTTAACAGTTAATGCATTCTTAATAATTTACGTACAATTTTTTTTAAAAAAAATAGTTAATTGATTGTTTGTTAGATGTTATTGCATTTAATTTAATGAATAAACAATAAATTTTTAATTTATTTAATTACGCTTTTTATAATTAAATAAATATTTTTAAATATAAATCTTGAATAAATTAAGAGTAAATATTATATGTTCAAATGGGTTTTTCTATATAGATTTGTAAGCAGCACAGCTGTCTTACAAGCAGTTTCAGGTTAGCAGGTTCGCTTTCTGGATGATGCTGTGACACATGAAAAAAAATCCACCTAATCAATATCTGTGTATTTTTAATATTATATATAATTATAGATCTCAGGTTACTTGAAGGACATCCTTGAATAAGGTTATATTTAGTTGAATAGTTTCTAATCTTTTTACCAAGATCAATATCTACTGATCAATTTATACTACAAGCCATTATCTGCAATCAAATTTAACCTTAACAGATGAAATCCACTGAATAATAAAGTGATCAAATGAAAAATAACTCAAGAATGTACTCATTTCAACTTAAGTACTACATTTATAACTTTTATGTGTAAAAAATCATCATTTCAATATACATATAATTTTTATTGATGAGTGATATTATTATTCAATAGAATAGTATATTTAATAAAATATAAAATTTAGATATGAATTAATTCAGATAAGCATTAATTGTTGTTTCTACATATAACTGAAGTAAGAGTAATATTAATAAATTAAATGAAAAATTAAATTATACATAAAATTAAATATTTTTTAATATTAGGTGAGTAATTTTTTTATGTAGCAGTTAAAATTGAATCATATATTTTTTATATTCATTAGTAACTATGACCACTGTACAAATGTTATATAAAAAATATTAGAAATAATGTACCAATAGTATTAGCAAGTGTAATTGTATTAAAAAAATATAATGGCAAAAAAAAATTGTACATTGACATTGGTAAAATTGTGGTTGGGATATTTGGGAGATAAAAGAAAATATTTAAAAACTGTGATTAAATAATATTTTCATAACTAAGCAGGATCATATATTCTAATTGTCACATTAAAAAGTCATATATTTGGATTTTATTGGACAATATATTGCAAAAAAAAGTAATGTAATTAATATAAAAAGAGTCATCAATAATAATGTTTAAGTTACATCTATAAAAAATGAACTAGATGTTTTAGGAATAATTAATTATAGATATTCTTTGCAGAAGACAAGCATTACACTTGTATAAAAAATATATTTTAATGCTTTTAAAATATATTTTACACCTGGTAACATATATCACAATAAAAACAATTTAAATATGACTATTGGGTACATATGTCATTGATTTTTTAATTAATATAACTAAAATAGTTAGAACTATTTACCAAATAGTAATTAAATTGATCCAGTCCAATAATCTTTAAACATGTTAAGACTTCTTTAAAAATCATGAATACTTGATTGTAGTGTGCACAGTTTAAATCAAATTTTAACTTGATAATGAAGCTCTAAATTATGGAAAATTTTAAAACAACTGGAGTTTTATACTAAGTTTTATTACAAAATTTAATTAATAATTTTCCTAAATTACTACAAAAATTACTTGGAAATACAAATAATATTTACTAAGGCAATAAACCTCAAATCATGTGTGCTTTAAAATGTGAAGATAGGGAAATACAAAGCAAATTTGATGCAAATAGAACTATTATGATAATGTGCTTTTTTAGTTTGAGTTAATAAAAAAAAATGGTTGAATTTTTGGTCTTTACCAGATGATGTTGTTAGTCATGTTATTTATAATGAATTTTCCTGCTATAGATATTGAAACATAATGTTTTAATAAGAGTTATAAAAATAGCGGAATTTTGTATAGTAATAGTATAATTAACCAATTTTTTTCAATCTTGGCTTTTTAAAAATATCTTGAGTTAGAATTTCTAAAATAATTTCAATATTTTAGTATTTTATTTTTATAGTATTTAATTTAAATTAACATTATATTACAACAATATGATAATTTTAAAATATAGGTTAAAGGTTCAAAATAATAATAAAATTGAGTAATATAATAATTAAATACAAATTATTATTCACATAAGTGTCACAAATTTGGTAGTAATGAATGATATAAATTTAAAAAGTATTTATAAAATTATCCAATAAAGTTCACTTAAGCAAATAACATTCATGGATTTCATTGAGTAAGTTTAAACCATAGTTCACAGACTTTCCTTCAGCATTTATTAAATTGTATAAAACAAAGTAACTGTGAGTGAGTCAATAATTCTTCATATTAAATTTCAAAATCTTGAGTATATGTCAATTTATATGTGTTTAAAAAGATTTTGAAAATATGAGTGATTACTGATGAGTATAACAATTTAACAATATAAATAACAAAATAGTATATAATTGAAAAGTGAAAATTTGAAATGATAATTCATGACTTGATTAAAATTCACTTTAACAATGAAAATATCAGTGAGACTGGAAATTAAGTTACATCTAATAACTATAGATGGCGTTCTATATGATTTAGTATTGTGATTACTAGGATAGACTAAAGTACCAGTTTCAGGATCAGAACTTATCAGTTATGGTGCCCAAACATCATATAAGCCCTTTGTAAAAAAACATCATTTAATTATTTAATTTCCATGCCATGATTTTCATACACATGATATTTAGAAATATAATGAAATGTTATTAATTCACCATTATAAAATATTGCAATCTTATTAAATTTTATTAAATTGCATTAGAAAAACAGAGAAGATAAATTATACAAATACTAGAACACTTTTACTATGTCATAATAAGTTTTATGTTGGAATTAATAAGGATATACAATGGTAAAAGTGCAAAAATGAGAATATTTTTTATACCACACATAAGAAATAAAATTATAGACAGTATAATTATTTTGAAGAAGCACAGAAAAGTGATAATACCACAGAAATCAAATAAAAAATAAAGACATTAGGTGTTTTTCATGAACAATAATTAAAAAAAGCATATATCAAAATGTTAATTAAAGATGTTTATTACCACACATTTACATGCACACTGACAAATGTTAATATAAAAATATATTTAGTTACTAAAAAGTATAAATTTCCATAGATAATTACTTTCAAGTTAGTTGATGATATTTTTCAATCAGCGATTTTATTATATTTATAAAAGAAATTCACATATATATATAGTGCAGAAAGTAATTAACCTCCAATCAAGTGTTGTTTTGCATAATTGGAAGTAAATTTCCTCCTGAACAATTACAAATTTTTGGCACTTAATAATAGTAGATTTACTTATATATGTGTGTGCATGTAAAAATAAAGTTTTATTTGATAATAATATGTACTAGCTTTTTATAATTTGCCAATATTCCATCATTTAACTGTGAAAATCTTTATTATAATATGTATATACACATATAAATAAAATAACATAATATTTGATATATATATGTGTGTGTGTATGTGTGATTTAGATAGAAGAAAACTACTCAGTCATTTATGTACTATGAATTGACAGCTTTCCAAGTCAATAATTGTTTTAAAAAAGTGGGCAGTCCATCTTTTCATTAAAGTCTAATGTTAAATAAACCAACTTTCATTGATAGAGTTGAAATAAGAATATGTTCTATTTCAAGCACTATCAATGAATGTTGATTTAGGCTTTAAGAAATGGTGGACCATTGATGCAGTATTTATATATGCTTCATGTTTATAAGCTGAAAAATTTGAATGAATTTTTAAATTAAAAGTTTTTAATAATTTTGTTAAGTAGAAATTATATATATATGCAGAGATAAATGTATACAAAACATTATTAATTCATAATTTATTTTAAAAGTAATTTAAAACAAAATATTTATTTTATTAACATTTATAAAGGTATTTTATAATATGGTCGGATGGTGGAAATGACATTGTTGTATGAAATGTAATTAAATTCTTATAAACAGATCAACTAATTAAATAGATAAATATCTGTGTGATTTGGTTAAAGCACTGTCTATTATTTTGATATAATCGCTTTCAAAGTTAAGTTTTTATGAATGATGTTATTGAATAAACAATCTGGATACCTTAATGAAGTTTAGAAGTTGTCTATAATTAATGGATTGATATTATAAATGGCCCAGGATGAAATGTGATTTGGCTGGTAAGATAACTCAGTAAAAATATAAATAAGATCTCTCTGAAGATCGTTAATTATTGCTTATTCTGCTTTAATTGGATTATTTATTTTGCTTTATTTTATCCTGATGCTACTTTGTTTTATTAGTGTGATTGTGTTAAAATATAATGGCAGAGGGGAGAAGCTGTCATCTGTTCCACTTGGGCTAAGGTGGCCAGGTGCAAGTCATGAGTCCATCAACAATTGGTGAGAAGTCGCCAAATAATGTAGAGCCAACTTAAGAGGTATTGTGTCCAGTTTATATGCAAACTATATGCCATCTAAACTTCAACAGTGACTATTGCTTTAGAGCAGGGGTCACCAAACTTTTTTGATCATGGACCCCTATATAATTTTTCGAAATCTCCATCGACCCCCATAAAAGTAATTTTTAATTAATTAAAATAAAACTATCTATTAGGTACTGTGTTTGTACATTTATTTTATGATTTTAAACATTTATTAAAGTAATTTTACATTGTGTGACAATAGTTTTATGAAAAATATGTATGATTTTCATATTAATAATTGTTTTTCCTTCGACCCCCAATCAACCCCCTGGCTCAGATCAACCCCTATTTTTGTTAAATAGACTCTTGGGAGTCTATATAGACCACTTTGGCAACCTCTGCTTTAGAGAGTAATCACCTATCAATCAATAAGAAAAACACCATCAAATGCTGACCATTGAATGAGAAAGCAAATGTGCATTAATGAAGTCTGCTGCAACAATCAAAGCTAACTTGGTAGAAGCTTTACTAGATATAGATAATGTTTGTACATACTGAGTCTAGTAAAAGTTTGAAAATACTTGAATTCAGAATTTGAACTCTTAGTGATAAAAAGGTAATGTGTAAGAACTTTGAATATATATTGTTATAACTATCTATTACTAATGATAGACATTTAATCTCTGACATTTAATGTATACTGAAGTTATTTTATAAATTATTATTATTATTGATTATATATAAAACTAAATTTCTTTATAAATTAGTATGGTAAGAGATTGCTATTGTTATTAGTCATGCCACTATATAGTTGGCATAAATCTAAAAAAGAAAAATATTTCTTAGAAAGTAATTAGTGTATTATTGCAAACGCTGTACATTCTCTTAAAACTTAGTTTATATGCTAAAACAAGGTTTAATAACGATCAACATTTTCATTATTTTAATAATAGAAATTATAAAAAAATAGTAATTTGAACATTAATATGAATTGCTTGTTGATGAGCTCTGGATAGTATAAAATATGCTGCATAGACCCATTCAATAAATTAAATGAGTTTATTTATATATTTTAATAGTTCTAAAAGTTTACAATTTTTAACTAAATACACTCTAGATTTGAGAATAGGCAAGTATGAAAAAAGATATTTAAGTGTTTAAAGTTACTTGAGTGAATAATATACTTTTATTTCTGGCTATTTGGTCTAAGTACAATGTTCTTTTAAAGGTATAGTTTTGTTTATTAATAAATGAGTGCGATACCATTGAGTTTGCTGGTCACTCTACTTAGCACCCTTATTTTGAGCAGTAGTATGTTATAGATACACATTTCTACCATATATCATATGCTTTGGATTATATATTCTTGATTCATAAATATGATATTGCTTGTGCTTGCTAGCAACTTGGATTCATTAACTTATTTTGAACATTATTAAGTCATAGATGCACAATCCTGCAATATATCACATCTCTGAATTTTATGTATATTTGTTTATAAATGTGTGTAACACAGATGCCATTTTCTGCCTCTTAAGTTTACTTAGTTATTGTTTAGTTATTTAGCAGCATTATAGCCTGAAATGATTTATCTTAATTTATAATTTTAGGATGTCCTTAATCTGTAAGCTTACCAAGTCTTAAAACTTTATAGTAACCAATTGTATTAGCAATTAATAGAGATAGTCTGTTCAGAGATAATTAAAATGTAATGTACCTTATATTATCTTTGCATAGTAATACTAATAGAACAAATAAATCTTTAACTGTATTCATTTGTATTCAAAATTTATAGGGCAGTTAAAAAAATGTTATCCTAAATTTAATCCTGAGTAAAAGAATGAATAGACTGATGTTGCCTGTGAATTGATGGCATTTGAATTATCATTTATATTGTAATAATGTATATAAGTAAATAAATTGTAATGTCTCATTATTTGCAATAAATAAGGCTAATTAAAATAAGATGAAGTTTCTTTAATGCAGCTAATTTAATGGGCTATAAAATAAAAGTTGTTGAGCATGTGATGTCAGAATGTGGAGGTCCCATGCAAATTGCCCCTGGGTAATTTTCTTGTGAACAGTATATCTTAGACATTAATAAGTTTTTTTATATAAGATTTTTATATATCTTGAACCAATTAGGCGGCTTCTTCAAATATGATTGTGTGTTTATAGCATTTTTTTTAGATGTCAACTTCTTATTTCACTCCGAAATAATAATTGTTAAAACTTCCAATTGATAATTCCCTACAGGACACCTATTACAAGATTTTAATTAATATCTCAACCATATTTTATTACTTACTTTGCTTAAAAGTCATTCAAAATTAAAATCAATGAAGGTTTATCAGAATGTAGTTAGTACAAATATTTAATATGGCAAAGTCCAATAATAATTTTAAATTGAGATCACACAATCTGAAATCACTAATAGAAAATAACAAAACAAAACTCTTTAATTTTAGGGAAATTATTTTGTTAAAATAATATTATTTGTTTGCACATTAATGAATGATTAATACACATTATACTTCACATTAAACAATTTACATATATGTATGTGGGCGGGTATGTTTAATATTATACAAACATTTTTTTTTCATATGTCAAATGCGTTGACCGGAAAGCGAACTCGGGCCAGCTGCTTGGAAGGCAGCTATGCTAACTACTAGGCCACCAACACCAATTGTTTAAAACAGCAATCGAATAAAATCAGTGAGAGAAAAGTGAGATAACAATAAGAAAGGAAGTTATATAAAAAATATATATATTGCCTTCAAAATAACAGATTGGTAAATTGTATTAAAAATGGAACTTTTTATTAAGTTTATTGCATATTTTTAATTTTTTGAGAAAATCTACATACATACATGCTGAAACAGTAAGGTCTGCTTTGCAGATCTTGGTTTCACCTTTTCTCACCTATTTCCTATCCTCATACTTTAGTTTGAACCCCAATTTATCGTAGTGTGTCTGCAATACGCTTATATACTGAAAATCCCACCTAATTTTAAACCACAAGTACAATGCTCATATTATAGATATAACTCATTCCCAAATAAATAAAAGATTATAGATTATGTATATGTTCACATAATTTTGATTTATTAAAAATTAGGTTATATAAGTTCTAACTGTGCACACACTATGATATGCATTTTAAAAACATCAAAATTATAAATTGTTAATTAAAGTTATTTTGTTTGAATCTATTTACATATATATATATTACCGTCATAATATATTTTTGATTTAAAATAAAATTCATGTTCATTTAGTAAATAGATTCAAATATTGCAATTTAAAAAGTAAAATCATTTTCTTTAATTTAATAAAAGTTATTCCAAATATTTCTGTTAAAATAAATGAGGGACAATAGTTTAATTATTTTATGTTGTAAATAGTTAATGTTATATAAGTTTATCTAAAAACAGCAGATGTCCACTTAAGGTTTTCTTTAATTAATAAAAGTAATTTTTAATTAAATCTAGTTTGTAATTCGAATGTTGACAGGGAAAGTAACAAAAGAAATTAATTATTGTTGAATTCCTTTAGACATTTGGATGATTACAGCTGATAAGTCCGATATACTTTTGTAATGCTCCAGGGAAGTTCTATTGTTAAATTCTACTATAAAAAGGAGGTTTTTCTTTTGTTCTCCATTCTTCTGATGTTTCTAAGAGAAATCATTCTGAGTTCTATTCTAATAATTTGCTAACCTTGACATGACAGAGTAGAGGTGTCAAGATGGCTATGTCCCCTCAGAATGGCCAGCCGCTGCTCCAGACTATTGGAAGCTATCACATAAGGAACCCCGGAACTGCTGCTGCTGCAAAAATATGAACATTTCCAGATTTTGCTGTTAAATTATATAAAAACCTGCCGACCATCAATCTACCTAAAATGCTTCTCCAGAGGTAACCCTAAATTAACCCAAGAGCTCTTGTGATCACTAACATGCTATAGCTATTTAAAATTGTTTTTCTTATATTTCACATAACTTCATTATGTATTTCATTAACATGTTTAAATATACTCAACATTTTGCTCTCTATCCTTGGTTTAATGTTTTCTATTTATTAAGCTTTTTGTTATTTTATTATGATAATGTGTCAGAATCGTTTTTGACAGAGTGAATTATTCCTTTTGTTGAAAATAAGACGCTGCTATGAAGACATATTTTAAATTTCTAAATAATTTTTCAATTTTATTATCTTGCAAATCACTCATTCGAGGGTGATTCTATTCTTTAATATATAATATAATCACATAGTTTAAAATCTACATGTTATTGATTTTAATCTAATATGAGAGTATGTGTGAGGTCAATGATTAAATGTGTCCCCTAATGCATGATTGCGTATATAAATCTATACTTAATTTCAAACCCACAAGCATGCATTTTCCTATTTTAATTACCATGTTCTACTTTAATTACAAAGTTCATCTTTGACGTCGAGAATGTGCAGACCCTTTTAAATGAATTTCGGGGAATTTGATTGGACATTTCTCTTAATCCAAGTAAAACCCATTCAGTATGTTTTATATACACTCGTCTCGTATTGCTGGTAAATGAATTGGTTGTTGAGACTGCTTTATTTTATTTTTCCAAGGATTCTTTACATGGCTAAGACTGTTCTCTTCGCCTTTTTGTGGTTTCCAGGCAGAGTGTGTCCCCAAATGACACACCTGAGAATTAAACACAATCATCGCACAGTTGTTAAGTTTCGGCTATTCATAAAATACTTTCCTACAGGTTAGCGGTGAGATGCCCTCTGTAATCATTCCGGATATTCAATATTGTTTTATTTTTATATTTATTTTACAAAGCATCCGTGACTTAAATGTGTCACACCCTCCAACTTTAATAAATTCATTATCAGCAATACTGACCTCCCAATGCAACTCTATTATTATTATTCTCAAATAAATGCTTTGATCACATTCCCATTTTGTTGCTTAGTAAGCTTTTGTCCGTGCTATTCTCGAAATCAATAAATATTTTAGAACACCTAATTTCAAATATTTTCTTAAACTTGTATAATTATTCAAAGCACCTCGCACATGTTCCTATCTCATCAAGCACATTATCGTAATGCTATTAGCCCGAAGAATAGAATATATCACTTTGTTTTAAAACCATTTTGTTATTTATTGGAATATAATGCCAACAATTATTTAATACGCGTCCCTGTCTCATATAAGCAGACAGTGGCATTATATATATAATTTATATAAATTTTGTGAAATTATTTAAAACTAAATTTGATATTTTCTTGATTCCTATCACTGTCTCGGTCTATATATATATATATATAGTTTCTGTATTTCTTTTGTAAATCCATAGACATTAATTAGCCACCCAAGCTTCTTTTAGTATAGAGTCTTTTGTTTCTCCCTGACCACCAGGCACCAGTCAAAGGTTATAATAGTAGTGGCATCAGATGCATTATCACATAGATGGTGCTTTAGATTCGAACTTAGTATATCTAGAAGGCAACCCCTCCTAGAATGTTCAGTTTCATGTCTGGGGTTTGAATTCTGCAGTGTGTTAGCGAGATAGATGATTCTGACTGTTACATAGTATTTTTTTCCGGGTCCATGGTGCCCAACATGGGGCCTCAAATATTTAAACACCCACATCCCTGTAGATCTTAATTATTTAAACACCCACATCCATGTAGCTTAATTTTAGCATTTTTTTGTATTTAATCACTCAAATCCTTTATATTTTGATATATAATATTTATCAAACTCTATATTATCTATTTGCGTGTATATTTTATATATTTTGTTTGACTTGGGCATTCAATTAGTATTCTATATAATCTAAACTTGTCCAAACTTGCTATAGTGTGATATGAGCCATCTGTATTTATCGGTGTTATTGTTTCTCTTAAGTCATGCTATAAACGCATGATGTGAATTACTTAAATATTGTCCCAAGTGAATATTGTGACAATCTATGAATATTTCAAATATTGTATTTTCTATCAAAATAAAGATTTATCGGCTCAACGCGCAAGATAGCATAATAATTATTTTGTATGGTAATGACCTAGATATATAATAGGCTATTGTATGGAATTCAAAAATTCAATAATAAATAAAATGTTGAAGTCAATAAAAAAATGTGAATGTTTTAACGAGTGCCCATAGTTAAATGGAATACAGTAATTAAAATTCATTTTGGGAAGCTAACAGTCTATGGATCCTTTTAACTGGTGGCATGGCACCCAAGGGTAATTTCATTAAATGAAGTTACTTCTAAAATAAATTTTGTCACCAGGCTAAATTCTTTTATATGTAATTTGTTTTTTCAACGTGTGTAAATTTTTCTTAGACCAGATAATGAGACGTAAATCGGATCAATAATTGTATAAATATAAATATATGTACGCTAACCTTAAATAAGAAGGAACGAAATGAGTATACCCAGATCTAGCGAATGTTAACATATATAAATAAATTTGATTGAGTTTAAAAATATATATGTTAGTGAAATATTTTGACAGATAGAATTTAAGAGATTTTTGTATATACGGGCAGTTAAAAATATATATGTTGGCAGCAGATTTAAACAAGAAATTTTGCAGTAATAAAAGGGTAGTAGTCAGGGTTTTTAGTGATAAACATCAAAGCAGTAATTAGGCCAACAGAACTGAGAGGGAGATAGCCTATTAGCCATTAATAAAATTTTGAAATCAAATGTAATAGTAATCACAGAGAGTCAAACAAGAAAAAATAATAATAGTATTTTTTTACTGTATGAGTTTTAGTAAGGTCAACCATAAAACAGCTTAAAAGTTTTCTTTATCAATGCTATATGTTGTGTTTTAAAAGTACACCTATTCGTTAAGGAATTTTTTTTTGGATATATTAAATAGTTAGCCATAAAATAAAAGGAAAAAGTCATCATCATCATTGATCATGATAATCATCCAAGGCCATGGATAATATGGAGAACAACCACGATGAACAAGAACTGGACCCATCTGGATTTCTTGAATCTCCTCCAATAAGTATGAGATGTGTCCAGCAAACGAGCAAGGAAGATTCCAATCTGGATTATCTGGTGGAATTATATAAGAGAAGCAAAGAGAGGGCAAGAAAACAGGAAGAGGAAGCCCAAAAAAAGAGATGGAGTATAAAAAGTTTACCAGGATGCTCCTTGATGAATTGGCACAAGTGAGAGAAGGACATAGGGCTCTCCAACAGAAATTGGAAGAATACTGCTCAGGAAATCGGAAAAAAATGAGCGAATGCTGAGATCAAACTGAGCCAAAAATAATACAATACCTGGACAACAAAGTCCTGATAGCGAAAACAGAACCTGACGATACAAACAGTATCAACGAGGCAGTAGACCTAAACCAAAGATGTCAGACCTCTAACGATGATCTATCACCTCCTCAAGCACATGGTAGTGGGATAGATACAATCCACAGGACCTTAATTCCAGACTTCGGGGTTCAAACCCGCCTTGCTAAGATATTAACTGTTAAAATATTTCGAGGAGAAATAGGAGAAAACCACCACACACACCTGGATAGCCTGCAGGATTTCTTTCAATTTTATAAAATGGATCTGCATGAACAGACTGCTATCGCTAGCCATCATTTATATGGCTATGCAAAAGATTGGTGGGGCATGTTGGCGAAAAAACCAAACAACTTTGTGAATTCTGGTAGCCTGTTACTAAGATATTATTGGAATGAGGATCGGCAGAGCGGAATTCTAAATACCATTTGCCAGGAGAAGTACGGAGCGATCAAGGAAACACACACACAATCTTTCATTTGCCAGGTCAATCGTCTTCGATCACTTAGCACATTTGCATTTTCTGATACTCATATTATACGTACCGTTCAACAGAATATGCCGTTACCGATACAACAGTTGATGGTGGGCAGCAGAATCAAAGAGGTGGAGGAAATGGTCGAATTGTTAACCACTCTGGACTTCAGTCCCTGGGCCAAAGAACCACCAGACAAGGTAAAGAGACCTTATAATCGAGACTGCAGTCATTAAATTATAAAAGCAGTTATTACCCACCAGACCCAGGATTATACTAGTTTTTTTTTAAAAAAACAACAACAACAACAACAAAAAATGAATATGTCACAGGATAATATAAAAAGATCGGATGTAAACAATGTTAAACTATTAGATTTTTAAACAAAATGAAGGGGGGGAGATAATAGAAAATGTTCGCTAGATGGTAGAGTTATTAATATGATCCGGGTATATAATTCAGTTTTGTTTCTTCATTATATTTATATCCTGTACATTATGGGTTATCTTGTAAATTTTTTTTATGCAAGCTTCATAGGTGGACACCTGCTGTAAGATCTTTTTTTTAACAATTTTTTTGTTCCGTCACTAAGGGAATGTGAAACAGTAAGGTCTGCTTTGCAGATCTTGGTTTCACCTTTTCTCACCTATTTCCTACCCTCATACTTTAGTTTGAACCCCAATCTAGCATAGTGTGTCTGCAATATGCTTATATACCGAAAATCCCACCTAATTTTAAACCACAAGTACAATGCTCGTATTATAGATATAACTCATTCCCAAATAAATAAAAGATTATAGATTATGTATATGTTCACATAATTTTGATTTATTAAAAAGTAGGTTATATAAGTTGTAACTGTGCACACACTATGATATGCATTTTAAAAACATATCAAAATTATAAATTGTTAATTAAAGTTATTTTGTTTGAATCTATTTACATATATATATATATATATATATATTACCGTCATAATATATTTTTGATTTAAAATAAAATTCATGTTCGTTTAGTAAATAGATTCAAATATTGCAATTTAAAAAGTAAAATCATTTTCTTTAATTTAATAAAAGTTATTCCAAATATTTCTGTTAAAATAAATGAGGGACAATAGTTTAATTATTTTATGTTGTAATTAGTTAATGTTATATAAGTTTATCTAAAAACAGCAGATGTCCACTTAAGGTTTTCTTTAATTAATAAAAGTAATTTTTAATTAAATCTAGTTTGTAATTCGAATGTTGACAGGGAAAGTAACAAAAGAAATTAATTATTGTTGAATTCCTTTAGACATTCGGATGATTACAGCTGATAAGTCCGATATACTTTTGTAATGCTCCAGGGCAGTTCTATTGTTAAATTCTACTATAAAAAGGAGGTTTTTCTTTTGTTCTCCATTCTTCTGATGTTTCTAAGAGAAATCATTCTGAGTTCTATTCTAATAATTTGCTAACCTTGACATGACAGAGTAGAGGTGTCAAGATGGCTATGTCCCCTCAGAATAGCCAGCCGCTGCTCCAGACCATTGGAAGCTATCACATAAGGAACCCTGGAACTGCTGCTGCTGCAAAAATATGAACATTTACAGATTTTGCTGTTAAATTATATAAAAACTTGCCGACCATTAATCTACCTAAAATGCTTCTCCAGAGGTAACCCTAAATTAACCCAAGAGCTCTTGTAATAACTAACATGCTATAGCTATTTAAAATTGTTTTTCTTATATTTCACATAACTTCATTATGTATTTCTTTAACCTGTTTAAATATACTCAACATTTTGCTCTCTATCCTTGGTTTAATATTTTCTATTTATTAAGCTTTCTGTTATTTTATTATGATAATGTGTCAGAATCATCTTTGACCGAGTGAATTATTCCTTTTGTTGAAAATAAGACGCCACTAAAAAGGCATATTTTAAATTTCTAAATAATTTTCCAATTTTATTATCTTGCAAATCACTCATTCGAGAGTGATTCTATTCTTTAATGTATAATATAATCACATAGTTTAAAATCTACATGTTATTGATTTTAATATAATATGAGAGTATGTGCAAGGTCAATGATTAAATGTGTCCCCTAATGCATGATTGCATATATAAATCTATACTTACTTTTCAAACCCGCAAGCATGCATTTTCCTATTTTAATTACCGTGTTCTACTTTAATTACAAAGTTCATCATTGACATCGAGAATGTGCGGACCCTTTTAAATGAATTTCGGGGAATTTGATTGGACATTTCTCTTAATCCAAGTAAAACCCATTCAGTATGTTTTATATACACTCGTCTCATATTTCTGGTAAATGAATTGGTTGTTGAGACCACTTTGTTTTATTTTTCCAAGGATTCTTTACATGGCTAAGGCCGTTCTTTTCGCCTTTCTGTGGTTTCCACACAGAGTGTGTCCCCAAATGACACATCTGGGAATTAAACACAATCGTCGCACAGTTGCTAAGTTTCGGCTGTTCATAAAATACTTTCCTACGGGTTAGCAGCGAGATGCCCTCTGTAATCATTCCGGATCTTCAATATTGTTTTATTATTATATTTATTTTACAAAGCATCCGTGACTTAAATGTGTCACACCCTCCAACTTTAATAAATTCATTATCAGCAATACTGACCTCCCAATGCAACTCTATTATTATTATTCTCAAATAAATGCTTTGATCACATTCCCATTTTGTTGCTTAGTAAGCTTTTGTCTGTGCTATTCTCGAAATCAATAAATATTTTAGAACACTTAATTTCAAATATTTTCTTAAACTCAAAGCACCTCGCACATGTTCCTATCTCATCAAGCACATTATCGTAATGCTATTAGCCTGAGGAATAGAATATATCACTTTGCTTTAAAACCATTTTGTTATTTATTGGAATATAATGCCAACAATTATTTAATACACTTCCCTGTCTCATATAAGCAGACAGTGGTGTTATATATATAATTTATATAAATAAATTTTGTGAAGTTATTTAAAACTAAATTTGATATATTATTTTATTGATTCCTATCACTGTCTCGGTCTATATATATATATATATTTTCTGCATTTCTTTTGTAAACCCATAGACATTAATTAGCCACCCAAGCTTCTTTTAGTATAAAGTCTTTTGTTTCTCCCTGACCACCAGGCACCAGTCAAAGGTTATACTAGTAGTGGCACCAGATGCGTCATCATGTAGATGGCACTATGAAATTTGGACTTTAGATTCGAACTTAGTATATCTAGAAGGCAACCCCTCCTAGAATGTTCAGTTTCGTGTCTGGGGTTTGAATTCTACATTGTGTTAGCGAGATAGACGATTTTGACTGTTACAATTCCAATAAACTACATAAAAAAAACTATATTTTAATTAGCATATTCTATTTATTGAAATATCCGTATTTGTAAGACCAGTTAGAAAAAGAATAATAAAAATGGATCACTAGATTTGACATCTGCTTTCTAAGGATCATGGATTTAAATTAAAATCATCTAATGAATAAAACCTCAACTTCCAGCGCATTATAAATTCATTCTTGTTTTTTTTTTTTTTTATAAAATATTCATTTTAATTGCCATTCAAATTTAGAATATACTCATATAAACAAAATAATCACATTCATATTAGGAGTAAAGTGCAGGTTGTTATAAATAATACAAAATGCTAATTTCATGAAAGATGCCAAATTAACTTTCCATCAGCTACCCTAATAATTATTTATTAAAGGAAGAAAATAATATATAGAATATCAAATATACCAAGATTATTTGTGGGACAGTAACGCCAACTACCAGACGTAGTACTTTATTATATCCTATTGGAAACACACTTATTATGCATATATTGGAATTGTAACATGCATATTATGATGTGCGTGGATAATATAGTAAATAAAGGAATATTTATAGCTAATATTAAAAGGAATTATGAAACTACTATCTTATTAGATAATTCAGGAATCAATGATTATTAAAATTTACCTTTGGATAGATTCATATATGTATTGAAGGTGGATTATATAATAATCAACAACTTACCATATATATAAAGAAGTTAAAACACTTAAGGTATTATGAAATATATCATAATTGGATTATCCCAGGGACTACAATCAAATCTTCTTAGTGCTATTATCATTTCATTTTGGATATCTATAAATTCTTATACCAATTTGATCACTTTAGCCATGAATATTTGAATGATGAATGTTTCAGTGACGTCTTCAAATTTCTGTTTTAATTTTATTTGAATTATGTTATATACAAGTGTTAAAAATTATTTTCTGTGTAGTACTATATAAAGTAAATAGTCATACTAACATATCAATTAAACGAAGTTGCATTAGACCACAAAAGGATAAATAATTATTGAGCAATACTTGCCAAGATAACTTATTTAAATTTAACTCCAACCTAGATCATAATAAGTTACTAATTCTCAATATTAAATTATTATCAGCAAAATTAAGCTAAAAGTATATAATTCTTTAATTCAAAGTACCTTGTCTAACATCTTCCTAGTGTCAAAACACACATATTAGTTATTATAAGTGAATGTTATTTTAATATGCAATTTTATGACCTATATTCTAGTAACCAATGTACATAAAATATTTATCTATTAAATTAAAACAGTAGTATTAGTTATTTCATTGTATATTACTCAGATCAGTTTATACAATTGAACACCAATTCATATTACCAGATACATTTATCAATGGTAGATTTAGTCATAAGAGTAAGCAATATTCAAAAACAAATTCCAAACCAAATAAATTCAGATTGTGATAGCATGACTGAGAAAATTAGATTTTCATACACATATGTATGTCTTTGTTGTCACCAAGCATGATTCTGTATAATAAAATTGCAAATTCCATAAATATTAATGAGTCATGGGCCATGTAGATGATAGATTCCTGACATAGGTCCATCATTTTGCAATATATATGAGGTAGGTATTTTTAAATCATTTTTATACTCATTGCAATACTTTTTAACCATATAATACCATTACAATATATATATATATATATATATATATATATATATACACACACATTTTTTTTCATCATCATTCAGCACAATTATTTTCGGTGGCAATGATATTGTTAGAAAGAATTAAGAGACTTTCTGATGACAGCCATTTTAACCAAGATATCTGTGCTATTAAAAATATGCTTGTTCATAATAGTTTTAATCACAGGATTATTAATGGAGCTTTTTCACATATAATAAAAAATGATCTTGATACTTCAAAAATGAAGACTGTTCAGCCATATATAAAAGGAGTAACTGATAAAATTGGTAATATTTTAAAGAAAAATAATACCCACACAATTTATACTACATTTACAAATATTAAAGAAATATTTCCATCCCATAAAGATAAAATTCCTTTCGAGTGTAATGGTATATATAAAATTCCATGCCATTTTTTTTATATTCATACATTGGTCAAACCGAGTGTAGAATAAACATAAAAAGGGAATAACACATTTTGGCAGTTAGAGAAAAATCAAATTTATCAACTTATTCACACATTCACTTACCTAATTGTAACAATAATTTTAATAAAACACATTCTGGAAAAAAATGAACAAAATGACCAGAGATTGCTAAGAGAAGCTATAGAGATTTTTTATTTATTCTCTTGAATAAATGAAAAGTGTAAATTGAAAAAAAAGTTACAGTATTTGGAAAAAGGAATATTTTTAAAAACTTTTCAATCAATAGAATTTGAGGATGAGGAGAAGATAACAAAGAAAAAAATTAATAATTTTAAATCTCACCACATTCATTTTCGCGGTTTGAGAAAGAAGTTCTGAGGAGAGTGCTTTTTATTCTACTGAAAGATCAGTTATTTAGCTATTATATTTTTATTACATGGAAGCTCCTGGAAATAATACTAAGAATTAATCATTTATCCATTAGCACACACACACACACACACACATATATATATATGAGGTATGCTGATGATACCTTTGTTATTTGGCCTCATGGTAAGCATGCTCTTGATGACTTTTTAAATTTTTTAAACTCTTTTCACAACAATATTAAATTTACTATGGAAATAGAAAATAATAATCAATTACCTTTTTTAGATGTTTTGATTGAAAGAAGGGACTATGGTTTTTTATTCCATGGTATATATAAAAAAACCAACACACACTGGGAGATATCTACATTTTTCTTCTCATCACCATCCTGCACAACTATTTTCAGCAGAAAAGACATTATTGGATAGAACAAACAGACTTTCTGATGATAGCCATTTTTACCATGACATTTCTGCTACTAACAAAATGCTTCTTGATATTTTTTTTTAATTATAACATTATTAATAGGGCTTATACATATAAAAATAAAAAAGATTTTGTTACATCAGAAATCAAGACAATTTTGCCATATATAAAAGGAGTAACTGATAAAATTGGTAACATTTACACTACTTTTAAAAAAATAGTGAAATATTTCCACTTCCTAAAGATAAAATTTCTTTGAAGTGTCATGGTGTATATGAAATTCCATGTAGGGTCTGTTTACATACATATATTGGACAGACTAATCATAGAATAAATTTTAAAAAGAAAGACCATATTCTGGCAGTCAGAGAAAAATCCAATTCATCAGCTATTTATTCTCATGTAAAATTAACTAATCATGATATCAATTTTGAAAGAACTAATATTTTAACAAAAATTGAACAATATGAACAAAGAAGCTATAGAGATTTTTAAAAGACCCAAGAGCATAAATGAAAGGTGTGAATTAAAGAAGATTAACAACATTTGGAAGAAGTTATTGAAAGAGAAAATAAAATTTAAAACTTCTCAATCAATAGAATTTAAATACGAGGAGAAAGAAAATGATAAAAATGATTTTAAATCTCACATGCATTCTTATGATTTGAGAAAGAAGACGTTTGAGGAAGGTATTTGATATTGTACTGAAATGTCAACATTTCACTATTTCACTACATGGAATATCCCACAAATAATAATAATAATAATATGACATCTTTTATCTGTGAAAATATTAGAATTAGCATATATAGGTGTGTGTGTGTATAAAAATAAAATTTTATTTGGGTAATACCATGTACTAGTTTTTTTAAAAATTTGCAATATTCCATCATATAACTGAAAATCTTTATTATATATATATATATTAATTAAATAACAGTGTTTGATATATATGTAATTTAGATAAAAGAAACCTAATTTTTTATCCATGGGCTATGAATTGACAACTTAAAGTGGCCAGTTCATCTGTTCATTAAAGCCTAAGGTGAAATAAACAAACTTTCCTTGATAGTGTTGAAATAAGTACATGTTCTAGTTGTAGTTCTGTCAATGAATGTTGATTTAGGCTTTAAGAATGGGTGGAACATATATTCTTTATAAACATTTGTTGATGCTGATATTGTATATTCATGTAGAAGGATAGTTTTCTTCTGATGAACTTATAAATATATATAATAACTTATTAACTGTGAATATGAACTCTTTTATGTATATATAAATAGTTGATAAAACTTATTATGAATATTGAACTTTTTTATAAATTTAAAATATATAATTTATACTTTTTAATATTTAAATACATTGCTAATAAAGGTTAATTTCTTATGAAGAGAAATTTTATGGAGACAATAGGAAGCTATGATCACGTGATAACAACTTTATTACAACTTATAGCAATTTATCATTCTTTTAATATGCATATTGACATGACAGTGATAGAGCTGACTTATTAGATGATTAATGAAAATAAAGAAATAATATATATATATCATCAACCATTATCAATCTACTGCAGGATGAAGGTCTCTCCAAGTTTAATCCATCTTCTCCGATCTTTAGCTTCTCTTCTCCACAACAACCCTGCACATTTTCTTATTTCATCCACCCATCTCACATGTGGTCTCTTTCTGGGTCTTTTACAATCACTTGTAATCCAGTTTAAAATTTCAATTGTCCATCTATTATCATCTCTTCTTTTCAATAAGGTCAGTAACACCTGTTTGTTGTCTTACCCATACATTGCATTTTCGATCTCTTCTTGTTACTCCCAACATACATCTCTCCATACTCCTTTGAGTGGTCTGAAGTCTCTGTATTGCTCTTCTATTAAATGTCCAAGTCTCAGATCCATAAGTAAGAACTGGTAAAACACATTTGTTAAAAACCATCCTTTTCAAACACATAGGCATATTTCCTTTTAGTATCAAGTTATTTCTACCAAAAGCACTCCAAACAAGTTTAATTCTATGATTAATTTCCTCCATTATGTTTCCATCTGTATTAATAATCTGACCAAGGTATTTGTAACTGTTAACTTCTTCTAATTCTTCATAATCAATCTCTATTTTCATATTTTGAGCAAATCGATTAAACATTACTTTAGTCTTTTTAACATTTATCTTTAGTCCTACTTTTCTACTTTCATCTGCTAACTCCTGTAACATTTCCTGCTGCTCTCTAGCATTATTTGCAAAAACAACTACATCATCTGTGAAATATAAATGACTTAAATACTCTCCATTTACTTTCACTCCTTTAGTTTCTCATTTTAATCCACAAAATACTTCTTGCAGCACTGCTATAAAGAGTTTTGGAGATATGGAGTCACCTTGTCTTACACCTTTCTCAATGTTGATTTTTCCAGTATCATTATGTAATCTAATTGTTGCTGTTGCATTTTTATAAATATTCTTTAAAATATGACAATATCCTGGATCTATACCTTGATGATCCAATGCTTTAATCACTGAAGAAATGTGTATAGAATCGAATGCCTTTTCATAATCTACAAATCCAAAACATAATGACAACTCATATTCGTTTGTCCTTTCTATGACTTCTCTCAATACCTGGATATGATCTATTGTACTAAAACCACTTTTAAATCCAGCTTGTTCTCTTGGTTGGTGGAAATCCAAAGTTCTCTGTAGACGAGTTGTAATTATCTTGGTAAAAATTTTATATAAAACTGATAAAAGGCTGATAGGTCTGTAATTTCTAATATCTTCTTTATCACCTTTTTTAAATATTAATATTATTACTGCATTCTTCCAATCTTCCAGTACATCTTTATCATTTAGACATTTGGTATATAACTTTGCTAAAATTGTTTCTATTTCTTCACCTGCTTCTTTTAATATATCAATTATAATTCCATCATTTCCTGGAGCCTTTCCTTTCTTCATACACTTAATTGCATGTCTCACTTCTTCATTTAAAATTCTGGGCAATTCGGAAGATGTAATAGATATAGGAGGTACTTGTTCTTTATTACTATATAATTCTTGATAAAAATCTTCTACCAATTTTATGATGTCATCTCTCTTTTTAGTAATAATTCCATCTTTTTTTCTTATTGCTGATATAAATTTCCTACCAATACCAAAATGTTGTTTAACATTTTTGAGACTTTTATTTTCTTCTACAGCTTTCCTTGCTATTTCAGTTATACTTTCTTATATCATTTTCAACTCTTTTCAGTACTATTTTACAAAATTTGAGATATTCAATTCTTTTTAATACATCATTTTTGTATATCTTCATATTCCTTCTTTTCTTCATAAATTCTCTAGTCTCAGTAAAAATTTTATTAGTCAATTGCTGCTTTTTTCTACCAGCTATGTTTTTTGCAGTTTTTAAAAGTGTATCAGTTATTTTCATATTAATTTCATTCAAATCTGAATCATGTTCAAAATCTCCTAACACTTGAAACCTATTTGTAAGTTCCAATTTAAATTCATTAGAATGTTTCTGAAGATTAGGAATATCAACTGTAAATATTGTTTTTCTTAATAATTTTTGTCTCTAGTTTTACATTAACACGTAACTTATACCTTACTAATCGATGATCACTTCCTGTGTTAAATTTATTAAGAACATTACAATCTTGAAATATGTATTTTCTGTTAGTCAAAATATAATCCAATTCTGCTGTACCTTCATTTGGATGCTTCCATGTCCATTTCCTTTTAACATTTTTCTCAAAAAATGAATTCATAATATAAAGTTTTTCTTTTTCTGCAAACTCCACAAGTCTATGTCCTCTCTCATTTCTATTACCATAACCAAAATTACCTACAGCAATTTCATCTTTCATTTGTCTACCAATTCTAGCATTAAAGTCTCCCATAACAATTTTAAAATATTGTTTACTCTGATCAAAAGCCTTTTGTACATCCATATAAAAATCTTCTACTACTTCATCACTATGAGAACTTGTTGGGGCATAAACCTGAATTATCTGCATTTGGTATCTGCTATTAAGTTGTATAACTAATCTTGCCACTCTGTCTGATACACCATCAATCTCCACAATATTGTTCTTCCACTTTTTATTTATAATGAATCCTACTCCACTTGTATTTCCAATATGTGTGCCTTTATAGTGGAGTATATGTCCACTTTTTAAATCAATTGTTTCTTCTCCTTTTCTTCTAACTTCACAAAGTCCAATAATGTCCCATTTAATATAAGACAGTTCTTCTTCTAATTCTTGCAATCTTCCTTCACTTGAAAGTGATCTGCAGTTGTAAGTACCTAAATAAAATGTCATCATCAAATGGCAGCCTGAGTCCGCAATCAGGGGATTCTTAGCACCCTCCGCCTTCGGCCACCAACTGCTGCCTTGGTTGGTAACTTTACAGCCTCCTGGGAATAAGGGCCATGCTTTATTTTTGTCTGTCATAATTGTATATATGTATTGGAAAAATATTTATCATTTACACAAACATTCATTCTGCCTTATCAGGCACTGAGAAGAAAGACCATGGTGTTTCTTGATCTTAAACTCAGAGGTAAAAAGCCAATAAACTCACCACGCTGGCTAATGCATGTTGGTGAGCAGCCCATCCATGTTCGTATACTATATGAATAATCACATAGTAATAACAGCTGCAACGACAAGAACGTATGGAGTGGACATTAGGAATTTGCCCTGCTCGGTTCCTTTAAGGCCTCCAAGAAGAATCAAAGGGTCTCCTTTCAGTTAATAGTAAACCCTTTCTGCAGCCATATATATATATATATATATATATATATATATATATATATATATATAGACATATATATATATATATATATATATATGTTTATAACTGGATAAGCATGTATATTATACGGGGAAAAATATGATTAAGCAAGTGCAACATGTTTTTTTATTATGATTTAAATTAGAATTTTGTTCATAATATAAAAACCAAAATTATCAAATCTAAACACTTTAATAATATATTTTACTTTTTTTAAATGATAAAACAATTGAAGAATATAAGACTGAATAAAACATTGATGGGGGATGAGGTTATTTTTATTCTTCAGATATGAATTTCTAGCATCTGAGTAGGCTATTCACACCACCGATGTAATCTGCATTCATCATCAGTAATTTAAAACAAAAAATTAAGCTATTAAACAATTTTGACTTATATAGCATTGGTTTATCTATTTATATTCTCTACATTTTATTTTAATCAATATTTTACATCTATATATGTTAGAATATTCCTATCAAGTAATTAGAAATTGTTAAATGAGTTCAGAAAAAAATATATTTGTTTTATCTGTAAAAATACATTTCACCATTCGTGGAAATATACAAGTTAATATGAAATATAACAGTTTGAATGGTTTTATTTTCTTCTTCAGAAATTTTTAGCCCAATCAATGCCAAATAGAATAGGCAATGAGTTTAGTTAGATCCTGTTAACCAACTAGGTATTCTACAATAGTTTATACAAATTATATGTTATTATTTATGATGGACTTGTTGATTCATCCATTTTTCCTTTTAAGGATATGGTTAATGATTAGTTTCTAAGCATTATGGATTACAACACTAAGATATCTTATAAAATTAGTTTCAATTGTCATGTCAATAGCTTCTTTAAATTTTTGCCTTATTTTTTTCCTCTTCCCCAAATTTTTGTATTTTTTTTCAATGAAATATATATATATATATATTGTTTGTTATTTTAGAAATATTTGTTTTTCTGTGTGACCATAGTTTTATTTTATTTTAAATTTTTTTATTGTGATCGCTACTTCACTATTATATATCTTTTAAAAACATTATTAATAGGGCATATAATAATAATTAGAAATAAATAGATACTTGTTACTTAGCCAGGCTTGGTCACGTGATGACATTGTTGCCAGTAGAAAAACAATACAATACAATGCAATGTTACCAGATCACGAGTTTTAAAAAACAGCGACTTTTGTTTTGGCTATATGGTGATTTTTGCGACTTTATTTGTGGCTATACAGCTATTTTTTTAAACTTAACTGCAACTTTTTTGGGGCCTATACAGCGATTTTTTTTGGCTATATAGTAATTTTTGTCTATACAGAGATTTTTTATTTGGCTATACAGTGTCTTTTTTTTGCCTTTATTTGTATTACCTGATTTTTATTTAGCGATTTTTAAAAACAACTTTTATATTATTTTATGCTACGTCTTTATTATTTTTTTTTTTTAGCGTTTTTAAAAAAACCTTACTACTAACAAATTACCATAATAAAAATAATACACAAACACATCTTTATCTCTGATATAATAAAACTTTTATTTTTAAAACCATTTTCTATTACCTTTTTTTAAACAAAAAAACCCCCCAAAAATAACTTTTGGCTTAGTGAGGACAAAGTATTTCTCAACCCACTCCCTCTACCCCCCCACACTTTAATATAGTAAAACTTTTATTTTCAAACACAATTTTGATTATCTTTTTTTATTTAAATAAAAACAAACTAAAAATAACTTTGGTCTCAGTGATGACAAAATATTTCTCAACCCTCTGCCTCTATCCTCCCTCATGCTAATATAGTACAACTTTTATTTTTAAAAACAATTTAAATTATCTTTTTTAAAAAAATAAAAACAAACCCAAAAAAAAAAACTTTTGACTTTTTCAACTTTCGTTTTTTTTTTTTTTTTTGTAATGATTTATGTCATAGAATCACAACCTTTTAATTTGGAAATATGGGTAAGCTAATATCTTCGGTTTCAAGAATCTCACTGACATTGGCAACTGGCACAATTTCAAAGTCTGCTTACCACAGTCAGCACTATTTTATTGATCTCATATATTTTCTTGAGAAAACGTGACTTTTCCCATGAGCTCGGTCGGATCATGTTCAGCCCTACACTTTGAAAATGCTTTGAACATTCCAACTTGTGTAGAGAAGAGTGGGGATGGTGTGACAATTCTTAGTCAGTCAGACTGCATGATTTTAGTAGAAATGAAATTACTCTGCTATGGAGATTTCAAAAGTTGTGGCTACTTCAAACACAGACACCATCAGGCAATACGGTAGGTAGCTGTCAATTGTGCAAATTTGCATAAAGTGTCATGAAGCACAAAACAGGCCATAATATTTCTGTTCAATGCCATCAACTGGCTTACAATGGCTAAGATAAACAGAACTATTTTCTTAGACATAAGTCTAGACCACATAAACAACATTTGTAGATGTTCTTGGCTAGCCAGAATCCCAGCAAGCGTCCAAGCCTGGCTAAGTAATAAGTACCAATAAATACAGCTAAGGTAGCATATGCATGTTTCAAAGAATGTATAATTTATTGGGAAAACAAAAGTACATTGAAAAGGGAAGAATAATAAAGAGGAAGAAAATGAAAAACAATTCCATAAGTTAACATAGGATGATAATCCAAAACGCTTGGAAATTATTCATTAATTTTTACCTTAAAAACAAAAATAAAGATCATGATAGCATTCCACTGATTGCAGCCTTTGATAAAGTAACTTAACTGATTATAGCATCACTTTGAATTCAATGTTGATGAGTTTAAAAAATATCACAGTTTATACTTCCATGTAAATTGTAACTTGTCAGATCAGAAGCAGCTGAAGAAAATAAAGAAGAATAGCATTTGACAAATAGTGTTTTATGTTAACCTGTGTATTATAATTGATTATATTTTAAAATGAAAAAGTAATGTTTTTATTTTAAAAAAATTAATAATTTCAACTAGATGATAAAAATAATTACTATATAATTACATGTAAAACACAATCACCATTAACTTTTATACAATCATTAATAATATTTACTGAGGCTATAACCTGGATAATATGCGTATAAAATGCGATAGTAGGGACCTCTACAGGTGTTTTAAACACAAGCTTACACTATAAAACACCTGTAGAGGTCCCTACTATCGCATTTTATACGCATATTATCGAGGTTATAGCCTCAGTAAATATTACTTACGTAATCAATGTGCGTTTAATAAATTTATAATTACAATCATTAATATAAATAAGAATCTTACTATTTTAATTGCTAGACAATGAAGTTTCAGGTAACATCTAGTTTTATTGGTAATTACCTAGTTCCGTTATAGCTGAAACATTAAATCTAGATTATTTTACAAAAAGGTTCATTATATTTCATTGTTCTTACATATTTTCTCCATTTCTCCCACACGCATGTGCATGCACAGACATATTAATTAATTACGAATGATTACATGAAGCATTTTCTGTCTTTAAACATAATTAAATAAAATGTAGTAGAAAAGTATTACAATTTTAAAAATCTATTGAAAGCATGCAAACTTACAAAAAAAAAGACAGTTTGTCAAGCCATGGCAGTGGAGAGGTCAGCGACAGCTGCTTTACAAGCAGTTGTCCCGGGTTAGCGGGTTCGCTTTCCGGCTGATGTTATGACACATGAGAAAAAAGACACTTTTAGTATATTTGACATATATTGCACAATTTTTATTTCTATTTGTTTTTATGTGATGTGTATAAAGAAAAATACTGCAACTAAGTAAAGCAGAAAAAGTATAGATGATAAAGCATGTTTAATTTGTGAGATTGAAGATATTATAAAAATGACTTATGAAATGATTTTTAACCCACTAGAATCCACAACAGATTTTAGCAACTAACATTTTAACGATATTTAAATACATAAAAATTAAATTAAATACTGACTAAATACATAAACATTAAATTTAATAGTAATACATTTAAATTAACAATAATTACAATAAATATTTAGTTTAATGCTTAACGCAGGGCATTATGCTTTTCAAAGTATGCTTATGTATATCATATTTAATATATATGTGTTTATATTAATATTACAATTTATTCATTTAACTTGTTTTATAATTAAAGCATAGATTATGCAAATTTTGTTATTCAATTCATAAAGAACATTTTAAAATGTATGTATTTGAATATGTTTTACACTCTTCCTTAAAATATTTCACTTACCAAATTTTCAAACTATAAGTAATTAAAAAGAGATGTCAAGGTGCTTTGTTCTTGTTGACAAATCAAATATTTTAATTTTAAAATTTACAACTATATAAGACATTTAAGTTTGAAAATTAAATTTAAAATGTTTATATTTGTTTTATTTATTTATTTCATCTGCGCTTGTATTAAATCAGAGTTTCTATTAAGCTAGTGGTAAAAAAAGTCACAGCCTTTATTACTAGTGAACTGTCGCTGCCATCTCACCATTAATTATTGGATAAAAACTTTTTAACATCCACTGGCCTGCCCTTATAACTTATTTAAAGAAATGCCATCAAAAGAAGCACCATCTCAAATTAAACTGCTAGATAAAGAAAGCCTCCGCAGGATTATTGTTCAATACTTTAAACATCAAGAGAACTAGTTAATATTTAATAAGCCGATAACTCAAAAGAATATCTCTTCTGTATTATAGAAATTTAGGATTCAAATGAATGCATCAAATTAAACGCAAAGATTGCAGCAGTAAGTTAAAATTTTTAAATAATTGACATGGAAGAAAATTTATTTAGTAAGTACAAAATGAGTGATTTATTTCATAAAATGCCCAAGCAAGAAAGATAGGAATTTTATTTCATTATTATTATTTTTAAAATTATTTCTTAAATTTATTTACGCTTTATAATTTTGAATATTAAGTTCAAAGTATTTAATATTCATAGTATATCCAGATAAATTGTTTTCTAGTATAGTATTTTAAAATGCAATTAATTCTGCCACCCATACAATTGTTTAATTGAATTAAATATATGCATGTGCAATTGTGTTATTATGTATATTACAAATCTATTTATTGATTAAATATTATTTATTAAAATACACTTTGTCATTTAAAATACTAATTTACTTCTTTATTTTGATGTAATATGTCACTTATATACATGCATGCTGTTATTGATTTAGATATAATCTGAAAGAGGGAATTGTTTGTAAGTTGTAACGTAAAATGCAAATATATGTTTATGTATCAGGTTCATTGCGAAATTTAGAAAGTGGAGGCTAATTTTCAACATAATCATTTTTTCCATTTAGGGATTAGGTGCATGAGTAAAACATTAACTTAACCGTTACTATACAAATATGCAGATATATATTTAAAGCTATTTTAATATATCTGTTATCTATATTTGAAAGTTTAAAGCAATGAAGTAACTGATCTTCAAACAATAGCATAGAAAAACGTTAAAACAGCATTACATTCCAGATAGATATAATGCTAGAAATGTCAAAGTCATGAAAATAAAACACTATATTCCCAGTCAAACACTGCTTTCTATTCTGCACATACATAACACTCCTTTAAGTGTTAAAGTTCATGAAAGCAAAATTTATCCAAAGTTAAATACAGTACCTTATTTTGCACTTTCACAACACTACCATGGGTGGTAAAGTTATGAAAGTAAAACTTTATTCAAGGCTAAGCATAGTCTACAAACAATAAGAAATTTCAAATAGAGTGACCTTTTACAGCTTCTATTCCTGTTGGCACAGTTAATAATAATTCCTGTGCATTTCATTTGTAGACCTTATGGAAGGCTATCAGCAGCCAGACTCACAGTTGGTGGACCCAAACAGATTTGTTAGGATTTAGCTATACATTCTTCTACTCACACTTATTTAAGAACAGTTTTAATTTAACTTCCTTTCTTATCTTTATGCATGTTTAACAGAGAAAGAGAGAGAGAAAAATTTTTTTTTATTATACATTTGCTGTCACTACAGCAGTTCTCTCCCCCCAAAAAATCTTTTTTTTGGCAGTTCTATTTTTTTAGCCAATTAGATTTCTTATCATTTACATATCCTGTTAAAAAAATGAAAATGAAAAGACAAAAAAAAATGAGTTTATGTTATTATTAATTTAAAAGAAATTAAATATATGCTTCAATTAAATCAAAATAATCTTTAAGATTATTTAAAGAGAAAAACAAATAATAATCATTTGTTTTTTTTAATTATCTTATTATACTTGGTGTAATATGCTATTGGTTTTGAGTTTAGGTTAAGCACAGTTTATTTGACTTAGTGTTTGGAAACAGAGCAAAACTAATGTATGAAAGAAAGAGAAGAAAAAGAGAAAAAATATACAATAATAAAAATATGGAATTATAATCTCACTGTTCAATAAATTTGAACACAAAGGTCAAGCATACTAAATGACAGCCATGATAATCAAGTCATCTGGAAAAAGATAGAGAAATTTTAACTAGATCTACCAAGCTATATATTTTGGATTAAAATATAAGGTTACAATATATATATATAATTGTTTAATTTATCATTTTTTATTTCTTCATTTATTTTGGAATTATTTTAATAGAAATTGTAAAATATGCTCTTTTAGTATCAATACCTTGTTTATTAAAAACTTTATTAAAGAAAAACAATATAATTATTACTAAAATAGTTTAATTAGCAGGAATTTGAATTCAGACTTTCAAGCTATCTTCATCTATCTACTCCATTTTTTATATGTACACATGACCACATACATGTAAAAAAGATAAATAATCTCCAATATAAGTATTTTGTGCTGAACCAGCATTCTTCAGATGGTCCAGATAATTATCTCCCACACTATAATCAGTGCTCAGTTTATATCTAATTCCATCTAATGTTCAGTATATACATTATACCGATATTCAAAATAAATTGAATTTTTTTAAAAAAAAAAAATCTTTATTTCAAATAATATAGTTGAAATTATTCGAAGGCTCACTGTGTCTGAACTCAGATTCTGCATTCATCGTACACACACACACACACACACACACACACATATATATATATTCCACAAATGGGTGTGGAAAATAAATAATCATTATGACATTAATATGCAAAATTGCTATGGCAGTCTGTTGATGCATTACATCTTTATAAAGCAATTATAAAATTTATTATGGCATATATTATAAATTGAAATAACACATTCTGTTAAACAGAATTTTATTCGTTCTTACAAATGGCATTTATATTAATTTTATTTTTATTTTTTATTTATTTTAAGTTTTATTGCTTTTCTCAAAATAAATGACTATAGTGTTAAAAGTTTCAAATAAATAATAAACTTCTTTTTAAATTACTATATTATATATTAATAAGTATATAATATAATTATATAGTATAATTCTCAAAAAATGCAAATATGTATGCACTATTGTTTTATACCTACTTTATACATATATTAAAACAAAAACATTCATGGGGTACATATAAATAAAATATTATGTGGGTGTACCTGGGTCAAATTTATTTTACAAATATATATATATATATATATACCAACATTTTAACCATTTCAATTACTTTTATAATATTTATTAGCCAGTTGATGATAAGTGTGATTTGGCTGAAACATTGGTATATATTTATATACAATATATTATACACAGATCTATCAATAATTTTTCATTTACATATATATGAACTATGCCATTCTAGTCTTTAAATTTACTCATGTCTTCCTAAAAGACATATTGACAAACAGCTTAATTCTAATGATACACAAAATATGTCTGTCTTATGGAGATTCTCAAGCTTGTCTTTATAAATAATATTAGGTTTATTTAAAGATAAAGAATATGAAAAATTTAATATTAAATTATTTATTAACAAAGGAGTAAATTTTCTACATAAAAAATTTCAATCCAATATTTCTTAATAGATGTTAGGCCATTTTTACGTTTATATTTTCTTTTTTTTTTATTTGCACATCAATCATGTTTTCAGATGAAATGATTTTTATATTTCTCTATAGTAGTTTTTCTATAAGTTTCATATTTTCACAATTTCCAAATAAATATGCTTTCAAAGCAACCATTTTATAGTGGTATGAAACGTTTAATGATAGAATATAGACAACATGTACTACTTAATGGAATTTTGCAAATCTTGCAGTAAACCATGAATATTACATATTATATACACATAAAACATCAATAACAATTACAAAAACTTAAATAGTATAAAATATATGCTCATAAAAAGTATATTATTAAATGTACATGTTTAAAATAAAAAAAAGACATTTGTTCTCTTACTTTTTAATTTTCATTATGTAGTCAAAGCAAGTTTTTTAAAAAAATATTTTGCAATATTAACTTTCACATCTCAATGTTTTTGTACCTATCCCAAGTGACAATTTGAATTAATAGTTCAACAATTTAATTTTGATATTATCAATAAAATGGGCTTGATTTGTTAGATATATAAGTTTACAAATAAAAAAACTTCTTAAAAATTATATTTGATATCTTTCCAAATACATAAAATAAATGTACAGATGTAAAATATAAAATTGGAGTAATGACTTTGTTTATTGGTTTTATGTCATAACACTAATATAAAAATAAAATAATAAATCCTTATCTATAAAATTATTTATGAAAGTTGAAAATTGAATTTATATTTATTAAATTATCACAAAAATTTAGAATGATGCTATGCAACAGTTGTTTGGTAGAGTATCACGACTATAATTACATCTGTTGATTAATCTGTACATTACTGACATCTTCAGATTTTTTTGTTGATTAATCTGTACATTACTGACATCTTCAGATTTTTTTGTTGATTAATCTGTACATTACTGACATCTTCAGATTTTTTTGTTGATTAATCTGTACATTACTGACATCTTCAGATTTTTTTGCAATTAATAACTTGACATTTATATTAATTCAAGTTTTTAACGAACAATGTACATAGATAGCAGTTGAGTTGATTAAAAATGATTTAAAACTGTAGCACAGCAGCTTCATTGCAGTACTTCATGATACAATGATTATCATCATCACAGAGTTCATATTGCACAAAACTGGATCACAATTTTAAAAAAAAATCAATAGCTCATAATTTTAGCATAAAACATGTTAACAGATAATATTCGTAGTAAAACATCAATAAAATGAAGTTTAATTCTTTCATCATCATTGATGCTACATTATATTGGGATTTTTCTTAGATGCAGATGATTTTATTTTTGACTGCATCATTTATTGTACAGTTTATCCTTCATTCGCAAAAAAAAATAGAAAGTGAAATGTGTTCTGATTATCGTCAATTTCTACTAAATTTATTTTTCCACGAAAAGGTAATTCAAGGAGATAAATAATCCTAACTTTATGAAAAGATATTCTGTACTCATATACAACTTCAACATTTAAAAAACTGACTTTGGCTTTAGAGAAATTGAAAAACAATTTTATATATAATTGATTTATTTTTATTTTATAAATTAAATATTTATTTCTTAGTAAATACATAATGCATACATTTACACTTAAGTAGAAAATATTTGTAATTTAGCAAAAAAATTAATCAAATGAAAATTTACTAATAGAAACCAGAAAATGTCTATCAAATAAGCAATACTACTGTTACAGCATCTTCCAAAAATGTTCATACTATTTTTATTGCTTTGTAATTATAAGTAAAAATTTATTTTTAAAAAAAAATCATGTTGTTGTCTGAATCAATTTACTGATAGAAATTGAAAAGACAAAGTTTTTTTAAAAAAAATTAAAATATATTTTTTAACAAAAAAAATGAAAAAAGTCTTTTGTTTGTTATTTATTTTGGGTTATTACTCTTTTTTTTTTAATTTTCAAAGTTGGCATATTATTTTAAAACTATTTTTAAATTTTAAATACATACTTTTAATAAAGTGTTTGAAATTTATAATAAAAAGTAAATCAGTAATTTTTTGAGCTAGTGAATATAGTATCCACATTATAAATAAGTATACATTTGTTTAAATAGATTACAACAGAAAGATCTTTCAAGCATTCATCAAAAATATAGAAATAAAAACACTACTCAAAAGGCAGATAAAAAAATTTTCTGTTTTACTGTATCCTCTACGAATAGCTATATAACTGTTTTCCAATTAATTATTGAATATTCAGTTGAATCGTTTATAAAATGGTAAATAAAACTAATGCTTTTTGTTTTAGATATTCCAAATAACATACCAATAAATCATAATCTTCTATGTCAAATTAAATTATGGTCACAATTTAATAAATGTAATAATTTGAAAAATGTATTAGTTGAAACAAAGTTAAATGACATTTACAAGATTTGGGCTTGTAACTTTTTTAATTTAAAATTGATAAATATTAAGAAAGCAGTACTCTTTTGATTTGAAGTACAATTGAATGGTGTTAATGATAATATTCACAGTAATTCTGCAAATATGATTGTTAGTTTTATCATTATTTTCGCATTATCTTTTAACAAAAAATCGATTCTCTTGAACAAAAATTAATTTTGAAATAGAAAATGCCCCATATTGATAGAGTTATCATAAATTGCTTCACTTAACTCAATGTTAAGTTATTGATAGCTTTTAAGGATGCTTGATTGATGGTAAAATATATCTATATTTAAATATGCATCCATTTATATTGAAATAAACAACTGAGCCTTGTTTTAGATCTTTTTAGTATTCATCTTTTCTTTATGTATGGACTAAATCTTATAAAGGTTTTGATGCTTTCACAAATAATCTATTGACCTGTGCTGATATTACCTCACTGACAAATAAAAATTACAAAATTAAATTCTGTAAGAAATCACACTTGGATAGCATTTGTCTCTATTATAACTCTCATTTGATTTCTACTTTATATTCATATTAAAAAAACTTTTATTTTAGTTATAATTTTTCATTAATAGATATATTCTAGCATGTGTGTGTGTGTGGCACAACTGTTCCCAAAAGCTATAAAGTGTTAATATAAAATAGATAACTAAAAACAAACGAGCTGAGCGCTTTCAAAAAATCTTGCCTTCATAATTATAGCTTGCTATTATGTTTAATGATATGCAAATATGCTAATTCTATTTCTTTGATAAAACATAGCACATATTTTCCTATTTATGGCATCTTTGTCTCCTGAGATGAAGAAGGTCTCTTTGATTTTTCTTTTAAGGTCATGTCTCTCTCTACACACGATTGTGGGATTGTTTGGAATGCACTCATGGTGACTTGTGCTCTGGTGCTTTTGGGAACAGTTGTGCCGCACATGCACATGTGCTAGAATATATATATTTCCCAAAAGTAAAAAAATTATTTGACTTAATCGTATTAATAGATATAGTGATGTATTGTTTTCATGATTTTGTTTTCACATTTATTTTTATTTTTAATTAAATCTACTTTTCACTTTTGTGGAAAATATTTGTTTATACAGTTTAACAAAAATTACATAAAAAAATATTTTTAAACTTTAATTATCATTAGTATTTTTTTTCTCATGTGTCATAGCATCAGCTGGGAAGTGAACCCGCTAACATGGGACAACTGCTTGTAAAGCAGTTGTTGCTGACCTCTTGACCACCAATGCTTGATTATTATCATTAGTATTTATTAATAATAATTTATATTTAATAATCAAAACAAGTAATTTGCATCATCTAATATATATTGTTAAATGTTTTAAAAAAATTCAAACTATTTAAACTTTTCAAATATATTGAACTGTTAATAATGTCACACAGATTAGTATATCACACAATGTTTTGAGTGGTACTTCTTTCCTCTTCATGTGTTATGTCAAACATTAAGAAAAAAAAAACGTAAATCACTAATTATTTTATTATTATTATTTTCATAATTTATAATGTAGATAAATTCTATGTTACTAATAAAAAAATAGCAAATACATAAGAATATATTTTTATGACAAAGATTAAAAATATATATATTTATAACTTCCTATTTCAATTTGAAAGATATGACTATTAAAGTATATTATGCAAACCATTTTTTTAAATAAACACCTAAAACATTAAGTCTGAATATCTATTTTCAAATAAATTCAAAAGTGCCTTTTTTTTATTTAAAGAAACTAGTTTAATTGAATCTCTAAAAAATTATTACATTAAAGAGTTTGCTATTTTATTTTTAACATGCTAAAAAAAAACTATTTTTCACATTTTTAAGTATATAGATTTAATATGATTCAGATAACAATGAGGTGTTTACTATAAAAATGGTTGGTTTATTGGGAAAAGTTCTGCACTTGACTGATAATCATTTTCAGTCTTACTATAAACTCCAATCATAATCATGATTTACTAATACAAGCATGATGATGCCATATTTTTTAAAACTAAATATGTATAGGATTTTTATGATCAACAGACATTAAGATCAATGTACTTAGAAAAACAATATTAGTGAACAACTCTTATTGAAAACTTAATGATTTTTTTTAATGGAAAGAAAGTAAAATATCAAAAATTTAACCAATAATATTTTTATAATTTTAGTAAATAAAAATTCTGAAAACAGTTATAATTTTAATTGTATTTCTTTTATATAAAACTACATTATTTAATTTTTAAATATATTTTGATGGAGGGTACAATAAAAAAATAGAATAAGGTAACATTTATTTCAGGAATTTTTAAAGTTTATTTAGAATGTTTCAAACTATAATTTTAGACCTTTTTTTTTCAAATAATTTTATTTTTTTATCTGTAAAATTATATGCATGCGTGTAAGCATGTATGTTTTTTTAAATTGACAGACTTGCCATAAGCTGACAATAGCTTAATATTTATTATATTATTAACACTGTATAATAGTAAATTTGATGAAATTAGTTTAAGTTCATATTTAATTATGAGTGTATATATATATATATATATATATATATATATATATGCATGTGTATATAAAAACTATCAATATTGATGTAAATAAAGTTTATCAAAATAATTTAAAATATATCAAATCAATCAAATACTCTGAATCAGTTCAAAATTAGTCATACAAACCTTAGTTTTTACCACAGACATTTTCAACTTTCATTTAGTGAGTTTCAATTATCAGATAGAATAAAAACAATAAAGCTTAACATTCATGCCAGTTTCATTCATCACTTGTAATATTTAAAATATTCCTTAAATCTAAAACGTATTCCATACTATTTTTGTGTAATGTAAGTTTATTAATATGGATATTATAATAAATTGGTTTAAAATGATAACAAAAATTAGCAAATTATGAGAATGATTATGATGAAGTGCTATTGCTTGACTATAATAATATAGGTCTCTAGTTTTTAAACATACTTTTAAGGAAAACATGTAGCACTTGTAAGTAAAAATATCATAATATAATGGCCCAAATATTTGTGGTCAATGCCTGTAAACTTGTATTTGAATGAAATAAACTGGATTTTTTTTTAAAAAAAGACTAGACAATAATCGTATGGACTAGTGATCTAATACTTGGTCAGCAAAAGGATATTTTAACTATTTATAATATGGTGGATATTGTTTTATTTCTAGGTATATTTTGACAGAACTTTCAAAGAGTTGAAATTGTTTTACCTCTTTAAGTGTACACATCCCTCTTTTGTATAATTAAATGGACATATTAAGGTTCTATGTGTGAGGGGTTAGCTTGACCTGATTGGCATCAATAAGAGATTTGACATTCCATCCTCACATTTTCAGTGAAATGAATGGCTGGAAAGTTGGAGAATGGAGAAGCTTGTCCATTAAAGTTTAAAGATTTGCTATTTTAACACAAACTGAGCACTGATTGTATATATGTGTGGAAGATAGTGATCTGGACCAACTGATGAGCTCTGGTTAAGCATGAAATATGTATATTGGAGATCATTTATCTTTTTTTCACATATATGTGGTCATATGTATCAATCGTATAAGATAGATTGGATAGATGTAGGGAACTTGAAAGTTCGAGTTCAAGTCCTTTATAATTACATTATGTTTAATATTGACAATAGACACATATATATATTGTAATTATAATTGAAATAATATTTTTAACGGTTTACAAACAGTTACAATTTAATTTTGAAAATGTGAAAATTCTTCATGAAGAGAGAAACCATAGTAAAAGAAAAATTAAAGAGGATTTTTATAAACAGGAATAAAACGCATTTAATAAACCGACAAGCTTCTAACATTAAAATACGAGATTCGTGGAATTTGAATTGATGACGTTTGCTTCCGCTTTTGGTTTTTTGAATTTAATGGCAGTTGAGGCAGGTTAGAAAGTAACCGAAAGTACTTCTACGGACTTAAGGATTGTTTGTAATTGTTTGTAAACCGTTAAAAAATATTATTTCAATTATAATTACAATATTGTTTTTAATTAACGGATATTTTATTTATTTTACATATATATATAAGTGCATGCAATCGTACTTTTATTTTAAAGATTATTTATAAAAAGTAATTATAAAGCTTTATGCTCTATATTTCAAAATAATTTAATATATTTATTTTGAAACATATGGGAAAATAAAACTAACTATAATACAGATAACTGAAACAAGATGTAGAAAGAAATTAGTTGCCTAAACAATTAAATAATAAAAGATGTAAACTAAACAATGTTAGAAGGCAATGCAATTACAAAATGCTACTATTACACTGATAAAGCCAATTGAATTATGCTTGAGAAAGCTTTTTTCCCAAATTCTTTTTTTTTTTTATTGCGCATTATAAAATGTATTTTGAAAAGCAATCAAAGCAATTCATGTGTATTTCACCAATTTAATTGATTTCTTTGATGATAAAAATAAATAAAAAATAATAAGAGGGATCTTTAATTTTTTAAAATTTTATTTTATTTTTTTATTAATTTAAATGTATTCCAACCTCAGCAGAAACATTCCACATTTATTTAATACATATTCTTTTCTCTCCCTTTCTCTCTCTCTCACATACATACAAGCAAACACTGCTAAATATTTTGGTACAAGAGGTTGGACTATATTTATATGAATGATTTTTTTCTTAATAAAAAAATACCCCGACTTCTTTTACCTATGAAATAATTTGTGGTAATATATATATGTACTAACGTTATAATTCGATGTCTGTGTTTCTTCAAATCAATATACATAATCTTATAATTGAATATTTATAAATACAGTAATTAGATATATGTAAAGTATAACTTTAAAAATTTTATCCTATTAGGATCGCTTTGGACTGTCGTCTAGTCTTTGTCAACTAACACTTTGAAAGGCTAAGTTTCTTCCAATTCCATGATCTTAACATTTGCTATCTGTCTGTTAATTAAGTCTTGTTTGTATTTGTATATTAGCATAACTTTCTTTATTTTCCTTTTGCTGTTAGCATAGCTTCCTTTATTTCCCTTTTGTTGTTATTTTAGAACAAAAGAAAAAAAAAGAACAACAAAAGGAAAATAAATGGTGCTATGCTAATATACAAATACTAACAAGGTTTAATTAACAGACAGACAGGAAATGTTAAGATCATGGAATTGGAAGAAAGTTAGCCTTTCAAAGTATTAATTGACAAAGACTATGAGGATAGTCGAAAGTGCTCCTAAGTAGATAAAATTTTTAAAGTTATACTTTACATATATCTACTTTCAAAAGTAACCTTTATTAGTAAAAATATTATAATTTTTTTTGGGTACACATAGTTATCAACATGAAACAAAGAAAATGAAGCAACTGTAAATAAAAAGACAACTTAAAATAAAGAAATAAAACTGAAAAGGAACAATTTTGAGAATAAGAAAGCAAATAGATAAAATATAGCCAATGCTTAGCCAGGACAATCAATCAGTACTTCCAGCCAAATGAAGGACAATATTTAGGGCAAGCCAAAATTATAACCTTAAAAAAAATAAATAACCAAACAAATTGATAAAATATAACCAAATTATAATCCAATAAATTTCAGTGAATAATAATAAAAATATATAGCTTAAGCCAAAATAATTATGCTAGCTAAGTTCAGATGGTTCATGAAAAATAAATATAATATGCCACAATAAGAAGTGATAGAGGGATAAGCAACTATAATAAAATACCATTAAAATATAAAGCAATATTAATAACAACTTAAGAGATAGGGAACTCTCAACTCACTCTAGTGCAAATACAAGATACAAGACTCTTGATATAGCAATCTTATACCATTGAGGTTACATTTAGAATCATTTTAAAACATCCACTACCATCTTTCTTATCCATGTCTTAAGTATCTCATTACAAGATTTTTGTTTTTTGAAGTCCCATTTAATGTGCTTAGATAATTTAAACTTTATCCTGTTGAGAAACTGGCAAGGTTTAAATAAAATTACACTTGTTAATAAGATACTGTATTTTAGAAACATAAATGCAACAAGTAAAAATTATTAACAGAGTATGTGTTACCAGAATGTGTTCATGTGTTAATTTCACCTATTTTAATAGCTTGGGTCAGATGAACACTTTAAAATACTGATTATTCACATTTAAATCTGTACCTTTTTTCTTTTATTGCTTTAAATTTATGTTCTACTAAAACAAAGATTGCTAACCAAAAAAATTAATTAATATTCAGCCTTTAAAATAAATTAATTTATCTGTCCAGACAACAAATTTAAATATTTTTGTTAAAATAATTATTTACCAATTTAAAGTTCAGAACAAAAATAAAATATTTCATAAATGAATTATACATTGTTTAAATAAAATAAATATTACCCATAATATTTAATACATACATTTACTTTTAATTTCAACCTACAAAATTTACTTAGAATATAACTTTCTATTGTAGTTAAGAGTGAATGGGTTGACTTATGCATTTGTCAACCATAAATAATTTCAATGACAGAAAGAAAACAAAAAAATCTAAATGATTATAAAACTTATGTGTGATGTTTAATTAAAGCAAGACAAACAAGAATATTAAAAGTATTTATTATTATATATGTGCTTTTAGAGAATTAAACTAAGAATTTAAGATAAACAGATTGAATCACTTATGACTAAGCAAAGATAATAAGTAAGGCTGAATATATTTTTATATATCACATGTGAACAAAATTTTTATTAATAACTAATATTTACTTAATTATTCATCCATTACAATTAATATTAATTGAAGTATTTTGAAATGTTAGATGTTTGCTTGCTCAGAGTAATGAATTTTTGTAATTATTTATTTTCCAGTTTGACCCATTAGAAATTTATTTTTCTTATATAATTATTTATTTATTTTTTCATTTATAGGATTCAAGATGTGATCATGCATGTAAATCAATGTAATATTTGGTTTAAGTTAATAACAGAGAATAATGTAAGTTATTAAAAGATCATTGTCTAGAAAGATAATCTAAACTACATTATCGGTAGCTGTACTATCCATTTGTGATAGAGTCCATTATTTGAAAAATATGTTGGCATGTTTTATGACTGCTGTTATATGGAATTAAAATGTTGTTGAATTTTATTTGTTAACCATTATTCATTTATCCTTTGTAAATTTCATTAATTTTACCAGAGGTATAAACTAAACAGTACAATACAATGGTTAAGTTTTGTGTGCCTCAAGTTATGGTTTATAAGATGATCACTACATTGATATGGATTAAAACCTGAAAACCTAGATGCCATTATGGAAATATAATCAGCTAAGAAAATAAATGTTCTAGTGAGATCAGACCTGATAAATCATATCCTCAATATATATATGCTAATTATTCATATAGTAACATCATATCTCTATGATGAACAGGAAAAAATTTCTATGGTAAACTAACATTACCATCAATAAGTTTGGGACTGATAATGACCTTTAGTATGCTTATCATCTATTGATGATTGGATCAGTAATGGGTAAATCCTACTTATTTGGCAATGCAAATGTGGCTAGTTCAAATTTACTCATGTCACTCCTATCATTACAATATTGTCAGAGTGATGTATGTAATTATCTTTAAAATAAATCTGACAGCCACTAAGCAAAAGTATTAATATATTTACTTTAACATATTTGAATAATGCTTCTTTTATTGGAAGTATCAAATTTACAATAAATTAATAGATAAGTGAAAGTACTTAATAAATTAAAAAAAAATATCAAATTTTTATGAGTGCTGAAATATAATACCATGTCTATAAGTTATTTTACCACAATCACTTTACATTTAACTTATATATATATATATATATATATTGTACCCTCACATATATATATATATATATATATATATATATATATATATATATATATATGGGACTTGAACTCAGACTTTCAAGCACCCACCAACTATCCACCATATCTCATACAACTGACACACATGACCACAGACATATAGAAAAGAGAAATAATCACTAATATACATATTTCATACTAAACCAGCACTCATCAGTTGGTCCAGATTATCATCTCCCACAGATATATACAATCAGTGCAGATTTTCAATGGTATGGATGGCTGAAAAGTTGGAGGCTGGAGTAGATTGAAGCCTGTGCATTAAAGTATGAAGATTTGCTATCTTAATATAAACTGAGCACTGATTATATATATATATATATATATATGTGTGTGTGTGTGTGTGTGTGTGTGTGGAAGATGATAATTTGGCCCAACTGATGAGTGCTGGTTTAGCATGAAATATGCATATTGGTGATTATTTATCTTTTCTACATCTGTGTGGTCATGTGTATGTGTGAATACTTGAAAGTCTGAGTTCAAATCCCATATATTTACAATTAAGCTCCAGGTTTGTGAAGAATGCCTGGTTTTCAAATATTTATAAATATATATATATATATTACTATGTTTAATCCCATTTTTATACTGACAAAACTGTTTATTATACTTCAACATATCATGTAAACATAAATGCATAAAATAATACTTAGTTCTTTAAAATATAAATAAGAATGACATTTCTAGTCAAAATTTAAAAACAATAACTTAGGACAAATGAAGTTGTGGATCATACATATTAAGTATCTTGTCATGTTATATGTGTTATCTGTAAATATATGCAATAATAACAACTTTATTGCCATCAGTAATATTATAACTTATGATTATATTATGCATTCAGTTTTTTATATAGAGGGAAAGATACATCTATATAAAACATAATGTCTAAAATATTATCAGGGAATGTAAGTAATTCTTATCATCAGTAAGTCATAACAATATTTATCTCTTCATAGGACTGTTTATGGTTCAAGTGCATGTGTAAATATATATACTCCTCAAATATCATACTGTAAATACAAACTATGTACTGAATTAACTATAATATGCAGGATTTTCATTATAACACATAGATTACCAAAATATAAATAAACACCAGCATGCATACAATTACTTTCAACATAAAAGCAATAACACACATCTGTGAACATGCATATCATTATATCAATTATAAGTGCCAGATTAGTGCTGTATGTCACAGTATTTAAAAAAAATAAAGAAGTTTGTTGATCTTATTTAGTTTTCATTTCACTTGATCTATGGATAATAGAGGTAATGATGAATTAGTGTTAACTAGATAACCATGGTATCCTAACCTTTTAAAATAATATTTTATATTAATATCAGCATCAAATCATATATCTGGTGTGATCAATTTCAGAAAAATATATATAAACAGGTGAATAAATAAATAGATTCTGGAAGATTATTAAGTGAATTTTAAAAGATCATTTGAATAAAATCAATATTACTATTAATTATTACACATTTCAGTTTTTGTTATTACAATCACCATAGCAACTTACCTATCATAAAATTAAATGTTTTATGTCTCATATATGTTTCTTTATAAATCAGTTTATCAGAAAATATTATTAAAAACATATGTAAAAATATATATATTTTAATTAAAATGTATTGAGAAAATAATATGAATTCTTTATTTTTGGTTAAAAATGAAAAGTAATATTGAGCTTGTAAAACAGGATTTTATTTTCACTGTATCCACTTATTTCAAAATCTTCATTTCAATTATTAATTGATAGCAAATTTTCTTATATCATCGAGCAAAATTTGAGTGATATCTAACAGTTGCCCTGACAACATTGACATCACCAAGAGTACATTACAAATAGAATCAAAATGCTGCAATATGGGTGCTTGTAATTTTATCATTGCTTCAATGAACACATTTATATATATCTTTAAAAATTGATCAAATTTTATTGTTTAAGTGATTAATTTCTAAAACTATGAAAAAATAAAAAATTCAATCATCTGCCCATTCAATTGGGGGCACTTCATCAATGAAATTCTGGGGGATACAGCAAAATGTGAAAGAAAAAAAAACAAAACTATCAAACTGCATTGTACTGCAAGTCTGCTAAAAATATTACATTGTCAAAATCTAGAATTCCATCTATTTATTTGTGATGAATACAAACTCCATGATGTGTATATGGATATCTTATTCTGATCAATGAATTTCACAAGATTGATTAACACAACTTATGTGTGATATTGAGCAATTTAAATTTTACTTTCTTAATTTGGAAGAAAAAAGCTAGCATTTATTATTCAGTTTCATATAACTGAATTTTGTCAATGAAAAAATTCTTTTTATACATTATTATCAATGAAAAGGGAAAATAAAGACAGTGATGTGTGATTTAGCATTGACTAAGTACCTGTTGTGAAGAAAGCTTGGATATATTTATATGCTTAAAAGTAAATATCAGAATTTAAATGTGAAAGTACTTGAATTCAAATCCATTGTAGTTATCATTCATGCTTGTCTTCTCTTTTTAAAGGAAAATCATCTTTATGCGTTAGTATTAGAAATGATGAACCAGAAGTTTGATAGACTAGTGTGTGAAAATCGACAGACTTTCACTTAGACGGTATGATATCTTTCTATATATTGTTTTGGTTAAAAGAAAAAGATTGTTTACATTTGTTAATATTTTATTTAAAACATAGCCTTAGATGATATATATATATATATATTAACTGACAACCCTGTTTTAACCATCCTACCTAATGCTTGTCAACAAAAATAAAATAAAATAAATCCTTAAAAATGGACACGTGAACCACATGATATAATAGATGGAAATACTATGGCTGTCTAGTCACCATAACATCTGTAGACAGTATTTAAGCACTATCTACCGAATTGGAATTCGAATACGAATTAATTATATATATTTTATTTTATACACACAATTTCTAGATATTGCGGATATCTGATTTACGAAAATGAGTTAAAAGTTTTTCAGTGGCCGTTGTCTCTTGCGTATGATCTATAAAAAAAAAATTATATGGGAAAAATATATTTATGAGCGTCAGTTCATAGCTGACCTCAAGCGCCAGACTCACTATTATGGTGAGAATTATACTTTCCCTACTTTTCCTATCTAATGAGGTGCCTGACCCAAGCTAGCTTATTCTCAGGGTTAGGAGAAAAACTTATCAGATGAACGGAGATATGTTAAGAAAAATGGATTTGAATGCTCTCTTTAACTCTTTCTTTCCCAAGTTAGTCCCTTTAATCTATTTCTTAAATGTTTGATTTGAATGTAAAATATACTCAATATATACATGCCTATTCATATCGGATGTATTTAGATAATTTTTCAATTTACCTTGACAGGTAAAGTAATAGGCAAATATAAATGATAAATCAATATGCAACTTCAATTATAAGGTAAATATATGACTTTTATTATCAATATTTTAACATATTATTTATAAGATTAAAATTATATCATTCCCAGATTAAAATATAATAAAGACATAACCATAAATAAAATAAAAAAAAATCTTAATATATAACAAATAAATATTAATTCAAAACAAAATAAAATATATACAGTTATATGCTATAATTTGATATAATAGAATAATCAAGTAGAATTATTCAGAGGGCAATGAGAAGCAATTCCAAGTTATATTAAGATAAAAATATTATACCTGATGGATCCCGGGGTTTGGATTATAAAATATTTAATCATGTAGTATAACTAGTTCAATTTTTGGGTCCTTAAGTACTCAAAGTTTACTTTATAAAAGCATGATATCTTTTATTGGTGAAGTCCGACATTACAGTTTATTTGGATTATAAATGAGATGCAATTTAAATTATCAATGATGTAATCTTCCAAAGTGAATTTATTCATACTTTTGGATTTGATCCTTCCTATTTTGTTCTGTATTATGCAGTATAGATTATTGATGAAGTTCCTGGGTTCTTTTGTGGGCAGGTGGTGGGCAGGGTCACCTTTGTATCAGCGGCAGATGGTGATGCCCTTCACATATCTGCTATTACCCCGACATTATAAACATTGGCATTAAGATGTTCACAGTTCTCTCCTGCTCAGGTGTTTCAATCTAACTAACCTTAATTTCTTTTGTCCACTTTCCAAAAAAAGAATTTATTGGCACTTCGATCTATTTCTCTTTTGAATGTTTTTTTTTTTTTTTTAAAAAAAATTCTTTTTTTAACATTTCCTTTGTCTTTTGGTTCCCTCATTCTTGGTATTTTTAGTTTACCATATATTCCTTGGCTTTCTCAGAATTTTTAAAGTAATTAATGATTGTTATATAACCAAGAATTGCTTAGAGGCATATACAGTATTTCTTTTTGTTACCCTCATTAATTTAAGATATGATCGAAACAAAAATATATATTTGAAACAATCGATAAAAATATATATAAAAAAATAATTGCATATAACTGTATTTTTCAAATTTATAATAAACATTAAAAAAATATTTTAAAATAAATAATTATGCCTAATTAATCCTTTCCCTATTTGTTTTCTTTTTTTTTAAAAAAAGTTCAATATTGATTTACGTATATATATATATTTAATTCCTCATACATATTTAACATCTTGATGACAACATAAATGATTATATGTATTAAAGGTAATGGGTTTGTATTACTTAATTTTTCTTGTAACAGAGTTTGAAACCAGCTACTGTTACAATATATATATATGAAAAACGAAAAAACAAGTTAAAAACTTGCTAACGCTTGTATTTATGTCAACAGATGGCGTTCTACCAAAAACACCGTCAAGCATATGTTTACATAAACGTCAGAGTATGCATTCACTATCTCTAACTTTAATTCCACTTTCAGATCATGATTTCAAGCCATTTTCTATCATCAGTGAAAGACAGGAATTTTAGAAACTAGATCTAAACACAAACTCTGAGCGTTTATGAAACAGTTTCTATTCAGCTTGCAAGCGTGAATCTTTTAGACACGTAATGTCTTCAAACTCAGCATAGCAAGCCAGATAGCTATATGGGTCTGATCTCAGTTCAGCATCACCACATAGTAGAAGCCTATGCAATATATATCATTGCTAGAAAGACCTCAAAGGTACATTTATGAAAAACAAAAAACAAAAACTTGCTAACACTTGTAATTATGTCAACAGATGGCATTCTACCAAAAACACCATTAAGCATATCTTTACATAAACCTCAGAGCATGCATTCACTATCTCTAACTTTAATTCCACTTTCAGATCATGATTTCAAGCTATTTGCTATCATCAGTGAAAGACAGGAATTTTAGAAACTAGATCTAAAAACAAACTTTGAGCGTTTATGAAACAGTTTCTACTCAGCTTGCAAGCGTGAATCTTTTAGACATGTAATGTCTTCAAACTCAGCATCGCAAGCCAGATAGCTATATGGGTCTGATCTCAGTTCAGCATCACTATATAGTAGAAGCCTCTGCAATATATATCATTGCTAGAAAGACTGTTTCATAAACGCTCAGAGTTTGTGTTTAGATCTAGTTTCTAAAATTCCTGTCTTTCACTGATGATAGCAAATAGCTTGAAATCATGATCTGAAAGTGGAATTAAAGTTAGAGATAATGAATGCATGCTCTGACATTTATGTAAACATACGCTTGACGGTGTTTTTGGTAGAACACCATCTGTTGACATAAATACAAGCGTTAGCAAGTTTTTAACTTGTTTTTTGTTTTTCATAAAAGTACCTTTGAGGTCTTTCTAGCAATGATATATATTGCAGAGGCTTCTACTATGTGGTGATGCTGAACTGAGATCAGACCCATATAGCTATCTAACTTTCTGTGCTGAGTTTGAAGACATTACGTGTCTAAAAGATTCACGCTTGCAAGCTGAATAGAAACTGTTTCATAAACGCTCAGAGTTTGTGTTTAGTTCTGCTTTCTAAAATTCCTGACTTTCACTGATGATAGCAAATAGCTTGAAATCATGATCTGAAAGTGGAATTAAAGTTAGAGATAGTGAATGCATGCTCTGACGTTTATGTAAACATACGCTTGACGGTGTTTTTGGTAGAACGCCATCTGTTGACATATATATATGTAATTATAGAATTCATATGATAAAAAGGTCAGAGAGATTCATTTTTGTTCTTATTATTTAAACTCTTATCTGATGATATAGTTTAATATGACCTGATGTTTTCAAATATTTAATTTTTTTTATGTTCAAGATTTAACTTGGGGATATTTGAATAGAGAAGGATTTAAATATAATCGGTTTCATGTTAGCTTAATTATTTAGAAATTACATTAATGAGTATATAGAGATCAATTTTTATTTGATCAAATTTTTTTTTTAGTTTTGCATATTCTATTTAAAGTCCCAGGAAGATATTTAAAATCTCTTCTTCCATTTATAGTCTTATTGTAGCATAACACACTTTTGAGTTACATGTATATATATATTATTATTACATCTATATATATATTATTATTATTCTTATTGATTCCATACAGTAATAGACTATGAATTATTTATATATTATTAAAGAAACATAGTAGTGTATTATTTTTTAACTAGCTACAATTTTAGACTATTGAAGATATCATTTGTTTTTGTTCTTTTGTATATAATTTTTCTTTATTACTATTATAAATTTTTAAATTATTAACCAATAAATTTATAGTTGACTAAAATCTGATGAATATTTCTAATTATTTCTTTTGAATGTGCAAGGTAATTTTTGATACTTAAAATATGATCAAAGATTAAACCAATGTTGGGAAGTGAAATAGAGTTATATATATATGTATATTTTCTTATACATTATTATTAAGTCTGATTAGATATAAATTTGATATTTGTTACTACATTTAAATATTTGTTTACTTATCTAAGTCAATATTAATGGTAGAAGCAATTCTGTTAATTCAGGGTTGATTATTAATTTGCGTATCTTTACCAGTCACAAAAATATTAATAGATTTTGTTCTGTTATTGGTCAGAATGATTTGTCTTAATTCTTTTTAAACTTCTTTGAAGTGAGGATCATAAATTTTATGAACTAGTGTAACCTAATCTTTATCTTTGGCTTAGATAACTGCCAATTATTGTCATATATAGTTTAAATGTTATAAAATCCATTTTTATAATCAATTGACTGAGATTTAAGTAGATGAATAATATCAGTGGTTGTAAGTCGATAAATACCCAATAGAAACCTATAGCATTTTTTATATATTATGTGATTAGGTATGGCCTAATGCACAATTATCTAACAGATTTATTGACGATAAATTCTTGTAGAATGTTTTATTTTAAAACATCACTTAACCTTCCTCAACTCTCTTAAATTAAAATACCATAATGGAAGCAAACATCATCAACTCATATCTCATGCATCCCAAATTTTAATGTTAACAGCTTATCTATTAATATATTCATTTTATATTCATTTATTAAAATTGTCTCTTTATTTTTTCTTTTATTATGGTTTCCTTCTTCTTGACGAATCTTAACACTTTCAAGGTGAAACTTAAATTTATATCTACGTATCCTTTCATGATCTAAGAAAACTGAAGCAATCATTAAATCATTATTATTCTTACTTATCACACACTTGTATTCATGATTTTTTAATCTTTTCTCAACACTGCCCAGCGATTCACACACACGCACACACACACACACACACATATATATATACATATATATACACACATATATATGATAACATACATGGACAAGTTAAAATCAATAATTTTAAATAATGTATTTAATAAATATAAAAAAGAACTCTTTAATATTTGGACATATTTGAAATCAATTGAATATTTAATAATTTCAAATGGATAGTGTGATTGGGATGAATATAAATTTGTTTGTGAAAATAGATTTAAATGAAATTATTCGAACTTAAATTACATAATGAATTTGAAACAAAAACTGATTTTTTTACTTAATAAGAAGTATCCACAAACTTATAATGATATGAATTATGTTAATTTGTCAGAGAAATATATATACATATTTGATTCAGAAATATGTTTCAAGTCATGAAGCTAAATATGTTGGTGGTACTTGGGATAATTATAATTTGGAACTAATTGCAGCTGTTCAAAATTTGTTTGAAATAATTACTGGTAGTAGTTATATTGCTAATGTAATTATAAATAAAACTAATTGTCATAAATATAATGTGAATCCGTATGAAAATTCATGGGAACTGGTGATTTTGGAATTTAAAAAGAAGCTTAAAACTGATAATATGATTTGTTTGAAAGAAGATAAATGGATGTGAATGTACTCAATGACAAAATGTCAGTATACAACCTGGGTCTCATTTTATGTGGTAGATAGGTTCCACAGAAAACGCACATTAAAAAAAATTGCACAAAAATAGACTTAATTTATCTTGAAAAATGGGGGATAGGGTCTGTAATTTTCAGAATTCGCATAAAAGCAAATCAACAAAGAAAAATTACTTTAAAATTTGCATTAAAAAAATAAGCAAATAAAGTAAGACTAATAAAAAATTTCAAATATTTGAAAAATATTAATACAAGACAAACTTTTTTTACTTTTTTATTAATCACAGTATATAATTTTACATTTTTCATACACATTTTAATTATTACCACTAGTGTTAGTTTGTAAACTGGAAAGAAATCAGACTCGATGTAATGTGATGTATTGTAGCTTCTCCTTAAACAGAGGCAAGAATCTATCAGCAATTATGCCCAGAGAAACCTGTTAGCCACTTTATTTTTATTCATGTTGTGATGTACAACTAGCGCCACTTTCAGTCTTATGCTGTGTTAATGGTTTCCTGTTTCTATATTTAAAAAATAAGATTATAATCAAAACAAAAAAATTATACATTATCATTAGAAAGATTATTTGCAGTTTATAAAATCTTGGTTTTTTATTTAAAAATCTAAAAGATTATTTATTTCAGTTATATATAACAAAATATACATTTTAAAAGTTTAATTTGTTTGAATATTTATTGCGATATTTTTATATGTAAGTATAAATCTATTATTATTATTTACTCATTAGTATAAATAGGTTATTTACATAGAAGCTAAAATTACAAATATAGTTTCAGGCCATATTCATGTTAACTGCCAATATAATGTTATAATTTTTGGAAAAAAATGTATTTCAAGTGAAAATAAGTTATTAATAATTTAGATTTCTTGATATCTAATAAATATAGTGAAATATGAAAGATATTAAGAAGAAACATGAATTACATAACTTCAAAATCGCATTAAAATAATCCGCATAAAATGAGACCCAGGTGTATTGAGAAAGTTGAAGTGTAAATGGATAAACTTGGTTTTGTTTTTATATTTTATTTAAGAATATATTATAGATGGTCAAACAATAAAATTTATTAACAATATTTTTAAAAAAACTAAGAATAAAGCCATAAATAATAATGTGTATGATAAGATATATCCTTCCCCATGCTATATGTTTTTGTATTTTTGAAAATATAAAACTACACAAAGAAGTTAATCCTTTGCAAATTATTTATGATTTTGGTGATTCATTTATGCATCAGACTTCTAAATATATTGGTAAGTTGCAACAAGAGGCTTTAGGATTTGGGGAAAATACTATTGCTTCAATGTTTGATTTTGTAGATAGCATTAAAAACATAGTGATTGATGAGACTGCTGTTATTGCTTCATTAGATGTGACAGAAATGTATCATTTTATTGATAGAGCAGATTCCATAGAAATAACTGAACATGCATTAAAAAGTAAATATATTTGTAAATATGTTATAAAATTTATTATTGGTTCTTTAAAATTTTTGATGATAACGTTGTTGCTTTTTTTGAGGGTAAATATTATAAAATGTCTAAAGGTTGGCCTATGATTTTGCCCTTTATTGCACAAGTTTTTAATTTTGTTTTGTCTATATATGAAAATAGTATTTTAGATATATGTACTTTAAATGATATTAAAATTTACAAAAGATATGTGGATGATGTTTTCATTTGTGGAAATACAATTACTATAAATTTGCTTGTAGATGAATTAAATAATTTGAATAGTTTCAAATGGACTATTGAAAAAGTACAGGACAAAAGTACTAAGTATTTGGATTTATTTATTACAAGAGATAATAGTATGTTAAATTATAAATTAATAATGAAACCATTGCAAAAAGGGGATATATAAATTGTAAATCGAAAGTAGCAATAATGCAAAAGGGTTTTTTTTTTTGTTTTGTAATGAAAAATTATGTCATTACCAGTGTGATAACTTAAAAAATGTTGAGATATTTGCCAAGGAGTTGCTTGAAGTTGGTTATAAGATTGAATAGATACTTTAAGTCAATTTAAAAGGAGTTATAATGCTTTAAAGGAGTTGAAGATTGACAATAAAAAATGAATATTTATTCCATATATTTCAAATGATTAAGTGAAAATTTTTATAGATATATAAAGATGTGTTTAATGTTTCATTTTGCGTTACAAATAACATTAATAAGTTAGTGAATATTTTTAAAATTATTACACCTGTCAAGCAAAAAAGTAATGTTGTGTAGCAAATTTTTTGTGGATATATGTTATCATATATAGATGAATCAAGATGCAGTATTGAGAAAAGATTAAAGGAACACAAATTATTATGCAAGCATGTGATAAGTAAAAATAATAATCATTTAATGACTGCTTGATTTTATGCATCATGAAAGGACATGTAAATATAAATTTAAGTTTGATATTGAAGGGAGAGACTATAATAGAAAAACATTAATGAAGCAGTTTTAATAGACAAGCTGCTAATGTTAAAATTCGGAATACATGGAATTTGGGTTTATAACATTTGATTTCCTTATATTTTTTGAATTTAACAACAGTTGAGGAGGGTTAAGAAACTAACCAAAAGTACTTCTGCAGATTGAAAGACTATATGTAATAATTGATTACCATTACGTTTATTATTTTTGTTATTATATATATATATATATCTTTAATTAAAGCTTGATAAATTATTTGGTATATCTGCCATCTAATTGAATTTTAAATATTTTTTAACAAAATAAATGATGATGAAATATGCTTATCAAATCTTAATTGCTTCTATAAATCTTTTTATTATAGTGCTGTTTAAAAACAAAATATGCTTTCTTCAAAATCAAGCTTCATTTAAATTTTCAAACACTTTTAAGTTGTAACCACTAATATATATATATAAATATATAGTTAAAAGGAGGTTGTCTTGACAATAGTTTGAAATTGTTTGATTGTTATCGATATTGGGAGTATTTAAGTGTTGACTAGTTTTTAATGTTTATATATATATATACGCAGTAAATTGAAAATGTCTGTTAACATTTATTTAAATATCATATAAGTAATTTTGTGCTTTTTAAAAAAAATTTCGAATATCATTATTAATCCGTAACTCAAATATTCCCATATTCTAGAGATTTGTATTATAATTATGGAAAAGGAATGGATACTATAAGTCATAATGATAAAATATTTATACTACTAGATCAGAACTATTGATATAAAAACATTATATATATATATATTATTTATTATTATTTGATGTATGGAATACTTTTAAATATTTTAAGTTTCATATAATATTTTAATGTTATTTTAATAATAATAAAAACTTCACATAGGTTTGTAATGGAAACAAGTAAAAAAATAATAATTCACTAGTCAAGAAAATGATTTATCAGAGTTTAAAATATATAGATAATTTTAGTTTAAATGGCGTAAATTTGTAACAAAATAAATGAACGTAAACAAGATTTTAACAAACAATTGAGATAATTTGAGAATATGAATGAGTGGAATTTAAATCAAGTGTTAAACTTTGCTATACCTTTATAGAAAATCTTGTTATAGATTAGTAATGCAATATGATTAATTTAAAAGCATTTATTTATTTGTTATATTTAAATAAAAGTATAGTATATATACTTAAGCTAGATGCAATTAGAGAAGACTTGAACCCATTTTTAAGTTTCCTTCAGTTATCGACTCCATCTTATAAAACCGATGCACATGACCACATACATATGAAAAAGATAAATGTTCTCCAATATACGTATTTTGTGCTAAACCAGTGTTCCGGATTATCATCTCCCCCCCCCCATATATATATATATATAATCAGTGCTCAGTTTATATTAAGATAATAAATTCCAAAACTTTAATAGATAGGCTTCAATCTTTCCTACTCTCCAACTTTTCAGCATATCCATTAAAATGTGATTTGCTATCTTAATGTAAACTGAACACTGATTATATATGTGTGAGAGAAATAATCGGAATCAATGGTTGAGTGCTGATTCAGCACAAACTATGTGTATTGGAGATTATTTATCTTTTCCACATATGTGTGGACATGTGTATCAGTTGTATAAGATGGATAGGATGACTGAAGGGAACTTGAAAGTCTGGATTCAAATTTCTTTTAATCACCCCTAGCTTAAGTATATATATAGTATACTTACATTGCTCCCATGCCTCTTCTGTTGATTTAATTAATCTTAAATTCCTACTTATGAGGCGTCAGATTGACTTTTGGTCAACATGTGTAGGATAATAAAATTGGCAAAGCAAGGGCATTGAACATACCATCATCAGATTTTTCAATCAGATGGATTGATGAAGAGTTGGAGAGGAGAGAAGATCAAAACTTATTCACTTAAGTTTGAAGATTTTCTATCTTAATAGTATTCAAGCACTGATTATATTTATGTGTCAAGATAATGATCCTGACCAACTGATGAGTAGTAGTTCAGCACAAAATATATATTTTGGAGATCATTTATCTTTTTTACATGTATGTGGTCATGTTATATATCTAATATATTTTTTAATATAATCAATATCAACAATAGGCATGATGATATTAAAACTATAAACATCTGATTTTTTTTTGTCATTACTATATTATTCTGTCTTGAGTATAAAAATACTTACATGCAATTCCTATTTGCTTATATTGTATGATGTGATAAAAATAATGATGCTGGAAAATGATCAATATAATCTGAATAAAACATAGTCCAGTCATTGGTCGCCATTTTGTAATAAGATATTGATAATAATATGGGATGATAATATAAAAACTTTACTATTTATCAGAATTGAGAAGTCATTCATAATAATATAGATCTAGCCTAAATGCAAAGTGCCATTTTATAACAGCCCCAAAGTTGCTTTGGCACTTTGTAATATTTGCCACAAGTATATGATCATCATCAGATAGAATTGGATAGCTACTATGTAACAATGATAATGGATTTTCTACCTCACTCTCTCTATATATTTGTTCAGTCAACATTTGTAACATAATAAAAAAAACTGATCTACAGATTTTTAGGCAACCATTTATTACTGACACTACATGGAAATAAAAGATTATGAAGAAATGATCTTACAATTTAAATATTATTTGTAACAGAGCAAAACATGCATTAATAAATAGTAACTCTGTTATAGTCTGTGTAAAATTATCTAGCTCAGTTATTGATCACACTAGTAAATAACAATATTTTCTATACATAATTATTTAGATTGTCCACTACACTATAATAAAATATTAATAATCTATTAAAGTCTAATTGATTCATATAATATTTAAAAATCTAATTGATTCATATAATATTTAAAACAAAAGAAGGCAAACAACATCAAATCAGACATCACCCAAATCTATTCACTATTCCAAAGTACACTGCAATAAGCAATGAAATCATATATCACTGTCCTCAACAATGATATACGCCTAAGATATCTATTTAATTTATTATTGGGAGAAACCAAATTCAAATCCATAAATACCTAATTTATGATATATCTTTACTAATCAACCACTACACACGGTAATGTAAATCTACGTTAAAATAAAATGATTTTCTATTTAAATCAACTAATTTCTAAATAATTAAATTAACATTTCGAAAACATTTTCTACACCTACACAATATTTATAATGTTTAAATAAAATAAACTCTTACTCAGTTTTGTATCTAATTTAATAAGACACTAACATAATATTAATATTTTTATTATACTTTACATTATTGAATATATGTCTGCAGATTGAAAGACAGTATATAATAGTTAATTACCATTATATTTATTATTTTTATTGTTATTAGAATAATTTTTAATTAACGGGCATTTTATTTGTATTGTCATTCTAGATATTAATTACAATAGAATGACAGCCTGTTAAGCTAATTGCGCAGACGCTGTGAGAATGTTATTAATAAATGTTTATTCTAGATATTAATGTAAAATTATACTTATACAGAGTTTAAATATAAAATTTTAATAAATATAATTGTACTGAGTATACTCTCGACTTTATCATGAATAAGACATGAAAACTTTGAAATTATATTTGATACAATAATATTATTAAAATTGTATATTTACACTCTGTATATATATATATAATTGTATATTTACACTCTGTATATATATATATAATTACTAGTCAGTCAGTGTCCTGAATGTTTTCTATATAAGTACACTCAATGAATAGGTTAATTACATATAGTCTAAGAAATAGATTACATTTATAAGTTTAGCCCAAGATATGTAATGGTCTCATAAAATGAGGGGTTAGATTGATGTAGTGTTTATATCATTACGACTGCAGTATCAAATCCCCCAAGCAATTTTAGCATTCCATCATTGATTTATCAATGAAATGGTTGGTTGAATAGTTGGAGGGACAAGAAGATTGTGCCTGTCCATTAAAGTTTAAGAAATTGCTATGTTAATATAAACTTAGATCTGATTGTATATATGTGTGGGAGATTATGATCTGTCCTAATTGGTAAGTTCTAGTTCTGCCTAAAATATGTATACATTTGGAATCATCTATCTTTTTTTCATATATGTGATTATGTGTATCGATTGTTTAAGATGGAGTGGAGGATGAATATAGACTGAAAAATCCTTCAAGTTTTATATATATATATCAATTTATAGTATATAAAATGGCTGATTCTTTGATTATAAGTCTTAGCTATTATATATATATATATATATATGAAGAAAAAAATTCAAAAAAATATTGTCACATTATTATAAAAAATCATTTTAGATATTTTAATCATTAAACTTATTGTTCAATAATTTTTGATCAATTAAATCAAATTAGAAATTTAAATATATTTGAAATATTGGCAATATTTTTGAATTGTATTTTTTAACTCAATTTAAGCTTATGGAAAAAAATACAAATGAATTTAAAAAGCAATAACTGAATTTAATATCATAAATTGTCTCACTTTTAGCATTAAAACACTTTATGAATCCCTTTGCAAAAGTTCAACTGCTTACATTTTATCTAGACTAAAGAACAATTTTATTCTGAAATAAAGTATTGTATGTATGAAAGTAATCATTTAACTAAATATATATCATTAAAAACCAATCAACACTTAGACAATCCCAATATCAATAACGATCAACAATTTCAAAGTGTTGTCAAGGCAACTTCCATGAGTGTTATTACACTTATTATATATATATATATATATATATATATGTAATAAGTACTATATATATATCTATATATATATTGTAATGTCCACTACTTATTTGGTGTTTTGAACGAGTTAACTACTTGTACTCGACTAAAATAATGGGATAAAGTAAGCCAGCTTTTAATTTATTTGAAAGGTGCCAGAATTCTATATTAGAATCCACTGGCAAACATCCTTTTTTTATTTATTTAGCTATGACAAAATTATCTAGAAACTCTGGAGGATTGAGTTTCGATACAGTGTTGGCAAGGTAAATTATATTTTCAAATCATAATTAACTTTAATAAATTTATTAATAATCATTAATAACATACAATGAATAGGGGTATTAGAAATCAAGATTTTTATTTTAACAAATTAAAATATAAATAATAAAAAATAAAAACATTATGATTTAATTAATTGGAAAGATGACACACACACTAATCTAGATATGAATTAATTAATAATAAAAAACAGTTCAATGATTATAGTTCTTAGGTACACAAGAGTCTCTTGAAGAATAAATTTTGAAGTCTTGATCGGGATTATTTTGATATCAATTTTTATAATTGTTTGAAAACTTTGTCACAATTGGGAAAAGTTACTCTTAACTTACCGATAAGTTGGTGTGTGTTTTTGTGATCCCTAGCTCCTAAAATTTCCATCGGTTTCATCTGCTGGCATCTTCCATTATTGTTCCGTTCTATAACCAGAGAAAAGGCATGGCTGTCATGACCCTTTTATTGCAAAAAGCAGTCTTCACAGGGCCCATTTCCATTGCTTGTTTGACAACTAGGTACTGCAAATGGCATATCTGTGCAGACGTATATTCCTGCCACAGGTTATGCTCACAAAGAAAAGGCATGGTTGTCACAACCCTTTTATTGCAAAAAGCGGTCTTCACAAGGCCCGTCTCCATTGCTTGCTTGACGACTAGGTACTGCAAGTGGCATACCTGTGCAGACATCTATTACTGCTACAGGTTATGCTCACGGAAACCTCCAGCTTTAAGACATGTAACTAGAATGTATAGAGAAGACCAAATCAAGATTGTCCTCCTCCTTTTATACCCCAATTCAGTTTTGAAACTTCTGCATATATATTTTGTTCATTCTTTTATCAGCATATAAGATAATAATCTTCTACACTTTCTCTTAAATTTAAGTTATAAAGTTATTATTTTTTTAGCATAATTCTGCCATCTTTAATTATTAAAAATATTTTTCTAATTGTAATCTTTTTACTTTTGGAATTTTTACTTTATCTGGATCAGTAATCTGTATGTCATTTATTGTTTCCAATTTAACTTTTATTTTTAATGACATAAAAAAAAAATACGACAACAATTTTAACTTTCATTGTATGTTTTTTTTTAAAAATAAATTATACTAATCAGAAAAATCTAAAAATGTTTTTCTTTTAAAAGATCGCTAAATTTACTTTTTTTTTAGCTTTTAAATATCTTACCAGATGCCAATATATTTGTACCATATAAATAAACGGTACAATATATATATAACAGAGTCTCTCCGAAGTTGCACATTTATTGCAAGTTTTAAAATTTTGTAACTACTTTTTGGCAACTTTGTGACTGCAGCAACAGCCAGACCTTTAATCAGAGGAGTAGAAGTTCATTCATAACATAGCCATTAATAACACACATGACCAGATCAAGCTATACAAAGAATAACAATTACATTTCATGACCGTGGCCCACCTTGACTGCTGGAATCAAACCCCTGCCATCCTAAACATTTTATTTGTTTGAGGATCAAACTGAGATACTAGATAACCATATGTTATAGAGTCAGCATGCTTCAGATAACAAGCACACAATCTAACTCTTGACATATCCCAGACTAGCTCATACTCTTAATCAGGGATCCAGCAATTAACTTACCACAGAGATAAATATTTCTTTCTTTAAATAATTGGGGATGCAGTGACAAGAAAGAGAGAGAGAGAATAAACCAAATAACACTTTAGCAAACACTAATATTTATTCATGCCCAGACATATTTAACATAATATAAAACAATATAATAAAAATTTACACAGAAATTTATAAATAATTAGTGCAGGCTAAATTCTATTATAGTCCTTTGTTAAAGTTCATTTAGAATAAATATAAAGTGTCTATAGACAAGTATCAAAATATCTTTACCTAGGTTTTTATGATTGGCAGTTTCCAACTAGTTGGCTTTTTGGTCCCCATCAATGACTTGTTTTCCATTCCTTTGTCTTAACAATGGGAGAGAGAGAGAGAGAGAGAGAGAGTTTGCAGCAGTGTCTATTTCACTATTTTGGCATCAGTTTCAAGTGAGGGTTCAGACAGTACAGCTGATTTTGGGAGGACATTGGGGCCTGAAACCAGCTGAACACTTCTAAACCAATCTAGAACCACATGTTTCTAGATCTAAAGCTTCTGCAGTAATATTTTTCACAGCAGTAATGAATGGTTCTATTTGTCCTTACATTTCTGAATCTCTGGAGCAATGAATAATGTAACCACACAAAATGAAGACTGGAATGACTTACAGATTCAAGAGTGTAAAAGCAGAATAACTCAGTCACAAAATGAAGACTGGACTCAGGAATAAAGAATGAACTAGACTGAATTACAGATTGAAGACCAGACTAATTCTATCACAAAATAAAGATAGGAATAATTCAACACAAAATGTAGACCAGTCTGATTAAGAACAGACCATTGTGACTTTATTTACTTTTTTTTCTCTCATTGTTATCATTATTTTTCATTTTGATCATAACTTGAAATCTATTTTTTTAAATTAATTTTTATATTTTGTTAATCTAATTGATTTTTACATTTGCTTTAGTCGAATTGATTTTTACAGTGTGTGTTATCTAATCTTTTTTTAGATTAACTACTATCGCTTTTATGAGAAAATTTACATGTTTTTATTTCAATTAATTCAATCAGTAATCTTTTAAACTAATTACATTTCCAAAAGTTTTCTTTTACAAACAAATTTATTCTAACTTTCCCTATTTACTTATTTTTATACTATAAAAGGAGAGTTTTCTTTAAAAGGTGAGAGTGAGTTAAATCTTTTCATTTTACATTTTTCCACCACCCACTCTGAAGATGTTATTCTATTTTTAAAAAAACAATATAACACAATTTTTTTTTTTTTCATATGTCATAGCATCGGCCGGGACGCGAACCCACAACCGTCTGCTTGCATGGCATAACACAATTTTTTGAGTTTCAAAAACTGCATTTTAAAAATCTATTTAACTAATTTTTTAATTATTGTTCCTTTCTTAATAAATTTGATCATATATATTTAAAATTATGACATATGTAACACAGATATATGTGAGTTTTACAACACATACCCCGTTAGCGTTAATATATATATATATGCCAATACCCCGTTAGCGTTAATATATATATATATGCCAATACATTTTTAATATTGTATACAAAAAGAAAGATAATATACTAAATAATTTTAAGACTTATTATATAAAAAAATAAAAAAGAGAAAAAAAAAATTCATCAGATTTTATCAATTATTGTACCATCAAATATTAATTAAAACTGACAATATTCACAAAAAGATAGTATAATATAATTTTTGTATACTACATATATGTAGTTGTATTACATGCAATAAAGACCATAATATAAATATTCCCTGAAGTAGAACATTGTGCATATTCTCCCTAAGCTCAAATTATGAGATAAATGGAAGTTAGGATGATGAGTGTATGCAGAGGTAGCTGATATATGTTCATATGCAAGCACATCATCTCATAGAATTGAAATCAGGGTAGTTATAAGGCTAGAAGTTTGGAAACCCAAGATACACTTTCTCATCCACTCTGATGGCCAGCCAGGTATACTACTATGAAAAGCCAGGATCTGTTCCATTACAATGTATATAATTATATTTTCATATTCTGCCATTCTAGATATTAATGTAAAATAATATTCACACACAGTTTGAATATAATATTTTTAATAATGTTCCCAGCAAAGACATGAAAGTATACTCAATATAATAATATTATTAAAAATTTTGTATTCAAACTCTGTATAAGTATTATTTTTCTTTAATACACACACACACACACACACACACACACATATATATATATATATATATAAATGAATAAGACTTTATCTTGTAGTTTGGAAGTGAGAGTATTCATTTATAGTTAAAAAATTCACAAAGCACATGTGCATTAGTTTAATAGCTGATTATTACTATTACAGTTTATAAAAACATAGTGCTATATAAAATAAATATCTCATTTATAAATGAATAAGGTAAATGTATAAACAAATAACTTTTTTAATATCTATTTGGAATATTTTTTAATTGGTTGCTTTTACAAATTTTTTTAAAGATTTTATTGTAAACATATAATTTTTTACAAAACATTTCTGAGTATGTCATTCATTCTGAACTATATTGGGAGATTGATAGACCATGAACACATTTTGATAAACCTAAATTAAAATTAACATTTTTAAATATATCTGGGTATTGTTCTATTAGCTTGTGTCAGCTGCTTGATGGCATTATTTATATGCAAAACCACATAAATATGCTGTTTATGTGACTGCTGGCCTTATTTCTATGCAAAAGCATAGAAAAGAGCCCGTTTTGCATACCGTTCTGATCACTGGCCTGCTGCTTCATGTTATGCACGTTATCCCAATGCTCACAGTTCAAAGTTTACTATAGTATTGTCTGACGGTGTCTGGACTTCAGCCTCCCACAACTCTTTAAGCTTACAAGTCATCTGACCTACTATACCTCCTAACAATTGTAAACCCATCACCATGCTTCCATACTCAACATGGAACCTTCAAAAAATTTGGAAAGGGTATGTCCAAGTAAGATTTTGACCAGTTCACATTTGCATGAGAATACATCAACAACAAATAAAATGGCTGACTGCAAAACTGAATCATTCAAATTGTGCCAACTGTTATCCATAGAAGCTGGCATGGTGAGGTTTTTACAGGAGAACAACATATTTCTACATGTCAAGAGATGTGTGTGCAGTGAAATGATGAGACTGGAGATGTCTAAAACCATCTCACAGTTCAGATGCAAGTCCTGATCCTGTCATTGAAAATGATCTCTTTGATAGGAGACCTGCTTTGATGGCTCCAGAATCCCATTTATTTTGAAAACTTTTGTAAGAGCCAGGTTCAGGAATAAGGCATGCTTTGGAAGCTTATGCTCATTTCTTTGGTTTGCCCATTTCGGAGGAGTTCACTCTGGGCATCTCCAGTATTTAAGAATTGGCTGATGAAGTAATTCAGAAAGCAGTAAAAGAACATAGACACATGATAACAAGCACTACACAGTATTGCAGATACAGTCAAGCAACTTTATTAACATTAATATATAGGTATCCCATCCCATATGTTACTATGCTACAAAAAAAAGCAATCCATTATGAAATGAATAAAACCTCCTTTTTAAAAACATTTAATTAATTTAGATATGGGTATTGCACCAGCATTTTATTCTTAGCATGAGTAATTATTAATAGCTATCATCATTGAACTATTTATGCATATAGATCTGATTCTTATTGAATATCTAAATCTATGAAAAAAATTGCATAGTAGCTCTCTATTTCAAAGATTAAATTAACAGACATGTATATAACTATTGGCCTTCTAATACATAATTAAATAATACATATTTATTTTGATTAAGTAAACATATATAATAAATATAACTTGTCTAATTTATTTACAAACAAGTTCCACCTTACATAGGGTGAGAGTAAAATTTGAAGAAAAAATTGTAAGAACTTATTTTAATTTCTATCATCCAACTTCTTCTCATTTATATACATATATTCCATACCATCGACTAAATAACAAATAAACAAACTTGTTGATTTTGTAGATATGCTAAAATATATTAATATATAAAGATATTAAAAATTATTTTTTATGCTGGTGGCCCAGTAATGTTATATTTCTGTGTTTTCGCATAGCATCAACACTATCAAGCAGCTGACGAGATAATAGAACAGTACCTGTTGTATTTAACAGCATTATGGGTCAACTGTAAATTCACTGGAGCACTCTCTGAATAAAAAAATTAAATTAATTTTTTTCCCCAATTTTTCAATAGCACCATGAACAAATGCAATTGGTTTTTTAGAAGCTTTATTAATAGTTACTGTTTATTAATACAAAAACACTGGCGTTTCAGCCTATTGTTTTTGTAATATTATTTTATTAAATACAATATCTGTATTTTTTTAATTAGTTGCTTTAACAATTTTTTTCAGATTTAATGTAAATATATGTTGTTGTTTTTTACTAAACATTGATGAGTATGTCATTCATCTAATTACATTAGGAGATTGACAGATCATGATAGCACAGAGTGCCCTAATGACAAATTATGAATTGACATTTGTGGCTGTTTCTACAACTGGTTGGCAATCTTTATAACAAGATATACAAATAGTAGCTGAGCTAGTTTACTCAGTATCAGTGATCCTGGGTACTTTAATGGAAGCCATCAAACATGCTGGTAAAAACAGTCAAATGCTAAAATAATGTCAGCACCATTATCACTTGTAAATTTGACATTATTTCCTCCAGGCTGGCAGTCTGTTGTTTTTGTAATATATTTTTTTAATTGAATACTTTAAATATTTTTTTAAGATTTAATGTAAATTAAACAAAAGATAGGTGAATTTGACAGCATAAAAGATGGATGAATGTACATAATTTTTAAATTGGTTACAACACATAACAGCCTTACAGAGAAACATTAGTACATTCACCAACAAGATAATAGCAAAAATAGGGATTATATATATATATAAACATAATGAATTATTGGTTAATAAATAAAATTAATTTAATTATTTATAGTAATTTAATTGTGAAAATAATTTCATTTAACAAATGAATTGACAACAGCAATTTTTTGTTTTATCAAGTAATATAATAAAACATTAAAACTTCCTATGACTACCTTTTCCTTTGCTTACAACTTGTTTAATATAGCTTTCACTATGTGACAATAATATGTGGGACAATATACTACTATTTTAACAAGGAATAATATTGATGTGACTGAAAAGTTTTGAAATATTTACTTCACTATTTTTTATTACTATAAACTATTTTTTTTTTACATTTTAGATATAAAGATCATTATTAAACTTAGGACTATTAGTGATGATTTATGTTTTCCTTACCAACATCACTTCTAGGCATATTTCTATTTATCTCTTTGGAAATGATCCTAAACATTGCTTTGCTTACACTATAATAAATCATAAAAATATTTAATGTGATATATATTGATAAGCAGCTGCAGAAAGGAGTTAGTTGTTAACAGAAAGGAAGACCCTTTGATTCTTCTTGGAGATTTTAAAGGAGGGAAAATTCCTAATGTCCATTCCATATGTTCTTGTCATTGCAGTTGTTATCACTTACTATGTGATTGTTCATATAATATATGTATGTGATTATTCATAAATTATATGAACATGACTGGGCTGCCTACCAACATGGAGGGTTTATTGGCTATTAACCTCTGAATTTAAGATCAAGAAACACCACAGTTTTTCTCCTTACTTGCCTGTTAAGGCAGAATGAATGTGTGAATGAAAAATATTTTTCTAATAGATATGAATGACCCTTATTCACATGAGGCTGCAAAGTCACCAGCCAAGACAACAGTTTTGGCTGAAAGTGGAGGGTGCTAAGAATCCCCCGATTGTAGAAACAAGCTGTTATTTGATGATGACATTTATTTAGGTAATTAGAATTGCAGATCACTTTCAAGTGAAGAAAGGTTGCAAGAATTGGAAGAATTATTTTATATTGGATGACATATTATTGGACTTTGCAAAGTTAGAAAAAAATAAGGAGACAATTGATTTAAAAAGTGGACATATACTCTACTACAAAAACACAAATATTGAAAGTACAAGTGATGTAGAATTTATTATAAATAAAAAATGGAAGAACAACATTGTAGAGATTGATGGTGTATCAGAAAGAATGGCAAGATTAGTTATTCAACATAATAGTAGATACTAAATGCAAATAATTCAGGTTTATGCCCTAACAAGTTTTCATAGTGACGATGTAGTAGAGGATTTTTATAAGGATGCACAAAAGGATTTTGATCAGACTAAACAACATTTTAAAATAGTTATGGGATACTTTAATGCTAGAATTAGTAAACAAATGAAAGATGAAAGTGCTGTAGGTAAATTTGGTTATGCTAATAGAAATGAGAGAGGACAAAGACTTGTCGAGTTTGCAGAAAAAAAAAAAACTTTATATTATGAATTCTTTTTTTGAGAAAAATGTTAAAAGAAAATAGATGTGGAAGCATCCAAATGAAGGTTTAGCAGAATTGAATTTTTTTTTGAGGAAGGGGTTAACAGAAAATACATATTTCAAGATTGTAATGTTCTTACGAAATTTAACATAGGAAGTAATCACCGATTAGTAAGATATAAGATACAAGTTGATGCAAAACTAGAGAAACAAAAATTATTAAAAAAAACATTATTTATAGTTGATACTTCTAATCTTCAGAGACATTCTAATGAATTTAAATTAGAAGTGATATAATCCGTAGATTTTAAACATGATTCAGATTTGAATAAAATTAATAGAAATATAACTGATATATTTTTAAAAACTACAACAATGATAGCTGGTAGAAAAAAGCAACAATTGACCCATAAAATTTCTATTGAGACTAGAGAATTTATGAAGAAAGAAGAATGTGAAGATATATAAAAATGATGCATTAAAAAGTATTGAATATATCAAATTTTGTAAATGGTGCAAAAAAGAGTAAATAATGATATAAGAAAGTATAATTGTGAACTATCAAGAAAAGCTGTAAAAGACAATAAAAGTTTCAAGAATGTAAAACATCATTTTGGTATTGGTTGAAAACTTATATCTGCATTAAGAAAAAAATATGGAACTATTACTAAAAAGAGAGATGACATCATGAAATGGATAGAACAGTTCTATCAAGAATTATATAATAATAAACAAGTACCTTGTATATCTACTATATTTTCTGAATTGCCCATTATTTTAAATGAAGAAGTGAGACGTGCAATTGAATTTGTGAAGAAATAAAAAGCTTCAAGTATTAATGGAATTATAATCAGTATATTAAAAGAAGCAGGTGAAGAAATAGAAAAAAAATTGGCAAAGTCGTATACCAAATGTCTAAATGATAAAGTTTTACCAGATGATTAAAAGAATGCAGTATTAATATTAATATTTAAAAAAGGTGATAAAGAAGATATTAGAAATTACAGACATATCAGACTTTTATCAGTTTTATACAAAATTTTTGCCAAGATAATTACAACTTGTCTACAGAGAACATTGGATTTTTACCTACCAAAAGAACAAGCTAAATTTAAAAGTAGTTTTAGTACAGTAGATCATATCCAAGTATTGAGAGAAGTTATAAAAAGGACAAATAAATATGAGTTGTCATTATGCTTTGAATTTGTAGATTATGAAACGGCATTTGATTTTATAAGCATTTCTTCAGTGATTAAAGCATTGGATCATCAAGGTATAGACCCAAGATATTGTGAAGAATATTTATAAAAATAACACAGCAACAATTGCATTACATAATGATACTAGGATGGTTAATATTGAGAAGTGTGCAGAGTGGTTTCATATCTCCAAAACTTGTTGCAACAGTGCTCCAAGAAGTATTTTTGAATTAAAATGGAAAGCTACAAGAGTAAAAGTAAATGTAAATTATTTACATTATCTCAGTTTTGAAGATTGCATAGTTGTTTTTACAAATCATGCTTTAGAGCTTTAGAAAATGTTGCAGAAGTTAAGAAAGTAGGACTAAAGGTAAATGTTAAAAATCCTAAAGTAATGTTCAATGGATTTTCTCAAAAAATGAAAAAAAAAAGATAAATTATTAGTACAGATAGAAACAGATTGCATGAAATTAATTTCAGAATCAAACTTGGTCGGAGTGTTTTTGGTAGAAATAACTTAATACTAAAAGGAAATATGCTTATGTGTTTAAAAAAGAAGTTTTATTAATAAATATGTTTTAACAGTTCATACTCATGGATCTGAGACATGGACATTTAATAGAATAGAAATACAGAGACTTCAGACCACTCAAAGAATTATGGAGAGAATCAGGTTAGGAGTAACAAGAAGATATTGAAAATGCAATATATGGATAAGAAAACAAATAATTGTTACTGACATCATTGAAAAAATTAAAAGACTGAAATGGAGTTGACTGGGCATATTGTTAGAAGAGATGATAATAGATGGGCAATTGAAATCTTAAACTGAATTCCAAGAGATTGTAAAAGACCCATAAAAAGACTAAATGTGAGATAGATGGATGAAATAAGAAAGTGTGCAGGGATTATGTGGAGAAGAGGGGCTAAAGATGGGAGAAGATGGATTGAACTTAGAGAGCCCTTCATCCTGCGGTGGATTGATAATGGTTGACAACAATGAATGATGATATAGAAAAGTTTCATCATGACTTCTTTTATAGAAAAAAAGAGTCAATATCTTTTACTTTTTTAGAATTTTCTATAAATATTTTTTTTTTCCTCATATGTCATAGCATCTGCCGGGACGCGAACCCACAACCGTCTGCAACCAACTACTTGCTTGCACGGCGGCTACGATGACCTCTCGGCTAACAACGCTTGACAAATAAAATTTAATTTTATATAGCATAGTTAAATATAATACGCAAATACTTTTATCTATACTTGATAAGGATTTAGGAAAGCACTAGGCATTTTTGTATTATTTATTTTTCAATATTATATAAAATAATATTGTCTTTATCAGTAACAACAACCGTATTGTTGTATTATTAGCATGGTTAATTCTTAGTTTTTGTTCAATAGAATTTTTAAAGTTTGTATTACTAATAAAATTAATTAGGAATAAAATATTTTTTCTTATAAAAAAATCATGGATAAAATGCATCATCTTCTGCAGAAAATGTAGCAATATCATAAATTCAAATGTTATCTTTATTCACAAGACAACATTGATGAAAATATTTCAAGTTCAGAAATGGGGGATGATTATATACTTTATATATGAATTTTCAGTTATCGAGATGCACTTGATTTATTTCATATATATGTGTGTGTAGGTTCAATCTTTGTCATTATTATAAATAAAATACTAAACACTACAGCAGAGAATAAAAATGAAATTTAATTGAATAAACCAAATATCCTTTCAATCCATTAGCGTCATAATAAGATTAACAAACAAACAAGTAAACAAAAATTACCCACAGTAATTTACTATTAAAAAATAGTTTAAAAACTGCTTTCTACTTATTTAAATGCTATTGGCTCTCTGATTCATCACATGTTCATTCGTAGAAAAAATTTTTACTTTCTATTATTTCATTCTTTACAAATGGCCTCAACAATACCATGATGAAAAACATGTTCATATTATTTTTCACGATTATAAAATACAGTTACATTTGTCATATTAGTTTGACATTTTTGAATATAAGTAAACGCTGAATCATTCTTGTCTTTAAATTTGCTTTTCTTTTACCATAGTATATATAAGGGCAATCTAATTGACTGCACTCTACCACATATGTAAAATAAGTCCAGGCCATTTATCTATTTTATCCAACATTCATTTTTATTCTTTGATGCAATACTTTAATATTATATATTTATATACATACACACACCTATGGATATTTGATATAATATTACATATTTATACTGCCGTATGGAAATTTATTAAATATAAAATCAAAATAAAATCACATCAAATTAAAAACTTAAATAGCAATCTATTAGTTATATTCGATTTATTACATCGTAAAATTACAAAAAAAAAACAGTTTACTTTTTATTTAACACAATAACAGCTTTAGTAATTAATTAAAAAGAAAGTTAACGATAGTTTATGTACTATGATTTTTTCTATTTATTTATACTATAACAGTTTTTAAAATATTAAATGCATTAATAATAATGTTTATTATATGGATAAAATATTAAGAACATTAAGATTATATTTAATGATCTTAATATTTTCTCCTAGTAAAAAAACATTCTATGAATAAAGTTAATACGCTAATATAAGAAAAGATTATGTTAGACAATTAAATAAATAATTTGCTGGGCAAAGCTTTCGATCTGGGGGGAGGGAGACTGAAGTGTTATGATTATGACCCTCTCCCCAGATCGAAAGCAATGCCTAGCAAATTATTTATTTAATTGTCTAACAGAATGTAATCTTTTCTTATATTAACGTATTAACCTTATTCATAGAATTACATATTTAAAGAAAAGAAGAGAAATTACAGAGTTAAAAGAGCATTTCTACTAAACATTTAATTTACCTTAGTGACGGTATTTTCATAATTTATTACACGTTAGTTTCACAGATAAATAGAGCATGCATGTATAACTCTTTTTTTGTAAAATTAAATAAAATAATTTAAGCTATTGATAATGTCAATAGGAGAAATAATCAGAAAAATGATTTGGGTTCATCAATATTGGCATGAGTGATAACATTTAAGATTTAAATTTATTTAGTTATAAATATTCATTTCATTAGAAAATCAAATGGTATCCAAATACAAAAATTGCATTCTGGTAAAACTTTCACAAAATTTATTTATTTGTATATGTTATATTGAAAGTTAAAATAGGCATTGGACAAAACACCAACAATCTGAATGTGAGAATATATATATTCCTCCAAAATATGTTATAATTGAAATATAGATATACAATATTAAAAATCAAATAATTAACTAATAATACCTGCATAATTGTATATATATATAAATATATATTTACAAATTGCTATTTTTCGTCTAAAAAACATTCAGTTGAAAGCCATTACAACATATTCATATTATTTTCAATTCTTTTATTTTGTAATGAGATTTGATAATTACATTTTAGCAATATGGATCAATATTTAATTCATCTTACACAATTTTCAGTTTTGATCCTGGTTCAGTTTATATTTTGACTTCATAATTAACCACATCTTATTTATTTTTCTCTTAGCCATTTTCTCTTTTATCACAAACTATACTTGACATGATCAGGCTAGATGTAAGGTCAAAACAAAATAAATTCTAATTGTGACTTTTATCTTATATTAATAAAGTAAATGTGGATTTTTACAATTATAATTAATTATTTCCATTGTTTACTAACTATTTGCCCTGCATGGATTGTACAGTGATGAATTGATAGACTCAAGCTGAAGATCTACCACTCATGACTCACCTCTGTCATTTCTCAAAAACTTCTGAACAATATTCTATTATTTATTACTAACATTCTCAGTCTATATTATAAGTATATAAACATAGGGTTTAAATTTATTAATTATACATGTATATGTTTATCTATGTTTTCCTGAAGGTCTGTGATGATGGTATTTTAGTTGTATTTATATATTGGATTATTTCCATCATCTAATATTAAGTATTGCATGTCTTTAGAAAATAAATAAATTTATTTGAATATTTCAATTACATTCAACCATTAGTAATAGCACACAGTTTAGTATATGCACAAAATTTCAAAAGGTGTTACTATCATCTTTTTTCAAGTGTTTTTGGTCTGACCAGTGATGGTACTAGCATGGGAATTGAACCTGGACTCTTAAATACCTGAAGATTGAATTTTATGATAATGCTCTAACCAGTATGAGTAAGTTGGTTACTGCATTGTGCATTGTCTTAAAATTCAATATTCAAGAATCTAAGATTCTAGGTTTGATTCCCGTGCTAGTACCATCACTGGTCAGACCAGCAACACCTTAAGAAGAGAGGAGAATAATATCTCTCAAAACGTTGTACATATACTAATATGTATGCAAATACTATCAGTTGAATGTATTTGAAACATTTAAGTAAAGTTAAATTTTTTCTAAATACATTGAATAATTAATATTAGATGATGGAAATAGTCCAGTATATAAATACAAAGTGTCTGTTCATATTTATAAAGATTTGTGCTCATTGTTACTAGTAAGTACATCAATGTAAATTTAAGTAAGTTGCATGGGTGTCTGAATAATAATGATGAGCAATTTATTTATTTATTTACGAATATTTAGATAATCGTAAGTCTCACATTCTTTTTTAAAATATAATATTTTACTAAATAATATATATTTTTTTGTGTTTTGAATTTATTCATAAAAAGAATCAAAAGACATTCAAGTTTCTTCTTATTGCCATGAGTAATATAGTATCTTATTTGTTGCCATTTATTATTTCTTCTTCCACAGATTTAAAATATTGTATTTATGAAATTTAGAATAATTAAAATATTTTTAGAGGTTTATTAAAAATCAGTAGAATATTTTATTATATATCATAACCATTACTATAACTTTTGACAAACAATATAGAAATATTTCTCAATTTTCTTTTAAATATAAACTAACAACTATATATGTTTGCATAGAAATAAATTAGCAGAATATAAAAATAGAACATGGATACGTTTGTTTTTTTAAAAAAGACAATAAAGTAATTTAATTGACTGGGATAAAGTCTTAAATTCTTATCTAGCTGCATTATTTGTCATGATAAATGGTTCCTGAAACAAACCAAAAAAATATAAAACCAATTCAAATCACTTTCGTTATTTGAACAAATTACAAGACAAAGAAAACATCTGGATTTGTTAATGTTGAAATAAAATGGCAATTTTATTAGTTGAACCTTTACAGATAAAGATGCCATTTGCAAGATGTGACTCTGTTTTGTAAAGAAACAGTAAATTATTTGCAATACATTGGTCTTTTGAATACTCAAGAGTAATGGTCAATAAATTGAAGGATTGACTACAATAATTTTACAGTTATCATTTTTTAAAATAATAAAAACATAAATCATATAAAAATAAGTTTTTATGTTTCTTTTTTTCTTTCTCTCCCTTCTAAAGTCAGGATAATCTTTATTAACCAAAACAAATTAATAGCTATTTTCTATCAATAATTTTAGAAATATATACAGTATAATTTAAAATTAAATTATGTTCGAAATAAAATTGTGGATTTTAATGATTAAGATATTCAACTTGCATTTTATATACGTTAACAATCTAGGATTTTAATATAACATTTAAAATTGTTCAGATTCCAAACAAGTATCAAATATTTTCTTTCAGTTAAGCAGACAAAAATTTGCATAACTAGATAGAAAATCGATGCCGAAAATTATTAATATCCTTATTGTTTGATAATTTGCAAATTTATTTTATTGCTTATTTTTTGAAGGCTAATGAAAATAAATTATGTCCTATTATAGCACATTTATAGACTGATTTATCTCCATCTATAAATTTGCATGAGTTAAGATCTCTTAACTCAAATGATATTGATTGAGTATCACCATTGGTAAACAGGTATTACTAGTAAATTCTTTATTACAGTAACTAAAAGCACTCTTAAAATTTTAAGTAACAAATTAGTTTTAATTTATGTAAATGTTAATATTTAAATTTGTTCTTTAATTTATTATTAAGCAATGAGACTATTGCATTTTTTCTACTTTTTACAATTGCATTGTCTAAATTAAGATCACATAAATAAACTAGATGTATGAGTTGTGTGCTGGGGTTATGTGGAGAAGAGAGGTTACAGATCAGAGAAGATGAATTGAACTTGAAGAGATCTCCTACAATGGATCGATAAAGGAAAATAATGATGATCATGATGAAATAAATTAGCATTGCAAAATGCAAACAAAATAGACATATAGAAATTAATAATTATTTCAATTGTAAAATGCATTCATTATTTTATAAAGTACTGTTTTCTATAAAAATAATGAAAAATATTAACTGATTGTTGTTAAGAGTTTTTTATAGTTATTCTTTCTTGTTATATTCTCTAGCTAAGCGTAATTAGATACAAATTTTCTAATTAATAATTGATTTGTAATCAGATTGATTAATTTCTTTAATGTAATATCATAGTTTGCAAATTATTTTTTTTTGTAAATTACTTGGTTGGATTATTTAAAGTTATATTGGTTATCATTACTTTCTGTTTAGCATTATACACATTAAATTTATAAATATGCACCTAATAAATGCCTTCATTTTTTTATACAATAATGAGAAAATTTTTAAAGACATGCCAAAAGTTTAATATAAATACTAAGTCCCATGAAGTATTTTATCAAATTAAACAATTCTTGCAAAACTCATTGTTAATAATCTTTATTGTTCAAACATTTATTATTTAAGATGTACTTCAAGTAAACTATAATAACAATAATAATGATGAAGAAATATTATTGAATAAATTATTAATTGAAAAAAGACAGAACCTGTAAAGATTTTTATTTACTTTCAGACTATAATTTTTTTGTATGATTTTTTTAAAAATTTATTTATCTTGCATTTACATATTTAAATAAAAATATCATTGTGATATTTCTTTTTGCTAAAATTAAAATAAACTATTTTTCTTTAATATCTTCACAATATTTTGAATTTTTTCTTTCTATTATATCATATAATTTTATTAATTATTTAGAAAATGATGTTTAGTTGTTGATTTGTAAACATATTCTCACTCTGTACTAGCTCTGTGGCAGTTTTAATTGTTTTTACTGGAAGTAAGTTTTAAATGTCAAGTTTAATATTTAACCATTATTATTTATTAGCATATAATAAATTTGACTTTATTTGATAAATATTTTTGTTTAGAAGCAAATTTTAAAAATACCATTTGATTTCATCATTCAACTTCCAGGGAAAATTAGATTGTTTTTTTGAAACAAATGAAATTCTTTTTATTTGAGATTTGGTTTTAAAATGTGATATCAGTATCTGATGAATTTATCAATTTATGCTTTAATAGTTTAATTTTTTAAAATAATTTTACTAATATTGCAATTATATTCTAACATATATATTCTTACAATATGATGGCAAATAACTTCTCCGAATTTATTTGTTCAAAATATAATGTCTTATTTTTAACAAAGTCACAGAATTTCAAGGGACAATAGTGTTCAATGAAAGTAGATTTAAAATTGATTAAAGTTATTGATATTTTAGTTATTCTGATTTCTGTAGATTTATTTTGGAATTAAAATATTATGAATAATATATATATATATATATATATATATATATATATATATATATATATATATATATATATATATATAGAGAGAGAGAGAGAGAGAGAGAGAGAGAGAGAGAGAGAGAGAGAGAGAGAGAGAGAGAGAGAGAGAAATGAGAGAATAAAATCCATTAAATAGAGAAACTTTAACTTTTGATGTTATTAAGAAACTATCAATTACTACCAGTTTTTATGGAGGGAGGGGTCTTTAAAGCAAAAGGCATCCAACAAAAGGGCTATTATGAGAAAAACTTTCTTTGCCTCAGAAATTGTTGATTAGTAGTAATTGATAGTTTCTTAATAACATCAAACCTAAAGCATTTCTCTATTTAATGGATGTTATTCCTCACATTTATATAATAAAATCCATATAAATATTTAATTCAATATATATTACCAAATAATCTAAAAAAAGTTATGTTCTTTGGGGAGAAAATTATATTAGTTAAAACAGTAAACTTTTAAAGTAATAAAGTGTTTTTGGATAACCTAATAAAATGCTGCTTTAGCAGTGGTTATTATTAATTTAATGTTAAATATTTTATAAAAAAACCAGAAAAATTATATTATTGATATCTTTTTAAAATGTCTAATACTCTATCTTGAGACAGCTTTTGTTAAGTTTCATTTTAGGATTGGATGATCATATTTGAAGTTTTATTAATTCACACAAATTAATCATAATGTAAATTTAATAAATTGCTTGTAAAAAATAATTTTCCTTTTTAACTTTTAAGTTGATGTTAGATTATTAAATAGAATACTTTAATTTAAAATAAAAATTCATATAACAATATAATACTAACCAAAAAAAACTAAATTTTACTAAAATTATTCCACAATCATAGTTTCATATATCAACAAATAAATATTTTTTTAAAAAAATTTCTAATTAGCATATTTTATGTGTGAAAAAAAATAAAGGTAAGCTTTGTTTACAATTCCATTCTTATTTGAATTCAGTCTGTTCTTTTAATAATTTACTTCCTTATTGGACATAATCTTAAGATCTTTCATAAATTTAATATTCATCAATAATTTAAAACAAATTTATATAAATGTTCATTTTAAAATAGCAATACAAATTATATTTATATAAAGTTAAGTACTTAATATATATATATAAATTCATTTTTATATTTAAATTAAATTATGTAACTAAAAAAGGAGAGATTTTATATTAAAAATTTTGCTTCTACATATTTAATATATATATAAAATAAATTTAATTTTTAAAAAAGAAAAAAAAAACCTTAGAAAAATGTAGAGAAAGAAAAAAACTGAATACTAATTGGATTACCTTTTAAATTCTACATTTAGAAAATAGAAATTTCTTTTGTATATCAATAAGTTTTATATCCAACACAAAGTTAATAAGAAATAGTTACTATTTTTATACTCAACATCTTCACACATGCTTCAGAATTTTCAAATAAATTCAATTATGAGTAATAATTTTTATTGCATGTATAATAAGAGGGTAAATGATATTCAATGTATATATTTTTAAATAAAGTTATTTTTAGCACTAAGTTATGTGTGGAGAAAAGTTTTAAAACTCTATTCTTTTTGGCAAGATTCATAAAAATTAATATACAACATCTGTCTTTCTAATATTTTCCTAGTTTTGCTATTCTTTTACGCTTGCAATCTTTAATTATTTTTACTTTTTTCTCATTCATTTCTTCAACAATGATATAAGTGAATGTGTCTATTAAAAATACTATAATTATATTGCTTTTAAAATTATATTTTCCTTCAAAATTATTTCATTTATTTTATTAATCTACCTGATTTTCTCATTGCTATGAAATGTTCCATGTTTGTTTCTAAAGAATGTCATTGTTCAATGGTTTTTAAAATGCTTTATTAGTATTATCATAATGACAATGACCTGCAGTATTTTTAAAATATAATTTTTTCCATAATAATTTTACTGACATGTTATTTGAAAAAAAATCTGAAGAAATAAGTATGTTATGGATAGTCAGGTTGAATATAAGGCACAGTCAGCTTTGTCCTAAGGGATACCTCATTGTTTGACACAGTAGAAAGCACATTTTGGGATTTTACTTCTAGTAGTCAAGTTTTCATTCAATGATTTTGGTATAAATAAAATATTATTTTTTGCTTATGTAGGGGATTTGAACTCAGAAATAAAAGTACAACATTTGTTCATAATATATTAAAAAAACATAACAGCATTTATTACATCATTATCTTTCAGAAATAAGATGGTGTTAAAATCTTTCCAAATTTTCAATAATGCAATTATTATAAAGAAAATATTAAACTTTAAAGTAGAACTTGATAGATCTATCATAAATCTGCCTTCTTTTATTCACATTAAAAAAAATCTTAAAATAAAAAAAAATAAAAAATCTTGATTTTTCTGCAAAAATGTTTACACTGACCTGGTTGATGACATATATGGTATATTGTTTGATTTATATGTCAGATTTAAAATATTTAAAAGCATCTAATGTGATGTTTTAAAATATTATCCATTTATAAAATTAAATTAAAATTAAATCAAATGAAACTTATTGAGTATTAACATAAAATAAGGATTTTTACTTATTGAAAGTGAATGTTTCAAATACTCTCACCAGTATTAGTTGATTAGACTCACACACCATTACATGGGCAAACATATTTTCATGACCATGTGTTACATGTATACAACACTTCTGTTGTACTACACATTGCAGGCTGAGTTATCGCATTGCAGTAAATTATTTATGTGAATTCACAAACTTCACACTTTTTTACAGTGTCATGTGGGGGTGTGTGTCTTACAATTATGTATAAATCATTAATTGTAAATTAAGTTTAATTTTTTTATTGAAATCACATGATTTGACCAAGCAATAATTATTGGAGGATTTACACACTTTTGTAGTCAAGTTTTAAGGTGCAAAACCTTGTCAAAGTGTATGTCTGAATAATATTTTGAAGTAGGTAATGCATCAAATAATGTATTCTCAATAACCTCAATGAGACAAAGAACATGACAATCAGTTTGTTAAAGCTATACATGTGATATATTACTGTAGCTGCAAACAGCTGGCTTTTTAATTTATTTATCTTTATATCAAAAAAACTGTAATAAATGTTAAATTTGTTGATGCATACATTAATAATTAACAGTAGTATTAAAGAATTTAACTGAGATTTGGAATAAACTACAAATGATATGCAACACATTGATTATAATTTAATATATTTTAATTCTTAAATATAGATTAAATAAACATAAGTGCATTGAACGACACACGCAAGTGGGTAACAATGATGAGCAAGTTTGAGAAAAGAATCTCATCTGATGCATTATAATTTAAAAGAGTTTATTACAAATTTAATAATCTATGGTCTATTCGTCCCTTATTTTACTATGCTCTCCCTATTATGTTTGCAATGGTTAAGTGGGTGCAAGAATCATAATTTATCACCATAACATTTAATAATGATCATTCAATAATACTTAATGAGCTGCAATAGGCTCTCTATGTAGATTATGTACATACAAAACCAGACTACATATTCAGATCAATGCTAAAATTTTATTATATTATGGAGGGATGAACTGGAGCTTTGTAGTATGACTTCAGATATTATGGCATATTATATATTTATTTTTTTTTTTTTTATTTATATATATATATATATATATATATATAGGTGATCAGAGCAGCTTATAAAACAATCTGGACCCTCATGTTCCAGTTCTAAAGAAGAGCTATCTGAACTAAGTATATGGGATGGCCATTAAAACCAGAAGCCCATTCATATAAGAAAGGTACAGCAAGGCATAAATGCACATATGTGTCCAAAAGACACATTAATCATGCTAAATATAATATTAACTAAAAACTTAGGGTGCACAAAATTTTATAATTTCCTTTCGCAAAACAACCATATGTCAGTTCATAATTAGCATTCTTAAAATATGCAAAAGGGGTACTTAAAGTAATCTAATTTATTGAAAAATCTGCATAGTTTATACTATAACTCAAAAGAGGGCTAAATCATATCTGGGACTTAAGCAATATGTACATTATGCTTTATAATTCATTCTTGCATTTATTAACTAATTACTTTATTAATGTGCAAACTTAATTCTAATGGAAATAATATTAATAATAAGCTAAACATAATAGCTTGCTGAATATATTTAGGTTTACAGGGTAGAGATTTATGTATTTGTGCTAAAGAGCAAAATTACTGAATTATGAGAGCCTTTAATCATCTCCCCTCAAAAATTATTAATAGAATCAATATCCATTCTGAACTGGTCATAGCATAAGTTATAAAGTAAACATATATAAAACAAATATTAGCAAGTAATAGAATAATAACTGAATAAGTTATTATTTAACAAGCATTTAGAGTGTAAGAAATAGGCAAGTTTTTATTTTTAAAATACATTAAAAATTTTAATCCCAAGTTTCATTAATTGATATCTTAAGAAATTTATTGTTTTCTAATTGTTGTTCAAGGTTACAATGAATATACTAAATAGGGAATATATAAGTGGGGCCAATGTTTATAAGACCCTAAGGATATGTTCATTTCAGTTGTTGCTGATTGCTTTCAGATGTTTTTCCAAGAATTTACAACTTTTTTATAAAAAACAGATAACTTTTTTATAAAAGAGATTAAGTTTGTAAACATTTTATTATTTATGTGTGTGAGACTATCCCAGGAATTGAAATTTATATACCAATGCATTTAAATAAAGAATTTTTAACTGAGAATATTTCAAATTTATATTAATTTAAAAGAGTTGTAATGCTTCTTTAAATCTATTGCATTATAGCTTCTCTCACATATATATGTAAGTGGTTACACACATATAATAATGTTCACACAACTTAATTATATCATTTTATTAATTTTAAATTTATAACTAAAAAAAAAATATGGGCACACATATCCACACATACACGTAAATATACACTATTACATATCAAAATAAATTATTCTGATTATATACATGGACTGTGAGGGTTAAAACTGATGGAAAAGATACTAACTATGATGAAACATAGTAGATGAAATGGGATAATGGTTAAATAATACCGTTTCAAGTGGAACCAAAAAAAAAGTGTAATAAGTTTTAAATTTGTTGATGTTGTTTAAAAAAAAACAAAAAAAAAAAAGTGAAACCAAAAAAAAGCACAATAATTTTTAAATTTGTTTGTTATTTAAAAAAAAAAAAGCAAAACCAAAGGAAAAAGCTTACTAACTTTGGGATTTATTTTTTAAACAAAAATAGGAAACAAGGCAAAACTCTCCATACAGTAGATATGGTGATCATGTGATGTTTAGTGGTTTAAAAATAGGAAACCAAAAATACAACCATAATAAGTTAAAAAAATTGCTGATGATAATAAGAAAAGCGTACCAAGTTTTACATTAAAAAAAAAGAACCCCTCCCCCCAAAAAAAAACTGTAATAAGTTGTAAATTTGTTGATGTTAATAAAAAAAGACCTTTAAAAACTACAAATTCTTGGTTTGATTTTTTTTGTTCTAAATTTGTTGAGGTTAATAAAATAAAATATTGAAAAAGAACAAATTCTGTTTTTTTTTATAAGAAAAAAAGAAAATCCAAAAAAAAAATCTGGGAACATTCATATTTATAGTTTTTGTGTAGCAACAACACTATCACATGGTATTTGTGTCCAATCAACTATTACATTCTCATCAAGCACAACAAAAAATGTCATATTGTTAATCAGTTAATAAATACATAGGAAATTATTTATATACTTAAAATGTATAAATTCTTATTATTTTTAATGTGACAAACATCGAAAAATATAATTTTTTTTTATTTATAATGGGTTAATAAGAATTAATAGTAACAAGTTAAACTAATTAAAATATATATTTTTCAATTTTTTATCCATCTATGCAAACAACTATAGTTGTAATTTCTGTGAAAGATTCATAGAAAAATGAGTGTATTAAAATAATGTTGATTCAAAATAGAAAGTACACTAGAATGTAAGATTTACTAGTAGCTGATACCATTATTCAGTAGTTGATTACTATAGTTTTTTTCAATTTATTTTTGGAAACAAATATGAGTATGTCAAGAGATATACAAATATTATATTTATTAACTAACTTTTTCTAACTCAATTTTGGCTTATACCTTTGTGAGGCTGACTGTAAAATTTTGGCTGTTGCAATGTAATCCAAACAGAATTTGAAGAGTTTGTAAATCAATGTTTGCTTTATAATTTTGTAGTGCATATTTCTAATAGAATTATAATCTATATTTTATTTTCATTTTTGTTCCTAGATGTCAGGAATTATTAAAAGATAATTATTAACATCTACAATGCAAATAATTTACACAAAACAAAAATATATTTTATTTTTACATTGTAACTAATGTAAAAATGTGAGTGTTGCTTTATGTATTTAAATAAATTTATTACCTTTTTAGTTATACCTAAAATTAATTTTAATAATTATGTTAAACTTTATTTTATTTCATATTCTATTCAAATTGATGGCCACAAAATAAGAAAATGAATTTTGTATTATTATACTGATTCAAATAAATTTATTTCACTTTATAAATGTTTAAAAATTATATATATATATATACTAAGTAACAGTCAAGTTTGTACATTCGCGTAACAGAATTCAGAATCCAAGCAAAAGAGACCGAAGCTGACCAGACTAGGACTGTGACATCCCGAGTCTGACCGCACTTCAACTCGTAAGCCAGGATTCCAAGACTCAAGACCCTACGAATGACCACCTTGAAATTACACGTAGTATACCTCTTTCCACATGGCCGACATAGGTCACGGAGAAGCAATAAGACTCTGATGAATAAAAAGAAAGGTTCTTAATTGACTAAAATATCACTAAATTTAATTTAACTTAATGCATAGTTTTCACATATATAGACTATAAATAGTAATTAGAATTGGATTGAATTAGATCAATAACGAAACAGAGAACGAAATACATTAAATTAATTATATATTTATTTACAAATGGCATGAAATTGATCAGTTTTACACATTTCAGCGTCGAATGTACAAACATTGGGTGGATAAGAGAACACATTCTCTTTTTATATACAATTATAAATAGCTTTATATAAATAATTTTTATACAATTCAAAATAGCTTTAGATAAATACTTTCATTTAATTTTCATAAATGGGTTTGACATGTGCCCATCTTATGAGTTGCTTTTCAATTAATACATAATTACTCACTATGTTATGTCTATAAGTCTCGATGAGCCAAATCCTATTACATTTGTGGCTGGAAGATACATAATTATATCGAACTTTGATCATGAATTTATTTACTAAAATACCCATATATAATTTAATAACGAGCGCATAAACCAGCTCAAGTAATGATCGATCGAACATGGCTTTCTAGAGAAAATTTCAGAATGCTGAAAGCGTTATATAAAGTGGGAGAGTTGGCTGAAATAAGATTTTACCAATGCGCTATGGCACAGGTAAACAATAATAGGAAAAGTCGCTCTGCGGATGGATGAAATAACTTCAGGGTTCTTGCGACAAACGCCGGTACCCTGGAACCGATCGCAATGCTGCGTGAAAAGGAACATTGTGTTCAGGAATGGCGGGGGTCTTACGTGCTAACCTGGCCTTGGCTCAGGCTTCGCTACTGCTCTACCCTATAAGAGAAGATGTGCTGGCAACGCCGTGGCTTCATCTTAAGATACGTATATTACGTATAGCAGCAAAACGAGAATATTTTTATAAAATAATATCACATCCGCCAAGCAAAGAATAGTATATTTCATACTATGAAATACGAGTTAATAGCATATTAGCTCTATCAAATTGGGACCAACTCTTGCGTAGCCTGATAATAAATGTCTATGCTACTAAAGGGAATATTATTACATCTGTACTTTGACATGTTCAATCTATTAAGTTACTTATAGATAATAAATATTTAAGGAGGAAAGTATATTTCTATGGACTTAAGAATTTAAATGTCAAATATACTTATAAATATGATCAAGGCTAAATTTAATTCTAAATAAAACTATATGGTTAAGTTTTTAACTGGTTGATCAAGAGCCACATTTCGCATATTAAATCATTTAAATAATAAAAAAAAATAGGATTTCGAAACAGTGTAGAAAGTTGATGCTATAAATAAATTACGCGAAGATTTTCAAATAATATCTTCTTAAAAAGATGAAATTAAGTGCCACTGTTTCGAAATATTGGCATATAAAATATAATAAGCATTTAAAATAAACAAAGAAATATAGACACAACCGCAGTGATATAACTTTAAATTAGACACTTATACTACTCAGATTATTTAAACTTTAACAACATGAAATTTTGGATAGCAATTGACATATTTAAAATATTAATTAAATGGATTTTAAGTTTTGATTACATTTAAAGGAAAGTTAGCTAACTTAGATAGATATTATTACATTTAGAATTACACAGAATTACACAGAGCTCTGCGGTTTGAAAAATAAAACGGTACCGGTATGATTTATCTGCAAGTTCTTGGCTGTTGGTTTGGTTTAGTTTGACTGGGCGGCATCATCTTTCCCATTATGTTAGGCTCGTCTCTTCTATCGGCATGATGGTGGTTTAGGCATTTCGACGAGAGAAACCCCGTTCTCCCGCAGAGTAACAGCAACAAGATGCCCGCTTTTAGCCGGACATGTTCAAATTAACAATTGTGAATACTGGCTACAACTCTCACTAACAATATGGCTCTCTATCTCTTGTTAAAAATACAGAGTATTTATATGTTTTCCTTATCGGAATCTCCCGCCTCAAGACTCACTAAACTCAGGAATTTAATTAAGTGTTTTTCAATTTATAATTCAGATCTTAGATAACTTTAGTACGCTATAATTTTACTAATCCTATCTAATTATAGCGTTCGTTCGTACGTAAATATATAATACTGTTTATACAGACATGAACAAATTTTATATTTATTAACATTTAAATAGGTTTGAACTTAGCACAGATGAGAGTGTCATTAGGTTTGATGGTGAAACGGAAAGGGATTGGAGATTTCCGTTTCAATATATATAAAAGCACCTTAGTCAATTTAAGAATAGAAACAAACAAAACACAAAAACTATTGTTTTGAATTATGTTAAAAAAACTATTTAAACATCAAAATATATTTAAAATATTCAGATTATGATTTTTTATTATGAAATTGGATTTATGTTATTAGGTTTTGTACTGTATTTCCATTTTTATTCATCTTCATTTTCACAAAGCTGGTACAGGTTTTATTAGACAGATACTATATGTTTTATAGACCTGAAATCATGAAACTCGGTTTGTACAGTTATTACAAAAAAAAAAAAAAATAGAGAGAATAAAAAATATTTTTGATTATGATTATTGGAGTATATATATATTGTAATAGTATGCACCCTCTCAACAAGATAAGTTAAGGCAGGCACATCTCACTATAGTCAGATTTAAGGTCTTCATATATAGGATGCCACAAATGATGTGATTTAATTTTGATATAAAACTATATTTGTTCCTAATAACTAATGTATTATTAATAAATTGTTATATCTAAACCACATCAAATCAATTTTCACCTTAATTAACTTTACCATTATGCTCAGATTTCGAACTCAGGGACGTTTAATAATTTACTCTCTTCAGGGGTTCCTATCAATATTTTAAAGTAATATTAACAACGAATCTCACTAACTCATTAAATCAAATAAAACAAAATTGAAGACTTAATTTAATATAAAAACATAATTATTTTTTAACAATTAAATAATTTAAATTTTACAATATATAATTTTTTTTATATATCTATCTCCTTATATTAAAAATATAAATATTCTCTTTGCTTACGGTAGATATATTTTCTAAACCTATCACACTACGTGATTTTACAATGTATATAAAATATAAGTATCCTAATATTTAAACATTTATAATAACATTATTTTACAATAATTGGGTTATACAAATAATAATCCAATCATTTGTATATAATACCTTCATTCATTAAAATTATTGTCTGTGATTTATTAATATAAAAATATATACTTCACAACAATGTTAATCATTTATTCATTTATCATACATTACTGTTATTAAACTATTTAGATTAGTATAAACAATGTAGTGTCATGTCATCAAAAATAATAATATGTGGATTTAAAAATAATTTAATCTCTTACCTCTAAGTTCACATTATCCCTTTCCCAAATTAACATTTATTAACTGATAGTTAAATCTTTATTAATCATAAATAAAAACAAAAATATTCTAAATTATTAATTCTCTTTTATTATTCATTTTTATAATAAAATGAATACTTTGATAAAAAAAATGAAGTTAACTTTTCCCCATTATAATTTTCAAAAATCTTAAATGGTATTTACAAAAGTTAATGTTCCTCGCAAATGAAAATCCTTCGAAGACACAGTTTTTGATTTCTTTGTTGTTAAACATTAAAAAGAATAATATTAGGATATCTTAAGTTGACATTTAGTTTCCTCTTTATATTCATCTTCTTAATACAAAGTTCCTTTATTAACATTTATAATTCCATTTTGAAGATCTAATTTTTATAATTTTAAGGCATTCATAATTCCATTTTGAAGATCTAATTTCTTTATAATTTTAAGGCATTCAGCAAATGATGTTACTCCCACATATATATTTGATTAGGCAAGTGCATTTTATCTATCCCATGATAAATTTGTGTTCTACCTGCTTTGCATTTTCTTTATAATGTAAAGTATGTTAAATTTGAATGAAGTTTTTATAAACATGTTCTTTTTTTTAAAAACACCATTTAGATTTTAAAATGTAATTCAAACAATTTTTTATAGAACACAAAAATAAATTTAGATTACTTTCTTTGAACAAATATAAGAAATTTCTTCTAATGAGTATTAAATCGTTCAAAATATAAACTTCAACTTACACTGTTCTTTGAAGTCAAACATAGTACGAGTTTCTATGAGAATATAGATGACAAAAATAGAATCCTTAGTCTTTTTACAAAAGAATAGAATTAATATATTATATCTCACTCCATCTGCTTGATGAAGCATATGCATTCTCATTGTTGCAATAACAATTGGATATTAAAACACTAAGTTAATTTCACTTCCTTTAATTTGATAAACTGTGAACCCAGAGGTCATTTATCACCTTGTCAACAGTCTTTTGTCAACAACGTCTTTTTTCATTTTAAAGAATGAAAAATAGTAACTTAACAAGTTATATATTTATTTCCATAAGTATAATAATAATGCAAATATAACTATACATATTGATTACATGTATGTATGAGTATATATATACTCCTACAATATATATATCAACAATTATGACCATTAATTTTTCCAGAAAATTTTCATCATGTGATATAATAATATATTTTGCTTATTATCACTGCCTGTTAAAATATTTTTAACAACAGCCACACCTCTTTTTTTTCATTCAAAATATATATGACTTATAAAATACAATGTTCTTTTTCATTTAATCCAATCAAAAAATATACTCAAAAGATATGTACACTCTCCTTTATTCTTTCAAAAACTTTATATATATATATATATATATATATATATATATATATATATATATATATATATATATATATATATATATATATATATATATATATATATATATATATATATATATATATATATATATGTTACAAAAAAAAAATAATAAAGTTTTTGAAAAGAAAAAAAAAGAGTCTATATATTTTTGATTATATTTTTTGAGTTGATTTAGTAGAAAAGAACATTATATATGATATAATAAGTAATTAAATTATATTATTAAAAGTGTTTGATTTTTAATTCAAAATTCACAGTAGATAAGATTTTGTATAGAACTGATAGAAAACTCATTAAATGTGTGATTTTTAATATCTACTTTATAATCTTTTAAATACCAATATTATTAATATATTCTTTACATATTTTGATTATTTAGGCATTTAGTATATAGTTTTGCAAACATTTTATTCTATTTCTTCACCTGTTTATTTATGATATCGGTAATCTGGTCATTTCCTAAAGTTTTGCCATTTTGCATAAAATTCATTGTATAATATTAACACTTCTTGTGGAGCAGCTTGATAATTTAGAAAATGTAGTAATTATATAGTAGTTACTTCGATGTTTTTGTTTTTTATTTAAAAATTTTGTAGAATGTTTTCATACATATGATGATGGTGTCCCTATTTTTAAAAATAGTTTCATATTTTTTTCTTATTTCTCAACAAATTTTGTTTTCAATATCTCAATGTTGTTTTACATTTATTGAAACTTATATTTTTTGTTATAGATGTATCAAATAATCAAACCACCATATATTCTTTTATGAACATATGAATAAAAACGATATAAAAGACAAATAACCAAAAGTTTTGTGTTGAACCAGAACTCAACATTAGTTGGCCTAGGTCATTGTCTCTCACATATGTATTTATCATATGTTGAGTATTTATCATTAATAAATTGGTATATTTTGATTCTGCAAATGTCAAATGGCTTCACCTACAAATTGACACAATCCATTCTAAGTAAATACAGTAATGCTATGACAATCTTTATCAAATCATAGATATACATTCTTATATTATTATTAACTTTTTTCTACCAGTTTACAAAACTTCAGACATTTAATTCTTTTTCATGGATCATTTAAATATGATTATCTACCTACATACTGCTTTTAATATTTTTTATTAATATCATTAGCTGTTATAATTCTATTAATCTCACTGAAGTTTGCACCATCTTCACAATCTTCAAATATTTCAAAATGATTAGCAAGTTCTAATTAAAATTCATGAGAATTTTTCTGAAGATTAGTGCCTGCTAATATGACCTTTTATTTTAGATTTGTAATACTATATTTCTCTAATAAATCCTCACTTCAGGTGTAAAACAATTCAATCTTGAAATACATATTTTCTGGTAGTCAAAATATAATTCAATATTGCTGCACCTTCAATTGGATGTTTCCATCTCCAATTATTTTTCTTAAAGAATGAATTCATAAATGTACATTTTTTCATTTTCTAAATTTTTTTTTTAAAAGGGTTTTCTCTCAATCCTGTGATTGTAACCAAATGTTACTCACAAACACTTTCATCTTTACTTTTTTTTTTTTTAACTTGTAGCAATAACGCTTCCTATCATAATTTTGCAAATATTATTTGTTGTGATCAAAAACATTTTCCACAAATATAAAATAATCTTTTTTATCATAATGTGAACTTGTTTTTATAAATTTGATTTATCTGCATTTATTATATTTTATCCCATAATTTTATAATAAATTCCATTAATAATTGTATCTTTATAGAAAAGAACATGCCAATTTAATATTTTTTGTCTTTTTAGCCTTTCTCTCAACCTTTTAAAATCCAACAAAATTCTTTTTAAATTTAGACAATTCTTCAATTCTTATAATATTATTTTAATTAAAGTGATCTGAAGTTGTAGTTAATTAAATAAATTGTTGTCAACTGAGTCCACAGTCAGGGGATTCTCAGCATTCTTCGCTTTTGTTTACAAATTGTTACTTGGGAAAACAAATTTGCAGTCTTCTGAAAATTTTCACAAGTTTGGTCATGGTTTTAAGTATAAAAAAGATTTTTTAATATACACCTTCCTTACTTTTAACATGCTCAAGTAATGTTTTATTTAAGAACTATTAGTTAACTATGAAAAATGAATATGGTTTCCCACATTATCTTATATATATATTGGTGACCAGTATATTTATCTTCATTTGCCATATAAAAGTCACATAGTAATAACAGCTGCAACAACATGAACATTGGGAATATACACTAAGCATTTTTCTTGCTCTCTTCCATCTCAAAAAGGAATAAATAGGTCTTTTTTAAATTAATATCAAATTTCTATCTATCTATCTATCTATCTATCTATCTATCTATCTATCTATCTATCTATCTATCTATCTATCTATCTATCTATCTATCTATCTATCTATCTATCTATCTATCTATCTATCTATCTATCTATCTATCTATCTATCTATCTATCTATCTATCTATCTATCTATCTATCTATCTATCTATCTACCTACCTACCTACCTACCTACCTACCTACCTACCTACCTACCTACCTACCTACCTACCTACCTACCTACCTACCTACCTACCTACCTACCTACCTACCTACCTACCTACCTACCTACCTACCTACCTACCTACCTACCTACCTACCTACCTACCTACCTACCTACCTACCTACCTACCTACCTACCTACCTACCTACCTACCTACCTACCTACCTACCTACCTACCTATCTATCTATCTATCTATCTATCTATCTATCTATCTATCTATCTATCTATCTATCTATCTATCTATCTATCTATCTATCTATCTATCTATCTATCTATCTATCTATAATAACCGTTATAAAAAATATTATATATAAAACATAAATATTTATGTTTTATATATATAATCTATTAATATTATTTATATATATAAATTTATAGAAACTTATATATGACAATGTTTAATAAAAAAATAACTAATCTTTTGCAGGACCAACATTTCTATCACCATACTTGACATTATCAACTGCTTGCCATAACTAGTTATGATCACATCAAGTGTAATATTTCCGTTTCTATTTGAAAAGCCATGCACCACTGTATTTGATATTATTAAGATTAAACATGAATTTTAGCTTCAATTTAACTGAAGCTTTTTTATAAGCTTAATGTTTTTTGACAAGACTATACTTATAACTCATGTTTAAATTGTCTTGCCTTCTAATAAATATTTTAATTATGTAAATAATCATTAAATTAAAACCACTTACAGTGAATAAAAAGTGTTTTATTATTTAAGACCAAAATAAAATTATTAATTAAAAAAATATTAATATAAAATTATCCTGAAATTGGAAAATCTTGTTTGTATTATAGTAAATAACATAATATTTTGTAAAATATAATTTAGAGAAGAAGTTGTTGTTAATATGGGTTAATGGAAAAGACTATTTGGGGAAAAGAGTAATGAGATTGATGATGATTGAGTTTTTATTAAAACATTAATTGATAGTGAAAATGAAAAAGATAAAAAAATGACGTAGATGGAAAGAAATAATGAAAAATTTTGTTAAAAAAAAATATTGGAGAAAAGTGCAGTTATATGTATATACATATAGAGATAAGAAACAAATCTTTATTAAATATCTGATAACACAAAATATACTCAAGAATCTCTCTTTACAAAGGTTCTTGAATGTAAATGATAAAAATAAATTAATAATAATCTGTCAAATGAACATGATTTATAATGGATTTTTTTTTGCCATTTTGTTAATATAATAATAATAATAATAATAATAATAATAATAATAATAATAATAATAATAATAATAATAATAATAATAATAATAATAATAATAATAATAATAATAATAATAATAATAATAATAATAATAATAATAATAATAATAATAATAATAATAATAATAATAATAATAATAATAATAATAATAATAATAATAATAATAAATAATAATAATAATAATATATAAAAGGCCCAAAGATAATTCTGAACACAAATCTATATTACTGGACCATGAAAACTGGTTTGGTCACACATTTGAACCCATGTAGAGAAACAAAGCAAAACTTAAAGTAAAGGGGCCTGACACATCACCAATAATGCTAATGCAATTAACACAAAAGAATCCTGCTTATCTTTCTCCAAAAGTAGATCTATGTCATTTCATTTGCATTTAATTTACATACTATCTTGCTGCTCACCTACACTGCATGGAAGCATCACTATGATTATAATATTTTTAAGATGTTAACAGCATACTTTGCAGATTATAAGAATATGATCTGAGAAAGTCATATACCTCACTTTCCATTAATTCACTATCAAGCTATTCCTAATTTGTGCCTCCAAGTGCTCATATCTAAATGAATAATAATAATCTACAATGCAAGCAGCCTTTCTATTCAAAACAGTTATTGATTCTGTCATTCTGTCAGAAATAATAAAAAATACAGTTCAGCTGTGATCCAACTGGATATAAAATTAGCATTTGATAGGATTCTGGCTGAAACTCCTTGTTGAAGCATTAGAAGTCACAGCAATACTGAGATTTCTAATATATTTAATCACCAATTTTCTATTAAGTCAAGAAATAATATTACACTTACTGGGAAGAATTTACCCACCTTTGTATCTTGCTATTCAATTCCACCAAGTTCTCCACTAAGTACTCTTTTTTACTATCTATGTCAATCCCCTATTGAATATAATAAAAAAGGAATTATCACATATACATACCCAGTCTAAAAGCAAATATCTTCTGCATTGCCTACATGGATTTTGTCTCAATTTTTTTAATGTCTAAAAAACAGATCCCAGCTCTATTAAAAATTCTTAATTCATACACTAACAAATGCAAGCTGGAGATTAACATGGATAAATCTTATGCTTGGTCAATATATATAGGACAATTTCACACACAACATTTTAAAAGGAAAACCTAGTTCTTGTGTGGAAATCCTCTTCTATTTAAGCAAGTGACAAATATAAGGCAAAATTAAAAATAAAATTGAAAATATAATTAATTCACTTTCGAAATCATACCTATCATTGTAGTCTAAAGTATCCCAGTTTAATCTATTAATTATGACTGGAATGATATACCATTTTCCAATAATACTATACACTAAATCTTTTACTAGTAAAATAAATTCACTATGTAGAGAGTTTCTGTGGGGAAAAAGATTGTTTCAATTTCACTAAAATGTATTCAAGTTTCTCTAATACAAAATGGTTTGGGTCTACATTGAATAAATATTTTTAACATTCAAAAGTCATTAAATCTCATTTATGCTTGTGTTCATTTATTCCCATATATGAAAGTGTTCTTCAAGATTATTCCAACAGATAAGCCACCACCAGTCAATGGGTACTGGAAAAACTTGCTTACATTAATTTTCATATATAAATATATATTTAAATATTGGGAAATATACCAAATAATTTGCGCTCCCTTTGTGTTAAATGATAAAAGACCAATTCTAAACATTAACAATAGAAAACTAATCTGAAAATTCAAATTCTGGTCATTATAACCCAAATATTATGAGTTTCTGCTCAAATCAAAAATTTGAAGCACTAACAACATTTACACTTTTATCGATACAGAAGGCATTACATAAATAGAGAAGACATATGTTGATTATGTCATAGGAAGACTAAGACTAAATAACATTTTATTTTCACCTGTCCTGCATTTGATAATATTTACTCATCTATATCATCATTGTACAACCAAAGAAATTGTGACATTCAAACTCTTTTACAATCATTTGTTAAAGGTAGCTACCCATATATTTGAACAAGTACTTTTACATTATTTTCACTATGGTATACAAGATGCTTCTTCATGTATAACAACAATCCAAGAAGACATCCAAATACATTCTGAAACAAAATGGAAGTACCCCACCTAAGGGTTGAAAAAATTGTATCCCAAGAGATATACACAGTCACTTGGTCCATATTGCAACAATGCTCAAAATAATAGCTTGAAAAAAGGCTAATAAAAGAAAAAAACTAAGAGCCTTGTCAGTGTATAAAACTGATTGGATGTATATGTAGAAAAATGTAAACTCAAATTTGTAAACCACATGCATATCCTTTGTTTTTGTTGTCCCCCTCCCCCCAATTATAATTTTCAATTTATTTATATTAACTTCAATTTATCTACATGTAATAAAATAGTTATTAATGTAATCTTTTTTTGTTATATGCAATAAAGTACTTTTAAAAGCTAATAATAATAATAATAATAATAATAATAATAATAATAATAATAATAATAATAATAATAATAATAATAATAATAATAATAATAATAATAATGATGATGATGATGATGATGATGATGATGATGATGATGATGATAATAATAATAATAATAATAATAATAATAATAATAATGATAATAATAATCATTGGATACATAGCATTTGTGAACCTGGAGTTAAGTGTTTGTATAATTCTGTTTATAATAGTGGGACCTAGGGGGATATAAACAATTGCTATGTTTAAGGTGATGGCTTTATGAGTAAATGTAATTATTAGCAAGTGTGCATCAATATGTAGAATTTTGAAAGAACTAAATGGGAGATTTCAATATGACATATCAGATCTTAACTGGCAAATGGTTACATCAGCTGTCTTTTCCGATGATGAGTGGAAGAGGCTTTCTGCTGGAGAAGGCCCTGTCATTTAACAACGGTAGACATTCATCACTTATAGATCTGGTTTTCTATTCGCCATCATTACATAACATGATAAGCATTCAATTAAAGAATTCCCTCCTCTCTGATCATGCAGCTGTTTCAGTGTCACTGAAAATTAATTTTGATAATAGAACAACAATTAATACAGGAAGAACCATCAAAGTTCTACTACCATCACACACACCAGAATATCTTTTTTCAGAAGTATACATATATCTTCACAAGATGAAGAATATTACAATGGATTCAGTCCAAGCATGGTGTGCTTTTACTAATCTGATTTTATTTAACATTGATCATCTTACCAGGACAACAACACCTCCAACAAAACTACTAAAGCTTATGGATTATACCTATAAAAAATTATTGGCACTTCACAATCAAATCTCGATCGTCCCTGTCCGATAGCTTTAAAGAAAACATATGAAGAGTTAATTAACCAGCTTAAAGAATATATCTCCATTAGAAAGAAAATGTTATATTTAAATAAGCCACATGTGTATACCAGAAACTTCATTAGATGGGCGCTAGGCCACCCCTCCCAGGTGCAAGTCCCAACAGCTGTTAAAGTTCAAAGTGAATTTGTCTACGGAGATTTTATGCTGGAGCAGCTTTACATATTGTATAGAGAAAAATTCCAGAGGGTCTCCTCACCAAGTCTAATGGCCTTTTCACAAAATAGATCAGAAAATGAATTTAAAATTTCTTTAAAAGATTTCATTCAAAAAATAGAAGCGATGCCAGATTCATGTCACCCTGGCATAGATGGAATTCCCAAGTTTGTATACAAACATATTGATAAAATCATAGCACAATATATGCTTAATCTAGTCTCCTACCTCAATAAAGACATCTATAAAATACAGGGCTTAAATCAAATTATGCTTGTGCCCATCATGAAAAAGAAACAATTAATCTCAAACTCCACTAACCTACATCCAATTTCAATGTGCTCCCTTGGCATAAAGATAATAGAATCAGTGATAAAAGATAAAATAGAGCTATTCATTTTGCCAAACCTATCTAAAATGCAATTTGCCAAAAAAGAATCCTCAACAGGGTAGGCAGCCTTTCTATTCAAGTCAATTATAGAAACTGTTAGAGATAATAAAAAATACAGTCCGTTTGTTATTCAACTAGATATTGAAGCTGCTTTTGACATGATTTCCATCAGTACTCTTCTTAAAACTCTGCAAAAATACTCAGTCCCCACCGCCTATCTAAACTTGCTTGCTAATTTACTTTTAAACCATGAGATTTATGTTTCCCTAAATGGGAAAACTTCACCACCAATAGTGCCGCATCAGTCCATTCCTCAGGGCTCACCTCTCAGTGCCTTATTGTTCACTGCCTATATCAACCCTCTTATAAAAATAATAGAAAATGAATTTTCAGGAGTTTATGTGCCCACCATCAATGACAACATCTCATGCATCGCATATTGAAACAGTAAGATTCGTATTCGAATCTTAAGTTTCACCTTTTTCTGTCGTCTCTCACTGACCGGTCTATCCCACCCAAATTTAAACTTTTTGGTATCGAATTGTGTGTGTAGCAATATTAAAAATGTATAAATATATGTAGAATTCAGCATAAACACGCACACATTTCGATCTCAAATTAAAGGCAATAAATAGGGATAAAATAGTATAATTTAGATTTCTTTTAGTTATATAATTTTGTATAATTTTAATCATTTATTTTGGATTATAAAGTTCGTATTTATTGCTTTGTTTAAATTTCGTTTAATAATAATTCTAAAAAAATCTGATGTAATATTTAATTAAAAGTTAAAATAATCTTATGTTCCCTTTTTGTCTTTGAAATTTAAAAGCATTGGTCAGTGATAGATAATAGATTAATTAATGAAAAATTCCCCAAAATATAATTAGTAAATGTAAAATGTAAACAATAGAATGACAGCTTTCTTTAATTAAAAACCAACAAAATGCATTGATTATCCTCAGGGCAGATTAAGTAGAACCTAAAAATACCTTAACAAAAATGTGAAAGATCAAGATAAAAAAAAAGGCCATCTTAGACTTGCTGGAGACATTCACTTAAACTTTAGCTTTGCTCTTGATCACTGAGAGTCTCCAAAAATATAAAATAATTTGTTCCTGCCAAGGTATGACCGAGTAAAGCACCTAGATTATTCTCCATCGGGAGATGGCCTATTGGATGCCGAACTTTCCATTGCCCGTCATAAATTCACCATGAAGATCTGCTGCCTGAAATAAATGAGAAAGCTGCTGCTGCTGTGAAAGTAAATGAAATATCTAAATACAAGAAAGAAGTGCCACTCGTGAACTTTTTGCTGCTAAACTAATGGAATCAAAAAACTTCTTATAAAACAGGTACCTGTCTGTGTTCAAACTCTAGAGTACTCTAATAACATGCTATAGCTCTTCTTCATATTACTTATCTAAATTGTAAAATGTAAAAACTACCATTTGTATAACTAAATTGAATAATTAATGTAATGTGTAAATGTATCTAATAATCTAGCTTAACTCACTCTATCTTTCTTGGGTGTGTATTTCTATAATCTATACTTCTATCTATAGTTATTATTTAATTATTGCATGCTCATAATCTCAATTTTCAAAGTTTAAATCTATGATCGCTTAAAACAATGAATGTGTGTCAAAATGTCATTAATATTTGCTTTCCTAAATAACTTAACTTTCATATAAATTGACACGCATTCAGTGCATCATTTATTGTAATGCAGGGTCTACTACTTCGCAAATGGCTGGCATATTAGTTGGAATAACTCCCAGTTTATATATGTTTTGTATTTATTAAATCTAATGAATAATTCTAGAAAATCACATTTCTTTGAGAGTTGCCAGAGTTCTTTAGTAAATGTTGATAATGTAGGGCCGAGTCAGAAATCTATTTAAATCTCATCATAATTGTTTATACAGTATACATGTGTTACATTTTAGAGACACGATGACCTATTCCGCCGTGAAATTTCCAGATTCTTCAGGGTTGAAATTAACCCCCTTTCGTCCTACACAAGCGGGCATAATGGGTGCTTTCGTAGGATTTGACAATGTCATGCAGCCAGCCGGCAAATTGTGACATGTACCGCTTGTCCCTGGTTATGCTTATGTGACACCTTACTTCGTCGGGATGAAGCAGAGACCAGCCCGACAGTTTTATAAACTCATTCGCGGCATTGCAGTTTCAATATACTGCCATTCAATATTGCCTTTCTAAAGCGTACCACGTCTTCCTTTACTTAATTTTATTATTCTATATATCACTCGCCTCTGCATTATCTTCGTAATTCACTCTCAAATAAATGTTTGCCCTTAGTTACAAATAAATATTTTAATTAAATAAATATATATCTGCCGTTACTCTTATAACCCATACTTTAGACTCTTGCATTGCAAAGGTATAAATTCCTCCAGGCATGCATTAGAAATACTTACTCGAGAATTTTAGGAAGCTAGATTACGCCCTCAAGCAAATAAATTCCTTTTGTAAACAAATAAATAATGTATTCTTTAAAATATAATCATGTTGCAAATCCCGCTACTGAAGCTGTTAGTCCATAAAATATTACTAGTCAATGATTTTATTAAAATGTATTAATAAATAATTTTAAACTATACGTCTGCATTTACGTTTCATTTATTCGATACCCATTCTATATAATATTTCCTCGATTATGTAAATATGAATGTTTAATTAATATTAGTTTGATTATTGGCTAACTCGAGAATAAAATCATGAGTCTCTTGCATATCCCTGACCACCATGCCTAAGGAAATATTTACTAATGTCGCATCAGATGCGTTGTTTCGTGGATTGCATTGTGGAACCAATAAACTATGTTCGAACTCAGTACCACGGGTGGCTTCGCTATTCGATGGTGCTGCTGTTCTGTATGGTGGTTGAATTCTGCACTATGTTTATGAGTCACACGTTTTCTGACCATTACAATATATGGATGATATAGCAATATTTCTATCATCCCAAAAGCAAGTCCCCAAACTTCTTAAGATACCTAACAATTTTACAAAAGAATGTAAGCTAACATTTAATATGGAGGAATCATGTGCATGGCAGATCTTCACCAGTAATAGCATTACTAAAGTTTTCAAAGGTAAACCAAGCACATTTCTTGGGTTCAACTTTTATTTACGTCATTCACCTATGAGATCGCTCATACAGAAAAATTTAATAGAGAAAGTGGAAAAGACTGTCAATTCACTCTCCAAAGCCTACCTCTCTCTATATACAAAAATGGCTTTGCTTAACATGCTAGTGATTACAAAAATCTCTTATTTTACTCCAACAATTATTTATACCAAGGCATTTAAAATAAGATAGACTCTTTATGTAGAAAATTATTTTGGGGAAAAATGATTATCTCAATATCAGTAAAACGTCTAAGAAAACCCCTTTCACAAAATGGTCTTGACCTTTACTCAATACATGTCCTCAGGATACAAAAAACATTGAACATAATATCTACATGTGCACAAAAATTCCCATATTTAGAAATTTCTGCCAAGATTACCCCTACAGATAGACCACCTCCTCTCCAGGGATATCTGAACACACTACTTACACCATTATTAATAATCCACATTCTTAACTTTAAACCACCACAAGGCAAATATAAATATTGGGAAGTTTATCAACTTCTACATCCAAGTCAAGATGATGTACAAACTCCACTTCATATTAATAATAAACAATTATGTCACAAATTCAAACTATGATCACTTGAACCAAAATACTTTGACTTTCTCCTAAAGATAAATCTGGACTCGCTACCTACACAACATTTTAAAATTTCAAAGAAACTATAAAGATATAGATGATATAGGTAATCTTTGCCATAGGGACTCGGAGACACAAAACCACCTTTTTTTCTCATGCCCAAGTGTAGAAAACATTCGTGAAATTATTAGCACTTCACTCAAGGATAAAAAAATCAATATGAAAAACCTTTTTGACTCTTTTAAAAGGGGTATCTTTGCTGAAATAAGAATCTGCACATTTTTACTCTATGCCTTATGGTATACAAGGTGTAATTTTATATACAATTATAACCCCAGAAGACATCCAAACACATTCAGAAATAAGCTGCAAACTATACGTGAAAGAGACATGAAGATTACAGATCAATCTAAGTACATTGACACCTGGAATATACAAGAACTTATATAAAAGCACTAACAAAAAAACTATATCTAGCATGCATCCTTGTGCCAGTTCTGAAGTCAACTGACACAAATTAGATGCATCACTGTTTTAATTTAATTGAAGTATATCTAATTGTATATAATCATATGATTGAGTGATCATCATTGACTTTGTTGAACTGTTTTTTTTCTTAAACACTTCTAGTTTGATAATGCATACTATCACTGATCAAATTATTGTACATATGTAGTTTTGTGAAACCAAATTATGTATAAGAACTATGTGGTCAAATGTAACTTGTATAATCTTTTTGAATACTAATAAAGTTTATCCTTTGAAACATAATAATAATAATAATAATAATAATAATAATAATAATAATAATAATAATAATAATAATAATAATAATAATAATAATAATAATAATAATAATAATAATAATAATAATAATAATAATAATAATAATAATAATAATAATAATAATAATAATAATAATAACAACAACAACAACAACAACAACAACAACAACAACAATGATAACAATGATAGTAAGATGTTCACTGATTCAACAATACCTGAATAATAGCAATGTTGCTATAATCTTTGTATCTTACTTATTATGAAAATGTTAAATTTTTCATGTTTCACCAAATGCAAACTATATATTATTGGCAGAGGAAGTAGTTGTGTTAACTTCTACACTATAAGATTATTTATATATATAATAGACAGGGTATGAGCACAGACTTTCACATGACCCACCACTCTCCACACTATCTCATAACCAAAAGCAATCCTGATATGATTGAAACGAATTCAACTGCTATTCTAAGGAAAGATAAGCTTAAATCATTCCCCAATCATCAGTAAACTAATATAAAATAAATGGAATGATTAATCCATTCTTTGTATCAAGAAGAAAACAATTACAAACTTTAAAAGACATAACAAATGTTCATTGTATTATTAGACATATTTTAGCTTAGTAAAATCCTTTGTAAGAAATTTTAAACTCTAAAATTAAAAAAAAGGGGGGGCATTAAAATGAAAGCTCTTAACAAGTGGTTTTGATAAGATTAATAAAGAATATAGAAATGTGAAACTAAAAATGGTTAGCTAAGCTAAAAAAATATATAAAAAATATATTTTACAAACATTTATATTTTTTATTTTTATTTTTTAGTTCTTTAAACTATTTTTTATAAAAAAACAAACAAACATAATTTATCTTTTTTATTTCTGATATTAAAGCAAAATTCTCCCTTTTTTATTTCATCATTCTAATAATAAAAAGAGAGAAAGACATGAAAAATAAATATTCTCTGAAGATTTGAACCGATTATTTTATTTTTTCCTAAATTTAAATTCTACATTTGCACCAAATAAATTTAAAATGCTATCTTTTAAAACACTCGGAATTTATAAAGTTTCATCAATCAGGCATTTGTCTACATCAAGTCTAATGGACATAGTACATAAACTATAACACTTTCATTTAGTTCATCATTTTTGCAACAACAATTATAAAAAAATGATAATGGATTTAAAAATAATTTATCAAAAAAATGACTAAAAAATAAACTAAAATATTAATAGTTCTTCCTATATGTTTTTCTTTCCTTTTATCTATCCATCTACTCCTTTTTATTCAATAATAAAATACTTTTACCACTTTAGCCTAACATACCTACCTACCTACCCACCTACCCACCTACCTACCTACCTATCTATCTATCTATCTATCTATCTATCTATCTATCTATCTATCTATCTATCTATCTATCTATCTATCTATCTATCTATCTATCTATCGATCTACCTACCTACCTACCTACCTACCTACCTACCTACCTACCTACCTACCTACCTACCTACCTACCTACCTACCTACCTACCTACCTACCTACCTACCTACCTACCTACCTACCTACCTATCTATCTATCTATCTATCTATCTATCTATCTATCTATCTATCTATCTATCTATCTATCTATCTATCTATCTATCTATCTATCTATCTATCTATCTATCTATCTATCTATCTATCTATCTATCTATCTATCTATCTATCTATCTATCTATCTATATGTTGGAGTAGTAATCTAGATATATATATAACACAATTACTTTTCTATAAAGCTGCTTTAATATTTCAACCAGTAGACTGGTTTTCATCAGAAAGCACACTAAAATGGCTATTTCCAGAATTTAAACACTAAAATATTACAAACATTTATATATCAGATAACAAAATTAATTCCTATAGGCTAAAAATCTTTATACTACATTTCTTATCAATCAATCAACTGATAAATATCTCATACTTTTTTAACATAAAAAAAAAAACCCCAGTAATTACATGCTTATAAAAAAAAAAGTATGAGATATTTATCAATTGACTGATTGATAAAAAATGTTGTATGAAGAATTTTAGCTATAGAAATTAATTTTGTTATCTGGTATGTAATATTTCAGTGTTTAAATTCTGGAAATAACCATTTTGCTGTGCTTTCTGATGAAAACCAATCCCAGTCTGCTGGTTGAAATATTAAAGTAGCTTTATAGAAAAGTAAATGAGTGTTTTTTATTACTATTTTTATTTTTCCTTGAGTTCATATATTTATTATTTTCGTATATGTATAAGCAAAACTATAACATATAAACAAAACTATAACTAAATCCAAAATTCCAAATAAATAATATTGTATATTATAATTAGAGAAACAAGTTATGCCTTTTTAAAGCTTTTATTTAATTCAATAATATTTAATAACATGCAAATCTCCACAATATTTGTGAGTTCATTTATAATCAAAATAAAATAATCAAAATAAAAGTAAGCAATATTAGCAAACTATGAAATTTAAAAAAAAAAAAATCTTTCCTGATTATAATTTTACCTACCACACAAATGGACATTCTCAAGTAAAAGCTACTAAGAAGCAAACATATTAATATATACATGTACCTACCCACAATTCACAGCAAAAACAGTCATTGCTAACATTAAAAGAAACACTCATAATGATTTAATGATGTGATAAAAAGTATGAAATTGTTCCATAGTTTTTTTATTATATCACTGAAACTTGTATATCCTTCAACCATAATTGAAATAATGCTGATTGTTGTATCCACAGATAACTGGTAGGATTCTTTATGAGATAATAAAGAACATTACTTTGAGCATCCATTTATTTATTTCTTTAAATAATTTTTCTAAACCTTAACTGCTAGGTTTTAAGAGTGTTCTCTAAGCTTAAATATTGATTTATCATATATTGGATATAATTTGTTCTAATATTTATAATTAATCCATAATTTATGCAAAGCTACCTTTCATGAATATTTTGTGACCAAATATGAGAATATTATACTATCATTTATCAAATAATTTGCCATAATGATACATTTATGCTATATATACTGCAGTTTGTATAGCAGATCTGTCATAGCAAAGTAAATCTTTAGAAAATTATAATGACTATTGATAATTTACTGATGCAATGAAAAAGGCTTTACCAGTACCTTTTCAGTAAATCAAGGTATTTTAATTTTTTATGTAATTTTAAAAAATTCAAATGAGATCCAGTTAAGGGGAGGTTCTTTATATTCAAAGTTTGTCACATTTCTCTAAATCTTTTAAAAAAATTGACTTTCAAACTCATGATTTATAATTTACTGTTCCCAATGGAGATGAATGAGATTATTTATACATGTAAAATATTTTTATTTTATTCTCATTTTTTAATAACTTTTTCAAACTTTCCTGTTGTTGACTGGTTATTGAATTATTCTAAAATATTCACAATAATCTATTAACAATGTTTTATACCTTATTATGGTATGCAAATCCTGTTCAATATCTCAAATGCATTTAATCCACAATCATATTTATGCTTTACCTGAAATAAATGCCATTAATTTATTGAACATAATTAAAATGATTAACACTACATTTTTTTCAAACACACACACACACATATATATATATATATATATATTGTACCAGTTAAAAAACCCACCCAAAAAACTGCAAGTCGGATTCAAACTCAGCTGAACCAAAACTGAATTCAAACCCAACTCACCAGCTCAGATTAGTAGAAATCTAAATCGACAGCACAGTGCTATGCGCCAAGAAACTAGCTCAATGGTTGGTGAGGATCAGAGACCCCTGAACTGACATTAATATCTGATAATAAACCGACTAAAAATGATTTTAAATCGAATCATATGTATCTGTTTGGGTTGCCAACACAGACAGTGAGCATTAACATTTAAAATAATTATTGAATAAAAGATATAGAACTAAGAAACCAAGTGTGTTTAGAAAATATTTAATAATAATAATTTGTTGTTTGAATTTTAATAATGATTATATTAATTAATTCTAGTCCTTAAACAATAAGAGTGGCGGTCCTTATTATATGCCAATGAATATTACGCAATATTTGAAAGTCTATGCTCCCAACAAGAAATAAAAGGCAGATAAAGGTATTCATTAGTAAAGGGAATTATTACTCAAATTTTATACGAAAGAAGGTGATATTTATTTTCACATTCGCAAATCCATTCATGAAGAGAAAGATATGTATTTTAGGGCATAACTTTAATCTTTATTGGAAAACTTATTTAATTAAATATAACTGATAATTTGTTCGACTTTAATTGAAATCACTTCGTCACAAATTACGATCATCTGAGCGGGCTTTACTGGAACAGAGAGGTAACGGTGCTGACAAATTATGAGCTATAAAATGAAATTGAAAGATAATAGCTAGTCGATAATCGAAGTCCTATGGTGGCTTGTGTCTGACAAGTCTTATGCCCTTTGACTAATATGAACAGGAGAGGAAGTGCTATCTTCCTTGATAATTTAAAATAACAGAAATATGATCACCGGCCAGCCTAACGGAGCGGAAGATTGCCCTACATCAGCAACATTTGAAGATGATGACTTGATAGTCATCATTTGAATACTAAAACCCATATAGAAGGCTCTACATGATGACTTGATCAATTAATTAAAGTCAAATGAGCTTTTAATGAAAACTATTTTAAAGTATTTGTAAATCATATTAAGTATGCCCCAATCATTGTGCCCTTCCTGAATCTTAAATAACCAAGTTGAATTAAAATATATTTGATTCTTTATCGGCCCTTTTGCAATAAAAACATTTTAAGATTAGATATGAATAAATACATATTGGTGAATACAAAAAATAGCTGGGGCATAGATTAAATATGGAGCTAATAATTTATTATTAGCCAATTATAAAAATAACACACACATTTAATAATTTCTTTCGACTCGATAATTGATAGAACTGTAAATTTAGTTCTAAAGGGTGAGAATTATGATTAGAATTAATATATTACTATTTGCACAAGGCAAAGGAAACAAAGGAGATCATCGAATCGAAAGATTATTGGTATATAATTAAAAATAAATGACATTAATAAATCACATGATAAATATATATATATATATAATATAGTAAATGAACCGCCAAGTAAGAAAAGAAAAAGTTTAAAGACTAGAGATTGAGAGAATTATGATATAAATTTACAGTAGCATGAATAAAAGGTTTTATAAAGATTGTTACATTAAAGAATATAAGAGCTCTAAAAGGGAGTGTAAAATAAAGTTCGGAACTGGCCAGAAATTTATGGAAATATATTACCCATTTCTTCTGGGCTGGATCCTTAGGTTACATGTCCGAGTTGATAAAAAAAATGTAGGCATGCATTTAGTTGATTACTGGAACAGCATTTTAGTGGCTTTTTATAATTTTAGCAGCATGATTGGTCCGGAAAGAATTTAGCAGCTTCATTGAAGATTTTTAGGGGACTTCAGGAACAATAGCCAGATTCCTGACATTTAGCCCCTTATCATGATAGGAACACTTTGTGAATTTATGATTTTGAATAGCACATAGTTTACTGGCACTTTTCTCCAACAAAGATTTTTTTTTTCCAAACTTTTTAGAGCTATATATACTACTGTATTTGATGCCTTCGGGCTAGTGCTTCTTTCATTATCAATGTTTTTAGATTTACTGGGTGTTTTTAGATACATTCCTTTGATAAGGCTTTCAAACTCATTAATTTAAATTCATTTTCTAATTAGAAAATGAATTCTTAAAATCAGAAAATGATTTTAATTAGGAAATCCTTATCTTTTTTCTTCTAATTAATAAAACTTTAACTGTTGTTTTTGGAAAGGGAAAATCCGAAAGCTTATCGAAAGAATGTAGCTTTTAATCAATAAAACTTTAACAAATTATTTAAAAATAAAATCAAACATTCCCGACGCAATGAAACTTTCGAACAATTATATATATTTAAAATTTACAAATATATACGCACAATCCATGCAGTTATAATATATAAATTCATGAATAATTCTATCATGAATTTATTAATAGCATTGATTAATTTTAAACTGAAACTAATTAATTTTAGTATGCATTTATAAAATAAGTTATTCTTTACGGAAATTAGCGTGGATTGACTGTATAAAGCTCAATTGCATCAGAAATTTAAGGTTAGTACTAGGGTTTGAAGCGGGCTCATGGCTAGATGTCATGAAGCTAGGATCGAACTCAGATCTGACTGCTTCATTTCTTTTCACTTCAAAAAAAAAAACAATGAAAAAAAATCTCTTTACTTATGCATGATACATTCGCATAAGTGTACTTGACTAATTGGTAGACTCTGGGAGAACAGCATGAGCATAAATAATATCATCTGTACAAACTGCAAAATTATACATGTTTCATTGCGATCATTTTTTTAATATCTAGCTTATAATAAGCTTATAATAAATCGGTCCGATAATCAAGTTTCATTTTCCCTATGGTCATGTCAGTCGGTCCTCTGTATATCTCTGTCATTTAATGTTTGTCTTATTGTTTCCCTGGATCAGATGGCACATATGGTTTTAACTTTTGATAATGGTCATAGTCTTGGTCTTTTCTGGTTGGTGTCAAGTTCCCATAGTCTATTGCAGTCAAAGAGTCTATGGTCTTTTCTACTGACATAGGGCACATCCCAAGCATGATTCTTTGGATCCATGGGGGTAAATGATGTCTGATCATTCGGATGATGTGTTGTTCCTCATATTTGAAGGCTGTTAGGGATTTAAATGTGGTTACTTGCTGGATGAAGTAGGCTGCATATCCCTGTCTGCAGTTTTTTTGATACTTCTGAGTGTTCAGTCTATGCAAAATGCCCTCCTGCCTTTCTTCACTCCAATATTTTTTAAAATGGCATTTTCATATCCTTGGATTGTGGTAGGTGGTTTTTTAACAGCTTCCACCATGCCTTGGCAGCTTCTCTTAAGTAGTGTCTGGCCAGGATAACCTTTTCCTTTTCTGCTACAGAGTGCAGACAGAAAAATCCTTTAATGCTGTCTAGATGACCTATGGGATTTTCTCCTAGGTTACCCCTAAAAATTTGAATTTCTACAGAAGATATAAGGGATGGTCTCTGCAAATTCCTTAGACTTATTTCGGGGTTTATGGTCTGTTCCATTTCTATTTTTTGTTTTATTTTACTATTGGTCTGAACATCTTTTTCCCTGTCCGTATTTAAATCAGTTTCTGAAACCATTTCTTGGTTTGACTCATATTCTACACTGTCATCTTCTTTACTATCCATAACTTCTTTTGGCGTGGTCTGATCATCTTCATGTCTTCTAGGAGCCATGTAAGTGTCTATTGCTGTATGATGCTTTACAATCTCTGGGTTTGAAGTGGTTTGGATACCTTGTTTTTCCTCAGGCCTTAGAATCCTTTCCATCATCAGCAGCATCAACTTACTGTCTTCTCTCATTTCTCTGAGGATCATATGCAAGGTCTCTCGATCGTCGTGATCATCTTTAGCTGTCTTCCTGCTTTGATGGTTGTGTTCTTTTCTATTTATCTGATTTTTAAAAGAGATCTCTCATTCACTGGAGGTGGTTGAAAGTGCATCACTATCATCAGTCAATCCTCTATCTAATTTCTCTCCTTCCATCTTTGAAAGTAAATAAATAATAAACAATGTGAATCACAAACTTATGGCACTCTCTGTATACTTAAATAATATTTTTTTTCTTCAGTACATTTAATTAGGTCTCTGACTACTGGTCCCATTGTCCCTATCTTCACTAGCTGCTGCATATTATTTCCTCAATCTATGTAATCTGCCTTTTTTTTAGTTTAGTTTTAGTTTGCCTATGTTTTTTTTGGTTAGCTCTTTCTATTAATTCTTTGAATGAGACATGTATTTTATTTAGAAAAAACTATGAAAAATAAGAAACAAACATTACTTCCTTCCCTCTGTTCAACTGTTCTCCCATGTCTGAAAAAAGAAAACTATACAGATGATTAGTGGTATACAAATATTTATACATATATAATAGCAGGTATTACAAGTAATTCTCTGTATTGGACACATTTGGTTTTTTTTACTATTTAGACAATTGACCCACTACTGTGCTGACAATCAAATTTGCTGACAAATTTATTTATATGGGCGCCAGTGAGCAAAATGAAATCAATAGGGCATGTGATATAACCCATTGACCCCAAACCACATATGACTGACTTAATTTTTGATAAAACAATTTTATTGATGATTATTTTATTATTTAATAACAACTGACATGTTCCTGACCTGAGTTTAAACATAGGAGTTCACTACTTCATTTTTATTAAGCATGAGGCTTTCACACACAAAAAATGTCAAAATTAATATTACACAAGACTTTTATTTGTTGATATCATTTTTAATCTTGCTAGCATAAAAGCGTGTAAACCATTTAAGCATTTTGCCAACTGCATCTGGCTGCTTGGTGTACACAAAAGGTCTTCACCTGCTTTGAGGTTACTCTAGAAATGATTGTCATTAAAGCGTATTGTCACACTGCATCAGACCACTTGACAGATAATTACCAGTTTGAAGGTCTTTGCCTGCTTTGAGGCTACTAAGAATACAGAGCGAACATTTAATATAAGTGCTAGCAAGCAATACTTTGAAATTTAAAACTTTTAACATGATATCATATTGGATATTTTAAATCATAACAACTGAAATGAATATAATTAATTTTGACACAGACAAAATATTTCATTATGGGCACCAAAAACATAATCATGTACAAGTTGAAAAACCCACCAAAAGAACTGCAAGTCGGATTCAAACTCAGCTGAACCAAAACTGAATTCAAACCCAACTCACCAGCTCAGATTAGTAAAAATATAAATCGATGGCACAGTGCTATGTGCCGAGAAACTAGCTCAATGGTTGGTGAGGATCAGAGACCCCTGAACTGACATTAATATCTGATAATAAACTGACTAAAAATGATTTTAAATCAAATCATATGTATCTGTTCGGGTTTCCAACACAGACAGTGAGCATTAACTTTTAAAATAATTATTGAATAAAAGATATAGAACTAAGAAACCAAGTGTGTTTAGAAAATATTTAATAATAATAATTTGTTGTTTGAATTTTAATAATGATTATATTAATTAATTCAAGTCCTTAAACAAAGTTTATAATTATAATAAGAGTGACGGTCCTTATTATATGCCAATGAATATTATGCAATATTTGAAAGTCTATGTCTATGCTCCCAACAAGAAATAAAAGGCAGATAAAGGTATTCATTAGTAAAGGGAATTATTACTCTAATTTTATACGAAAGAATGTGATATTTATTTTTACATTTGCAAATCCATTCATGAAGAGTAAGATACATATTTTAGGGCATAACTTTAATCATTATTGGAAAACTTATTTAATTAACTATAACTGATAATTTGTTAGACTTTAATTGAAATCACTTCGTCATGAATTACGAGCATCAGAGCGGGCTTTACTGGAACAGAGAGGTAACGGTGCTGACGAATTATGAGCTATAAAATGAAATTGAAAGATAATAGCTAGTCGATAATCGAAGTCCTATGGCGGCTTGCATCTGACAAGTCTTATGCCCTTTGACTAATATGAACAGGAGAGGAAGTCATTTCTTCCTCGATAATTTAAAATAACAGAAATATGATCACTGACCAGCCTAATGGAGAGGAAGATTGCCCTATGTCAGCAATGTTTGAAGATGATGACTTGATAGTCATTGTTTGAATACTAAAACCCATACAGAATGCTCTACATGATGACTTGATCAATTAATTAAAGTCAAATGAGCTTTTAATGAAAACTATTTTAAAGTATTTGTAAATCATATTAATTATGCCCCAATCATCGTGCCCTTCCTGAATCTTAAATAACAACATTGAATTAGAATATATTTGATTCTTTATCAGCCCTTTTGCAATAAAAACATTTTAAGATTAGATATGAATAAATACATATTGGTGAATACAAAAAATAGCTGGGGCATAGATTAAAAATGGAGCTAATAATTTATTATTAGCCAATTATAAAAATAACACACATTTAATAATTTCTTTCAACTCAATAATTGATAGAACTGTAAATTTAATTCTAATGGGTGAGAATTACTATTAGAATTAATATATTACTATTTTCACAAGGCAAAGGAAACAAAGGAGTTCATCGAGTTGAAAGATTATTGGCATATAATTAAAAATAAATGACATTAATAAATCACATGATAAATATATATATAATATAGTAAATGAACCACCAAGTAAGAAAAGAGAAAGTTTAAAGACTAGAGATTGAGAGAATTATGATATAAATTTACAGTAGCATGAATAAAAGGTTTTATAAAGATTGTTACATTAAAGAATAAAAGAGCTCTAAAAGGGAGTGTAAAATAAAGTTCGGAACTGGCCAGAAATTTATGGAAATATATTACCCATTTCTTCTGGGCTGGATCTTTAGGTTACACATCCAAGTTGGTAAAAAATGTAGGCACGCATTTAGTTGATTACTGGAACAGGATTTTAGTGGCTTTTCATAATTTTAGCAGCATGATTGGTCCGGAAAGAATTTAGCAGCTTCATTGAATATTTTTAGGGGACTTCAGGAACAATAGCCAGATTTCTGACATTTAGACTCTTATCATGATAGGAACACTTTTTGAATTCATGATTTTGAACAGCACATAGTTTACTGGCACTTTTCTGCAACAAAGATGTTTTTTTTTTCCAAACACTTCAGAGCTATATATACTACTGTATTTGATGCCTTCGGGCTAGCGCTTCTTTCATTATCAATGTTTTTAGATTTACTGGTTGTTTTTAGATACATTCCTTCGATAAGGCTTTCAAACTCATTAATTTGAATTCATTTTCTAATTAGAAAATGAATTCTTAAAATCAGAAAATGATTTTAATTAGGAAATCCTTATCTTTTTTCTTCTAATTAATAAAACTTTAACTGTTGTTTTTGGAAAGGCAAAATCCAAAAGCTTATCGAAAGAATGTAGCTTTTAATCAATAAAACTTTAACAAATTATTTAAAAATAAAATCAAACATTCCCGATGCAATGAAACTTTTGAACAATTATATATATTTAAAATTTACAAATATATACGCACAATCCATGCAGTTATAATATATAAATTCATGAATAATTCTATCATGAATTTATTAATATCATTGATTAATTTTAAACTGAAACTAATTAATTTTAGTATGCATTTATAAAATAAGTTATTCTTTATGGAAATTAGCGTGGATTGAACGTATAAAGCCCCATTGCATCAGAAATTTAAGGTTAGTACTAGGGTTTGAAGTGGGCTCATGGTTAGATGTCACAAAGCTAGGATCGAACTCAGATCTGACTGCTTCAATATATATATAATTAGGTACCAACCAGTCACCACCTAAACATTCACAGTAAATATAGTAACCAATATTTCTCACTGCTGTCAAGGCAACCTTCTCACCTTTTTAATAGCAAGAATGGAAATCCATTCTTACTAATGGTCCATTGAATATATATGGACGCTTAAAGATTGCAACTTGACTACAGAGTATGAAATATTGTTACAATGAAGTTTAAATAAACCTCTTTAAACATGAAATAAACATGTCACTATAATGTAGACTAATAAATAGTCATCTATAACATTACTTAATGCAATACTTTTAAATTGTCCATGTATTATTTAGAAATAATAAGCGAAATAGTGCCTAAAGCTAATCTGGGATAATGATATATATATATATATACAATAAAGAGACGCAGTATAATGGTCAACCCATTTCAAGTGTCATTTTCATGAATTAAGATTTATATCTGTAAATAATACTAAACTATTTTGATAGCTGAGAATTTTCAAAAATATTTTGTAATTTCTGACGGTAGTTTGCTAAACTAATTAATAATATAATTATAGTTAGTGAACTTTTTTTTCATGTATTATTATTAATTCATATAGCACGGATGAAAACAATGCAAAACCTCATTCCACACAGAACTTACTTAGTAAGAAATATAACAGTATCTAAACATATTTAGGGAGGTATTTGTTACATCATAAAACACTTTCCTACACACACACATATATATATAGTTCATTTAAATATATAGCTTAAAATTAAATTATGATCGGACTTTTTTTATTTATATCTAGATAAAATGAAGTACCATTATTATTCTTCATGCAAAAGAGATTCAAGTAAAAATATTTAAAAATAATGTATATATTTTAAATTTAAAGTAAAGACAGATTTACTAGATGTGTTTTGATTAACCTGTGTAAATACAAGGCAACATCTGTTAATATGACAGCTTGTTTGTGTGAAAGCTATTGTGAGAGTTTAGTTAAATATTAAGAAATGCAAATAAACATTAGCTGAGAATACAATTTTATATAAAAACTCTTCTCATTTGAATTATGCAGTTTTATATATATTATTTAATATTCTAATTATATACTTTTTTTATAACAATTATAACAATATTTAACTAGATTTATATATATAAATATTTATGTGGTCAATTATTTATTATAATTCTGGGTTATTCTTATTTTAAGAGAAAAACAAGTAATACAAAATATTAACTCTTGTTTATCCTCTTATTCTAATGCAAATTATGACATAAAGTGAAGACACATCAAAAGAAGATTTTTTTAAAATCTGAAATTCAAAAATTTAAAAATATAACTTGGTGACTAAATTTAAAAAAAAATAATCATATGCATATTTAAGACAAGCACAGTTTAATAACCATGCCAAAAATATAAGATTGACATAAAATAAAAACTGTTAAAAAAGAAGCAATCTACATATAATAAATATGTTTGTATTATTTAATCCACTTAGTTTCATTTTTTAAATTAAAATATAATATAGCAGTATTCCTATATTCATGATATTCAAATCTCTGCTTTCTGTTATTTATGATTGAAACTAATATTAAATGGAAAAAAAAATAGAAATTAATTACACAAAACATTTTTTTAATTGTAGATTTTTGTTGTTCACAAAACAGCTTCGGTGTGCTACATCACAAAATATCATAATCAAATAGTAATGATAAGCCTTTTGTTCATTCCCTCATTATAAAGTCTTTTTATAAAATACCAAAACATCTGAAGAATATTTAAAAAAACACATTAATTGTATTATCTAGAGTTGGTAAATATGTAAATACATTCTGTATATTATGTACATTTATGTTATATATAAACTTATAAATCTTTAAAATAGCACACATTTTTATCAGCATATAATACATTTTAATACATTAACAATTAAAACATTATAACAAAATGTATTGAGTTATTTTTCTTTTTTTCCACTTTGCAATTCAATAAAGTAGAGACCACAATTGTGTTACAGAATTTCAATTATGTGCCATCCAGTAAATGTAAACAAATAAACAAAAATGTAAACAAATCAAAAACAAAATTCATAAATTTTACAATATTTGAGCAACCAACATCTCCCCCCCCCCCCAAGTTCCATCTATAATCATACTAAAACTAAAGTAAAATTTGTAAATAAATTGTATATTATGCCAGTAGCCATTTGTCATTCACGGAGTACTGTACACAATTATATATATATATATTAATAAATATATTCAGATTATCTGGAAAACAGATATGTTTTATTCTTTCTTTATTATATTTTTTAAATTTGATGTGCAGTATTTCGCATAATGAAATATTTTCTGAGTATAATGCTAACAGTTTTACAAAATTTTAGAACATACTAAAAAAATGATACTGATTGAAAAACATTAAAATAATCAATGAGATCCTAATTTTTTAATAACAAATTACTATTATATTTCTTTAAAAGAAAAGTTATTGAAAAAATAAATCAACAAGAATATATTTAATAGCAATAAAAATCAAATATTTGGTATTAACATTATTTTAAAATTAAAAGTCCAATAGTTAGATTTTTTTCACCTTATTTTTTATTGCTTCAGTAAATTCATAAATGAACACACATTCAGAAAAATATATGTAAATGTGTCCTCTCAATTTATTATTAATAACAATATTATGATTATTCTTTTAAAATTTTATTTACATTATAACATTATAATCTTAATTTATAAATGTAAACTATACATATAAAAATGTGATATATATAGATGCTCCACAGTATTTGGTATCAAGAATTTATGCAGATGATGCTAATAAATTGATAATAATAAATACTATAATAATATATTATATATGTAGTAAAGAATTTCACTTTATCAACATATAGAAAGAAAATGTCTGTGGCCTATTTATGAACACATATAACATATTTTAATGAAAATAGAAATAATTGATAAAATATTATAAAAAATATTTTATACAATATATAATGATACCTTTAAAGAGCTGTTATATTTTCTTATTTAGTTTCTAACAATATTTGTATAACAGTTAATTTATGTTACTCAGTAGAAGTTACTGAAATTTTGCTGTCAATAAAAAAAAAAGTGTCCCAGTTATACTCTTTCAATAAACTAACATAAATTTAGAAAAATACAACTTTAAAACTTTAAATATTTTTCAATAAAAAGTATAAAACAAAGTATAATCTTTTTATAAACACAGTAATTAATTACTTTAATATTACAACTATATAAAAATCATTCACTCTTTGTATCAATATAATAAAAATTGATAATGAAATAATTCAAAAGAAATAATTAAATTATAGCAAAAAATATTTCATCGTTCACAAATTTCTTCTTTTATTATATATATAAAATTAAGAGGATGCTAATATACTCTAAACAAGCTTTTTTATTTATTTTTATTTATGATAAATGCTACAAGAGAAGACATTCAAATCATCTTTATCTAAAATAGTCCCCTCACAGATCAGTTTCGAGCTATGGCTCTCTTCACTGAAAAGCTAGGACACCAAATTAAAAAAAAACAACACAAGCTAGGCATTTATCTAATAGTTAACTTTCAATAAGTAGATCTGAAACCTTTAGACATCTACATGTCTTTAAAGTTGGCTCTCCAACTGAAAAAATCATATGTTCCTGAACTTAATTTAACCAAAGCCCCAATAGCAAAATAATAATAATAGTAAATGCAAGCTATATATATATATATATATATATATATATATATATATATATATATATATAAGTCGTGTGACATCCGACTTTCTATTATTACTATATATATATATATTGATGCAATTTATTAGTGCATTGTCATACAATGGACTGCAAATGTCTAGTTACATGTTTTAAAAAATAAAAAAAAATATTTGAAATACTTTTTCTTTATTTAAGAGATCTTTTACTACCCCTTTCATAATATAGGGTATATGAGCACAGACTTTCACACCACCCACTTCTCTCCACTCTATCTAATAACACTGATACACCTAAACACATATATGCTGAAAAGATAAATAATCACCAATATACGTATTTCATGCTAAACCAGCAATCATCAGTTGGTCCAGACTATCATCTTTACACACATATATAGTATAAGTGCTCAGATATATATTAAGATAGACTATTCTCATAGTTTAATGGACATATATATAGCCACAGGTATATAACAAGCCTGTGTTTCAGTTATTACATTATAGAGATGTCTGCCCATCCTTGCATATGTATTAAATGGATTATGTCCTGTACATGTGGGGTTCAGATTGACCTTAGGTCAACATGGGTGTGACAATAATCTCGGCCTCAGGGTGGCCTTTGAGCATTCCATCATCAGATTTTCAATTGGATGGATGGTTGAAGAGTTGGAGTGTGGAGTGGATTGAAGCCTGTCCATTAAACTATGGGAATAGTCTATCTTAATATATATCTGAGCACTTATACTATATATGTGTGTAAAGATGCTAGTCTGGACCAACTGATGATTGCTGGTTTAGCATGAAATACGTATATTGGTGATTATTTATCTTTTCAGCATATATGTGTTTAGGTGTATCAGTGTTATTAGATAGAGTGGAGAGAGGTGGGTGGTGTGAAAGTCTGTGCTCATATACCCTATATTACATATATATAGCCACAGGTATATAACAAGCCTGTGTTTCATTTATACCTCTTTCTTAGCAACTTGATAAATTATCATGAAAAGAAGAAACTACTAGGCTAATATAGAAAAATAAATTAGATAACTTAATGTCACCTACATCACTTATTTATAGGTATTTACTCAACTTATATTTTATAAATGAATAATTTTAATAAGCGTGTATTATAAAATTATTTAATTATTATACATGCGTCATGAATTTGTCTAGATTTAGGTGTATGTGTTAAAATATGTATGTATGTTCTGTTATTATTTATTGATTTAAGAATCTACTCTGATTCTTAAAATTAAATGTAAAAGATTTGGGAAAATTACTGCATTTACTGTGGTATGAATATTTTTTTTGCAGTAATAACTGTAACCAAATTATTAACCATCCAAACATATTTAAATAATCTTAATTGAAGTTTTGATAAAAAAAAAAGCGATTAACATAACATTCTAACTACAAATTAAATGCAAAAGATGATTTCAAACAAATTATTAAATTTATTATTAAAATAACTAGAATATAAAACTTATAAAAATGTTGTAATTCATAGATTTTTATCAAGCAATGTGGATTTAAAAAAAAATTGACAAATACAAGTAAAAACATATTTTATAAATAAAAATATAACAAACTATATAAGTTATTAAAATTGAGCTTTTATCTTGGAAAGCTACTAAAATTTGCATTAAAGATTTTGAATGAAATGACAGATAGAATGGTGTATATTAAAATAAACGTGTAAGTATATATATAGTTTAATGTTAATTTACACTTGTAAAGTTTGACCTAAGTGATACCAAATTATTGTGAAATTTTGAATATTTTTGAGCTAATATTGAATATATTCTTTCATATATATATATATTATAGGAATATGTAGACAATCCAAATACGAAAATAAAACATCAAGCTTGTTTTTTTTGTGCTTTCTAAGACAGGCTTTGGATACAAATTATCTGGCGGAAAATATTTTTCTATATTGTCTATAGTTTATATATATATACATATTACTAATATTAAAATTAGAGTATATTTACCATTACTAAATTGTAAAAAAATAATATAATAACACGTTTTCAAGCATTTTTATTCTTTTAAATTTCAATAATGTTTTCATCTTTAATTAAGATATTTACATAATTTTTAATAATATTAAAACAAATGCAGTATCATAGAAAAATAATATATTGTACAGGCTTTACTTTGCATTTATATATGTAATATATGTGGGATTCGAACTCAGACTTTCACACGCCACCCTACTCTCAATGCCATCTCATATTGCTGATCCACCTGATCACACACATGTTGGTGATTATTTCTCTTTTCAACATGTGTGTGATCAGATGGGTCAGCAATATGAGATGGCACTGAGAGTAGTGGGTAGTGTGAAAGTCTGAGTTCGAATCCCACATATATTACATAGTAAAATAAAACATTGTATGATTTGTTGCTATTCATATAACTTATAATTATAAATTTATTAAATGCACATTGATAACTTATGTAATAATAATAATAATAATAATAATAATAATAATAATAATAATAATAATAATAATAATAATAATAATAATAATAATAATAATAATAATAATAATAATAATAATAATAATAATAATAATAATAATAATAATAATAATAATAATAATAATAATAATAATAATAATAATAATAATAATAATAATAATAATAATAATAATAATAATAATAATATGATTTTCTACTCAAATTAAATCTTGAAGACTCCAACATTCACTTTGGTAGTATGAAGGCTACATAAATACAGAAGACTAGCGTTGTGTCATAGAACTGAGACACAAGAACATTTCTTTACCTACCCCACATTTGATAATATTACCTCGTCCATCCCATCATTGTACAAAGAAAGAAATTGTGAATATCAAACACTTTTACAATCATTTGTTAAGGATAGCTACCCACATATTCGAGCAAGTACTTTTATATTGTTTACACTATGGGCACAAGATGCTCCTTCATGTACAACAATAATCCAAGAAGACATCCAAACATATTCTGGAATAAAATAGAACAGCTCCGCTTAAGGAATGAAAAAACTGTATCCCAAAAGATGTACACAGCCACCTGGTCTATATTACAATGGCGCTCAAAATTATAGATGGAAAATAAGACTAATAAAAAACAGAACTAAGAGCCTTACCATTGCACAAAACTACTTGAATATATATATTTAAAAAAAAAATGTAAATTCAAATTTGTAAACCACATGCATAGCCTTTGTCTTTGTTGCCCCCCCCCCCCAAATTACAATTTTCAACTTATTTATACTAAATTCAATTTATCTGCATGTGGTAAAATCGTTATAAATGTAACCTTTTCTTGTTATATTCAATAAAGTCCTTTTGAAAGATGATGATGATAATAATAATAATAATAATAATAATAATAATAATAATAATAATAATAATAATAATAATAATAATAATAATAATAATAATAATAATAATAATAATAATAATAATAATAATAATAATAATAATAATAATAATAATAATAATAATAATAATAATAATAATAATAATAATAATAGAAAATCCTGATAGTGCTGGTAAGTAATAGTAAAGTAGTTGGGTTTCAAACCCCAAAAAATCTAATAATAATGCCACAATTTAAAATCAAACCAATATAGATAATTTTACAAAATAAAAATAAATCTTTTTGAAACTATAATTAGTGAAAATCATAAACTAGCTCAAGAATATATATATATAAAAACCCCTTTCCTTACCAAAAATTTCTTTGTTTTTATAAAAAAAAAAATGGAGACCACAGCCATGCATGATCGAGCATTTGGCATCAATATAGCCGCTGAAGTGCGTAAAAATTTAGACACTGTCAAATCGTACACCACGGTCACAAAAACTAACATGCAAGCAACAAGTTCAAAGAATTTCGTGACTACAATAAATAATAAAATAGTTCCGAGATTTAGAAAAACAAATCCGAACAATATAAAACAGTTAGATTTAAGGATACAGGTAAACCAAGATCCTCCTCCCTTTGCAAACTGGACTGATAATATGCTAAAACGAATTAATGAACACTTTAGCAACACGATTCCACGGGGACTCTATACATTGTTCAAAAGATTTTTTTCACCAAACTCGATAGTAATATCTGCCACAGATGCAAATAAATCATTGTATCACTTTCCACGCACGTTATTATATCAAGCAATAACTGAAAACAAACTGTGGGAAACAATCGTAAGAATCGCAGATCATCCAAATCCCAGATACCTCGCAATTGAATTTCTTGACAGTAGTCAAAAGAACCAATTTCTAAACCAAATTAAAACATTAGATAATTATGCGATTGTTATAGTTGATCAAGATCGACAGGACCAGATTACAGGAATAATAAAAAATACATATTTTGGATACACGAAACAAGACTTTCAAAAAATGATAGATCCATTTGGCAAGGTCATAGCATTTCAACCAATATGCCTCAAAGACACACCAATACCAATATACACCAATAGCTATGATTTTAAGTTAAAATTACACAAAGACATTGACCCAGAATCTATACCAACACAAATTGCAGATCAGGAAGCTATGCTGAGCCTATATATAAGAGGTTTAAAACCACAATGCTATGCCTGTGGCAAGCATGGTTACCTAGCCACACAGTGCATGGATAGCCAACTCATACAGGGCCAGACATCAAATAATCAGCACATCCAATCCCAACAGGAAGAGAGCAACAATACACAAAATAACACCAGCAACTCAAACAACAATCAATATGAAAACAATCACAGTACAAATGAAGCTACTAAAAACAAACATGCAGAAGAAAACACAAATATACTTAAAACTACAACAGATAGCTCAAATAAATTAAATGAAAGCACTGATCAAATGGATCAAAATCAAGCACAAATCATACCTGAAGTATCACAAACACCAGGCATATCAATCAATAACATGTCAGACTCAAATCCAGACATATCGAATGATACATACAACTCCCTAAAAACAAGCATGCTGCATATAATTATAAACAAAACATCTACAGATATTCTAGAGTCACTAACCCCATAGAAGCAACACCAACAGAAGTCCAAAAATCTGGTCGGCCAAGGAGAAATAAATCAAAAAGAGCCAAAACAGATGAAAACTATATTCTAACAGAAATGATTGAACATTTGGCAGAAAACATAATACCTATGGAGCTGGATAGTAATCAAACCACTAATAACTGCTCACAAAACACTAGAGAATATGCAAAAGCTTCACGCAAATTTCAACACAATGTGAAACCAACTCACAGCCAATCACGATAATGAAGCTAAAAATAACAGCATTTAATATCAGAGGGCTCAACTCAGTCAACAAAATACATCAGCTACAACAATGGATAAAGATTACCCAACCTCATATACTAGGACTTCTAGAAACTAAAATATATAGTGGCTCACAAATTGACCCCACAGTACATCTAAGCAGAGAAGGCTACTGTGCATGCTCTAGAGATACATCATCTCCCTCAGGGGGTACTGGACTGCTCATAACACAAAGTTGTCCATTTGACTCATTCAAAATCATATATATATAGATGCAAATTTACTAATAGTAACTTTCAATTGTCAAATCATCACACTAAACATTATATTTGTGTATATTCCACCGAGCCCTACAATTGTCTCAAATATTATATTAAACATAAACTCCTTACTTGGCTCTAAAGCATACCCAACCATACTAATTGGGGATTTCAACATGAAATATCAAGAGTTCATTTTAAAGTGGCTGCATCAAATATCAATTCCACTTATGAGTGCAGAGTGTTTTTTGTCAAATGAGGCAGTTACCTTTCACAATGGACATCATACATCAAGAATTGATCTGTGCTTTTATTCACCTATGTTACACCATCAAATCAGCCTAAACATCAACCCATCTCCCTTCTCTGATCACTCTGCACAAACCATACTAATTAATCTGACAGGAATTCAAACAACTGCACTTACATGTGGTAAAACAATCAGAATTCTACTTCCAACTTCTACCCCAGAATTTATTTTTTCAGAAACATATATAATGCTTCACAAAATCAAAATTATGCAACTGAACTCCATTCAAAGATACTTAGCTTTCATAAACATTTTATCATTTAATATAGATCACATTACACGCAAATCCCCCCCCCCTCAAGACTGGTAGCACTGGCTGATGAAATACATAAACGGATTACAATGATAAACCCAACACACACCAGTCAACAGCATATACGCAGACTTACACAAACATACAATAACATCTGTAACCACCTTAAAAACTACCTAGCAATAAAAAAGAGTAAAGTCTGCCTTGGCCAACAACACACATGGACAAGAAAATACATTCGATGGGCCTTGGGCTACCCATCCACTGTCAGAGTGCCAATGGCACTCATGGAGCAGGGGCACACATACGCAGGAAATAATATGTTAAAACTGATCTATCAGCATTTCAAACAAAAGCTGCAAGCATACCACCCGGTCAAATATAATCCTAACATCTTTGGAAAACCAGAAACAAATACCCCATATAACATCACAGAATTTGCTACTAAACTGGCAACAGTACCTAATGCATGTCACCCAGGAGCACATGGAATCCCCAAATTTGTCCTTGCACATCTCAGTCAGTTCATTAGCCAATATTTATGTGATTTTGCAAATCTCATCTATCACAGAAGTTGCATGACATCCAAGGTTTGTATCCAATAGCAATAGTCCCTTCAACAAGAAAAAAGTCCAAGTATCAACACTATCCAACCTATGACCAATCTCAATGGGGCCACTTACGATTAATATAATTGAAAAATTACTCAAAGACAGCCTAGAGCCACATATTCTACCACTAATTTCACACAGCCAGTTTGCAAGGAAGCAATCATCAACTGCACAGGCTGCAATGATATTCAAAAACAGTTATAAACTCAGTGTGGGACAGGAAGAAGTATGCACCAATTGCAGTTCAACTTGATATAGAAGCGTCTTTTGACTTGGTCAACATCAATACATTAATCAATATGCTAGCTGACACCACAATTCCATGAACTCATCTGTACCTGCTCACAAACCTACTACTTAGCAGAGAAATACATATCACACTCAATGGCAAAAATTCCTCATCATTCATTCCCACACAATCCATATCCCAAGGCTCACCACTCAGCTCATGGCTATTTACTTTTTACATCAACCCACTCATACTCAAAATTCAACAGAGTATCAAAGGCATCCAGATACCAGGCACATCACAAATATAGCCTGCATTGCATATATGGATGACATCACAGTCTCCCTCCCATCAAGAAAACAGATACCAATACTACAGAAAATACCGCTAGACTTTCAAGCAACACACCATCTAAAAATTAATCAAAACAAGACTGTTGCTTGGTCTCTATACACCAGTAAGCCATGCATGCAAATTTTCCAAGGCAAACCATCTCCTTTCCTCGGCTTTCCTTTCTACATGGGAACAAACACAATGAGGCAAAAAATCCAGAACAAGTTAAAAGATGAAGCAGAATGGATCACTGCCTCACTATCAAAAGCATACCTCTCAATATATGCTAAAGTACAATTGTTCAATCATCTGGTAATCACCAAGATTATCTATTATTCTCCCATAATTCAATTCTCAAAAGCCTTTACATCAAAAATCTCTTCATATTGCAATAATCTTCTATGGAATAGAAAGACAGTGTCAATATCTGCAAAACAGTTTAGTTGACCAGCAATACACAATGGTTTGGGGCTACATAACATAGATATTTTTCGAATACAAAAGACCACAAACCTTATAATAGCCACCCTCAGACATTTCCCAGAACTCCAGTATCTAATACAAATAATACCCACAGACAAACCTCCACCTTCACGTTGCTATCTATCATCAGTTATAAACCAGTTCAGAATCACACATACTCAAATATCACTGCAAACAACAACAAAATATTTATATTGGCAGATATATGCAATGGTATACCCGGGATATACATAAGATATTTCAACACAGATGCTCGAAATAAACAACCAACAGCTGCTTAAAAAATTAAAAAAAATGATCCATGGAGCCCAAATTCTTTGATTTCCTCCTGAAACTAAATCTATATGCTTTGCCAACATCATATTTCTTAAGATACAGACAATTATATACAAAAATAGACCCCTTTTGCATGCTATGCCACCAAGCAGAAGAAACTCAACAAAATCGTTTTACAACTGCCCAGCATTAAACAATATTCGGCATGAAATAACAAATATATACAGAAAACCAAACATCTCCCTGCAAGATATTATCAGTCCATTGTGCAGAACATCCACCCCAACAATCTGAGCAGCAACCTTCATACTTTATGCATTTTGGTGCACACGATGCACATTTGCTTTTGGAAACAATACAAGGCAGCATCCATCAACTTTTCACAACAAGTTAGCACAATTAAAAACCAGCGACAATAAAATAGCACACCCAGACATTTTCACGGCTACTTGGTCACTTGTAAAACAAAGGTCAAATCTTTAATAGTTCTGCCTTTCCTCAATAATAGACTTAAAAAGAAAACAAGAAAATGGACAGCAAAAAATCCATGAATCAATAAATGATAACTTAAGATAAACAATCCATCACTCATCCGGTATATATACGTAAGAACTTTATTCAATCCTCGGAAATATCAGTGTAAATACATGTATATAAAAATTATTAATGTAATCTGTTTTCTAGATTGAATAAAGTTCCCCTTTTTGAATAATAATAATAATAATAATAATAATAATAATAATAATAATAATAATAATAATAATAATAATAATAATAATAATAATAATAATAATAATAATAATAATAATAATAATAATAATAATAATAATAATAATAATAATAATAATGTCTTTTTTTTTCTCTTGGAGTTCAAATGATCCTACTCATTTATAGTTATTGATATAAAGAATAAATTACTATTAATATAATAACATAGAAAACAAATAAAGAGTTAAATTATTTTATTTTATATTATTCGAACAACATTGTTCAGATACATAATATTCAGATAATGTCATTTTAAGTCGTATACATTCTTATCTGCATAATATACCAGAAAAAAAAAAAAAAACATTGTTTGAACCTGATGTTGAGAGAAATATATTACATTACCAAAAAAAAAAAAAAATATCATTTTTACTCATCAATTTTTTTTTCTGCATTATTATATTTCTTGTAATTTATACTTTATTTAAAATGAAAGATGTTTACATTAAAGCATTATATTTTTAATTATAATTGTATCTCTTATAATTTAAATTATATATATATATCAATATTAAAAAAAAGAGGGAAAAAGAATACAATCTTTGGAATTGCAGAAAAATGTTAGACTACGTATTTACATTTAAAATATCACTCGCAATGACACAATTGAAAGCTACAGAATTAAAAGTTCAGAGACAATGGATTTATTTTAATAGATGAATGTGAAGAAAAATAATAACAATAAAATGAACTATTGTATTCAATGTAATTGTTCATTAGATTATTATTTCTGATTACACTGAATATATTTTTATTTGGGAACTGATCACCTGACTGAAAGAAGTTCATGTTACTTTGGTATATAATCAGTTAATACTTAATTTGGAATTTAATCAGTTAATACTAAATAAAACCTTTTAAAACAAACTATATTTAATGGTATTTAACAAAGTTTGCCAACTGACAGACTATTTCTTTATATAATTAATCATTTGAAAAGTAATTATTCAAAACAATAATAAACAAATAATAAATTAACTAATTTACAAAACACAAAGCTTGAATAAAACAAATGTATGTATATTAAAATTTAATAATTCTATTTTTCTTTTTTTTTGTATATAAAAAGTTAGTTTTTCATTTTTATAAAAAAAAATAATTTAAAATAATTATAATTTGCTTTAAATTAGTTTTTTATTTAAAAACAAAATTAATTAATTCAGCAATAAAAAATAATACAATTTATTTTGTTGTAAAGTTAAAAGGTCATAAATAATTAAAACAGAATTAGAATATAAAATAAAATTAAAACAATGTAAAAAGACAAAGAAGACAGCCAATTATGAATTAGTTGTACATGGAGTTGTGTTTTTGTCTATTTTATATTAATATACCGGTGTTATTTGTTAAAGTGTAAAATATTACCACATATATTATTGTTACTATTTTTATTATTTTTATCATTGAAATGAATAATTTTTCAAAAATGACAATCTAGCCAGTCTCTGTGAAAATAGATCATTTCAGACTATATTTTCTAAGCTTTTCCTTTGCCTAAACATACAATCATTGTCAGATGCATCAGTTCAATGGCAAGGATTTTTACTGCTTCAAAATATTACACCTAAGGACTGCAGTCTACTGAGCCTGACCTCATTATTGTTTTCTTGACTTTGGAAGGCTTGGAATAAAGAAAAAAGAAAAAGAAAGTTGTTGTGTATCTATTTAAAGAATGAAAATGTTGTTTCACGAATACAATCCTATTATCACATTTATTATATGGAAATGTTCAGTGTACAAAAACTTCATGATTATCTGACCCTACAACAATGTAAATGATGATGAAGAAAATAGGGAGACAGAAAAGACCATTTGTCTTGGAAACAATACCTAGCCTTTGATTAGACAAAATGCTATTCTACAAGGCAATAGGAATTCTTGGTCAGACACAATTTATTTGACGTTCACAGCTGGATTTATCTAAAGACAATTCCATTATCCACCATTTGTGATGCCCATTGGTATCTTGAGCAAGTGAAATATTTGAGTAAATCTATGATATAGATTTGACAATAGTATGATTGATAAGTATTTTTAAATGTTATAAAGTACAACAATGTATAAAAATGTCTATCTCTACAATGACTAATATCAATGACAGTGGTACAAGAACAGATGACAATGGAATGACTAATTTGTTTCATTAAATAAAGAAATAAAAAAAAAAAAACTTAAATTGGCCTATAATAAAATATTTTCCTCTAAAATTTTGCAACACTTTCTAGCAACAACTTACTAAAGCACCAAGTCTATCTTACTTCTCAATAAATGATTAAAATCATTAACCAAGAATGTTTGTTCTCAAAAATAAAGAGCACTTACATTTCTAATGGGCATAATGAATGCTCATTAAAAACAATTATGTTACGTATTTGACGAATTAACTGCATAAATGAATTGTCAGATTTGTTGAAGATAATTATTAAATTAATGAAGCATAAAATCAGTTAAATTAATATTTGTTTATAATAAAAACTTTTATTGTTTACATGTGCATATGATTGGTCTATTTTTTTTACTTTGAATATCATTTATTAATTTTAAATCATATGCACAAGAAAACATGCAAATTTTCTTATAAAGCTGCATATAATTTGACAATTAGAATTCAAAATTACAATGCTATGTATCTATGAAAGTAAGAGACATGTGATAAAGATCACATGATATTCCAAATAATTAATAAGTTGATTATTTATTTATTACAACTTCTCAGTGTTTACCTAAAGTAAACATTTACAAATAATTTGTAATATTATATATATATGCAATTTATTTTACAATAAGATCATGTTTTAACTAGCAAAAAAGAATAACTTTTAATACTGTACTTTATAATTTTGAAGACATTTAGTTATCTGGAATAAAAAAATCAAATCTACAATATCAATTTAATTTATCAATATTATTTTCAATAATATAAATGCCATTTCTCATAACAAATCAATAATCTTTATTAAATATAAGCAATAAAGTAAAAAAAAAACTTTTAAGGATTAGAGCAAACTAATGTAGAGATTATATACGGTTTCTTTTAAAACAGTCATAAAATATATTTATTAAATTAAATTTATTGATCAGTTGGGTGCGTGTGAGCATGTCCAGGGCTGTTGATACAGGATGTTGAGCAGGATATTTTTATTTGTTTTCATTTATATATCTAACTAATTAATGTTTATAAGAAAACTTTTTCACACATTGCATTCACACGCACCCAACTGATCAATAAATTTAATTTAATAAATATAAGTAATCGATCAGAGAAGTAAATATGAAAAATTATTTAAGATTTGTGCACATAGGGATATTTTGCACTATATTTTAATATCATTGGAAGTTTTGAGTTATTTATGTAATGGATGTAAAAATGACTTTTGACCTTTTGTCAAATTATTAAAAAAACTAGTGTAACCATTATACTTATTATCATCAATGCTACTTAAAAGACTCTTTAATAAATAAGCCTAATATTAGTTTCAAATATCATATATAATCTTTAACATTTTACCAGTTTAACTTTGTAATTTTAAGTTTTCTGACATTATTATTAAAACAGGTTTTATGATATTTATTATTGTTTTGATTATATGTAATAATAGATTAATTGATTTTGGAGATCAAGTTCATGGACTGTTGCTTTATTTTTCACTTTCAGTGCATAGACTTCTTTTGAATTATATAATCCTTATTTGATTATTTATTATCATATATATATTTAATGTAAGTTTAGCATGTGTTTTATTATATTATGACTACATCTTTTATCCACGTTAGTGCAGCATATAGACATTGCAATATAAATGTATAGCAAATATTTAAAATATTTGTTCTTAACTAGAAGTAAAGCATTTGATTCTTTGTTGATATCTTAAGGTCTCCATATATGTATTTTTCATTGTAACAGTTATTATCATGTAAATGATAACAAGTTTCATAATTCTGAATAGATTGCACACCATAATTTATAAAAAATAACCTGACATGTCATATTTCAGAGCTTTATAGAGTCTTATTTTTTTTTTTGGAAATCAACAATAAACCTTTATCCAGTCTAAATTGTAAGCTTAAATTCTAACTAAAAATTAAAAAAAAAAACATTAGTTGTACTTTTTGGTTTAAATGTATGATGTAAATTTGAACATTAATAACAGTATAATACTTTAAAATACTACTAGAGATTTTCATAGTTATAAATTTCCATAATTTTAATACAGCAGTAATCAAAGTAATAAATAAATAAAAATATTTTGTAATTTTTCTAAAAAATAATTTTTTATTAAACATGTTTGCACTAATGCTGATTCTATTTATAAACAATATAAAAAATTCCATAAAAATGTCAACCACTGGAATACCAGTAACAAAATATAATAAAATTTTTTATTCTTGTCTATTACCTAGTAGATAATATGAGTCTAATATCTTTTATTATTTTAATCTATCTATCTATCTATCTATCTATCTATCTATCTATCTATCTATCTATCTATCTATCTATCTATCTATCTATCTATCTATCTATCTATCTATCTACCTACCTATCTACCTATCTACCTACCTACCTACCTACCTACCTACCTACCTACCTACCTACCTACCTACCTACCTACCTACCTACCTACCTACCTACCTACCTACCTACCTACCTACCTACCTATCTATCTATCTATCTATCTATCTATCTATCTATCTATCTATCTATCTATCTATCTATCTATCTATCTATCTATCTATCTATCTATCTATCTATCTATCTATCTATCTATCTATCTATCTATCTATCTATCTATCTATCACAAAGAACATGTGAGCATAAAGAGTAGGAAAAACCATTTGGATACTGATTGAATCAAATATAAATGATACACAAAGCAAATTTAGGTGGCTGGATAAACAAAACAAACATTTGTACAATAGAATGAAATCTCATCCTTAGCATAATTTAGTTTTTAGTTTTTATTTTGAGAAAGGTGTTGGGCACACATTTTGCACAGATGGTGACATTATAATTTGCAAAAAAAAAAAACGGAAGATACTAAATGGAAAGTAAAAGAAGCATAGTTTTTTTTAGACTTCAAAATTTAAATTGAACCAATGTTTTAATAATATCAAAATTAGAAAATTTAGGATTACTAATTAACATTTTATATAGAAAAATTGAATTATTATGATTTTTTATCGATTATAATACCTTTAATAACGACATAAAAATGTTTAAACAACTTTTAAATAGACAATAATATTTTAAATAATGGAGATAATTTTTTTAAATTTAAACATTGAGAAATAAAATAATTATTTCTTCAACCACAATTGGAGTTTTTAGATTTAACTTGAATAAAAGCATGGGGGTGGGTGTCCAGAAATTAATCAAGTCAACTCTTTGTTATAAAAAACTGATATTGGCATACCTAACATCAGGGTCCCCTGTGCTTTTATTTCAAGTTAAATCTAAAAATTCCAAAAGAAACAATTATTTTATTCCGTTTTAGTGTAAAGTCAAATAAAAACATTTAATATATAAAAATATTTATTATTGTTAGGATTTTATTATTGACACAGTAAATAAAAATGTAAAATCACATCCTACTTTAAATTGTACTGGTTATATTTACCTGTTTAAGGAGGTTTATTTAATCTTCTTAGTATTATTAATCAAATTTCTATCAATAATTTCAATCTCTGAGGTCAACTTGCAATCTGTGTCTATATAAATATACTTGACTCTAAAGGTGGGGATTCTACATTAATCGTAAAAAGGGGTTTGCATTAACAACAGTTTAATATTGCTGATTGTTATTGGGATGTCTAAGTAATGACTAGTTTTTAATGATTACATACAAACACATTTAGTCTTGAACATTATTATACTTATTATTTAAATAATACATTGGGGGCAATTTAAACATTATAATTGCAGTTTGTAATGTTATAAGTGACTATTTATAAGTATACATTCAGAACAGGTTACATGTATCTGTTTAATGAGGTTTATTTAATCTTCTTTGCATCAATAATTTCAATCTCTATGATTAAGCTGAAATTTTTAGTGTCTATATAAATATATAAAAACATAAATAAAGATGGGGATTCCACCTTTATTGTTAAAATGAGTTTGCCTTGCCTATACTTTTAGATTGTTGATCTATTGATATTGGGAAGATCTGAGTGTTGACTGGTTTTTAATGATTATCTACAAACCCAATTCAGTTTGAGCATTATCACAATTATTATTTAAGTAATACTTTGAGTGTAATTTGAAAATTATAATTGCAGTTTGTAATGTTATAATTGATTATTTATTAGTATGCATCCAGAACAGGTTATATTTACCTGTTTAAGGAGGTTTATTTAATTTTCTTTGTATCAATAATTTCAATATCTGTGGCCAAATTGCAATCTTTAATGTTTATATAAATATTTTGGCCCATAAATAAAGAATGGAATTCCATCTTTATTGTTAAAAGAAAGTTGCTTTGACAGCAGTTTGAGATTATTGATTATTAATGATATTATGATTGTCTAAATGTTGGCTGTTTTTAATATATATATATATAACAATCCACTAGAATAAAACTACAAAATTTTAAAAAATGCCTATATAAAATTGAAGATTAATATCCTTTGCTATAGTCAGCTTCAGCATATTCCACCATCATAAGTAAGATGGCAGAATACACTGAAGCTGGCTATAGCAAAGGATATTAATCTTCAATTTTACATAGGCATTTTTTAAAAATTTTGTAGTTTTATTCTAGTGGATTGTTTTATTATACTTATATTAATATATGATGCCGACTATCAAGCTTTATTTACGTAAATGCTGAGAGAGATAGAATTCAATATCTCTTTCAAATTGTCTCCAACCTATTAGGCAGGATTGGTTTTAAGCCAATAAACATTACATGACCACCTCCTCTTATGCTTGTGTATAACTGTTGTTAAAACAGGCAAATCTCACTATATATTTTGCCACACAGCAAGTTAGAGTAATCAATGGATGCCAGAAGACTTGTGCATAAAATCCCTATCTAGTGCCTACTCATCCAATATCCCCAGACTAGTTTCTGGCTTATGGCCTTAGTCAGTGAGGAGCTTTGGATCTGAGAGCACTACATCTAGATCTTAGGATCTAATGCAACCCTTCAGCAACCATCTTTTATCTACCTTTAACTACAAAACTATGAGTTTTAAACTGAAAACACCTTAATGTTTTCCATCCAAGCCCATTAGTTTATATAATTATATGGTTATTAAAGAACCAAAGACACCAAAATGTATGGGGACTGAACTGGGTTCAGACCCATATGACTATATAAGCTAATGGGCTTGTATTGAAAACATTAAGGTGTTTTCAGTTTAAGACTCATAGTTTTGTAGTTAAATGGAGATAAAAGGTGGTTTCTGGAGGGTTGCATTAGATCCTAAGATCTAGATGCAGTGCTCTCATATTCAAGGCTCCTTCTTGACGAAGGCCATAAGCAAGAAACTAGTCTGGCTATATTGGATGAGTAGGTACTAGATGAGAATTTTATGCACAAGCCATCTGGCATCCATTGATTACTCTAGCTTGCTGTGTGTGGCAATATATATAGTGAGTTTTGCCTGTTTTAAAAAATCTACTTGTACATTTTTTTTTTTTTTGATTATCAGAGTAATTATTATAAAAATAATAAATCTTGTTTATTAAATAAAAATAATTTATATTTTTTATATATTCTTATTATATTTTATAAAATATACTTCTCTCTCAGCAATATTTTTCATCCTAGAATGCCAAAAATACCAAAAATAATGGTACAATATTACATTTCCATACTCTGCCATTCTAAATTTTAATGTGAAAAAAATACTAGTACATAGTTTAAATATAAAATCTAATAATATTTAGGGCACCAAGTATACTTGTGATACTTTCAGATCATATTCATGTTCAGTTAGACTGACCATGAATATGATGGGAAAGTGATATAGTAAATTTATTACATTTTATATTTAAACTCTATATGAATATTTTTTCACAGACAATGGAAATGTGGAAATTTCTATATATTTTCCTAAAAACCTTCAGCTATATTATAATAAGGAAAAAAACTAAAACTGGCCATTGTAAATTGTAATAACATCATTAATATAATTTTTTTTCTTATTTATCTTTGAATGAACAGTGTAACCATTTTAACTTAATATTATAGATATTAGATTTGTCAGCACTGTTGACGCTCGTCATTGTTCATTCATTGAAGTTCAGTTTTCTTTTTGAAATTATGGAAAAACTGTAAGGACTATGCATGTGTCTATATGTTAATTCTCTTCATTGTTTTTTTCTCTTTTCATAGGTAGTTGCCATTTTTCTCTATGATAAAAATTAAAGTTTTTATTATTTTTTTTTGCGAATAACATCAATTTTTTTTTCATACTTTGTTTAATTATATGGAAACAAAAGTAAGTAAAGTGAATAAATGGGAAATATGGCCTCCGATACGGATTATTCTAGTGATGATAAATTGGCCCTGTCTAAGCCCTTTGACTTCAAGTATGAGGATAGTGTTACTTTTAGCAATCTAGAAGAATATTTTTCATCATCGTCATCAGAAGAAGAAACCCATTTACCAGCCAAAAAAAAAAGAAAAACTATGACTGTTCTTCCAGATGATATCAATAGAATATGCCTATCAATGAGTGTTCTTGCAGATGATACCAATAGACCAGACCTGTCTTAACCATGATGTGCATCCAAATGTAACCTACAAACAAGTAAATATAGAGAGTTTCACTAAAACTCCAGGTTTGAAGTTTTCTATAATAGGTGAGTATTCAATTTTAGATTTTTTTATGTTATTCGATAAAAAACTTTTATCAACTGTTATTGGGAAAACAAATAAATATGCCACTAAAGAAAAGTGTATGCATGATTGGATTTACTAACTTGGTTTTTTACTAACTTCATTTTATATTTTATAGGTTTATGACTGCCTGATTGCCTTCCTTATTAGAATTTTGTAACAGTTTCATTACTGATTACTATTATCAATTGGTAAACAAGATCTGGAATGAATTATGTTTTATTAATAATAATATTGAATAATATGAAATATTTTGCATATTTATATTAGATTATATGAACAGGTATGCTTGTCTGGAAGACATATCTTGAAAGAGGTAGAATATAAACATTTTTATATAAATATTTGCCATAGAACCTTTTTAGTAATCATTGACTGCTTTTTGAAATGAGAAATTTTTTTATATTGTAAATTTGTAAATTGTTTTCTGTATTGACAATGATTATTCAGTATGATAATGATGTTATAAACAAGGTTGGTTTATCCAAAGTCTAAAATCAAAATAGTGCATCTTGTTTATCAGGCTTTTGAGTTTTCTCATAACCATTTGCAGAACTTTCATGATGCATACATATACACCACTTTATAATATACATATATCTGTACCATGATGATGATGATGATGATATTTTATTTTTTTATTGTATTTATAATGGTAAGTAATAATATTTCCACTTCCTTCATTATATTTACATTATGATATAATTTTTTATCTTTTATTAGGGAGAACATTTATTCTTACAGGTGCCTTGACAATTTGCAACATTTGGGGTAGAAGATAAAAATGAAGAACTCTTATAATAACATTTTTGGACATTGTAAAGCTATGGATTATCTCAGGTAAAACTTATTATATATGTTTAATTCACAATAGTTATAAGGGAATGACCCAACACATGCACTGTATGAATTTATAAAGCTATTAATTACTTTCAATCTAAACACATCATAATTGTAAAAATTTTGCAAATATCATTTATTAATATATAATAAATGAAATTAAAAGTAATTGATTACAACCTTCATGCTCTTATTTTTAAATGCTTTAAATTGGACTATATATATATGATTGTACTATATATATATGATTTTAGAAAAAAAAGATGAAGTGGATTTGTTCTTATCTTTGCAAAGACTATCTTGTGTTTAGAGTGAAAACATTCACCAGCTTTATAAGTTCATACAGTGCATGTTTTCGAGACAATTCTCTTATGACTACTACTAATAAACCATGATACTAGATAAATAAATAATTAATTACAGACATTTATTTTATACTTTCACTATTTAAAATGAATAAAGTGCAATGATATTTTCCAGTTAATATGCATACCTATAGGAAATATTTGTTTATTTTGGAAAAATATTTAGGAAGTTGTGATTTTCCAATCTTCATATATATAATAAAACAAAGATTTTTACAAACTACAGATATAATAAAATGTTATATATTTTTGTTACAATAAATTATGCACCGATGTATTTGGATAACATTTCATATATATATATATATAAGGGACTTGAACTCACACTTTCAATCTTCCTACATATATCTTATTCATTTTGTACAACCAATACACGTGTTCACATACATGGGGGAAAAATAAACGATCTCCAATATATGTATTTTGTGCTGAACTAGCCCTCATCTCTTACACATATATACAATCAGTGCTCAGTTTATTATTAAGATAGCAAATCATCAAACTTTAATGGATAAACTTCAAACTCCTTCACTGTCCAAGTCTTCAACCATCCATTTCATTGAAAATCTGAGGATATTGTCATACCATGTTGAGCTTAAGTCAATGTGATCCCTCACACATAGGACCTACATTAAGTTTTGTATAAATAATATACATATAATTAAATATTATATATATATAATATAGTAGAAATGTCTTATGTTTACCTTTTTTAATATCTTAGGTTTTATGTTAATAGTTTTTGTTTTTGGTTTAAAAGAAAGCCATAGATAAATATTACAATTTGATGGCATTATTTTAATTTAAAACTTCTAGTATTAACTGACTATTTGTTTAATTGCATTCAAGATGAACTTTACTAACATAAATTCGGGGAAATTTCCATTATACTTTCAATATTTACATCTTTATATATATTATAATAAATATATATTTATTGAAAAAACTCAAATATAAATCATTTTTAAAATAAAATTATATACATATATATCTTTAAACACAATACTTATGCTCATATATTTATAGATAAAAAGTAAAAGAAAAACATATCACTTTTAGAAAAACGATGTAAATTTAAAATAAATCTTTTTTTTTTTTTTAAAAAATAATAATCAGAAATTAAATTATAATAAATGTTGACTTTAGACTTTTCAGATATACATCTTTTTTTTTTTTTTTTTAAGAATAATAATAATGCCAATATAAATGCATTTTTACTAGGCAAATCTATTTCCATTAAAATAAAATCCATATGGTTAAAATAAATTATTTTTAATTAAATTTCATAAGCCTACTGAGTTGCAATTAATAAGCCATACTTGATAAGTGTGAAAGGTATATTATTTTACTAACTTAACCTATCACATAGCTCACATTAATATCACATGACAAACAAATGTGTCAGCTATGCATGATTAAATTTAACTTAGTTAATTAACAAAAATTGGTTATTTTATTAGCTTTTTTTTTTGATGACTAAAAATAAAATTAAGTGATAAATTAAATTTGTTAATTGTGCATTAATAGCTTGAAATGAAGTGTCAACTAGAAAATATTTATTATAATGCTATTTTTGAAATTTTCAATAAATGCTTGAAATAATATATGTATAATGTAACTTTAAAAGAAATGTTTAAAGCATATTTAAATTATTTTCTTAAAGCTCGGTAAAATTAGTCGATTTTTCTTGTAAGCTAATTTTTTTTAAATCTATTCCCAGTTGAATCAATGAGAAAATAACAGGCAAAACACACTTCATTCAATTTTGATGTTATTTGATTTAAAAAAAAAAAACTGCTTGCATTTAAGAAATAATTCAAAACAATTATATTTCAGTATATTTGAAAAAAACTTAAAATCTGTGAAATTAGCAACTTTGCCTAGTGCACGTTCCACTAAGTTATATTAGTCATAGTCTTGGCAAGTGACAGGGGGTGAATGGGTGATTAGCATAATTAAATTGGAAAATTATTAGTTTAAGCAGGCTATTTTTAGAAAGGGCAGAAAGAAAGAGTTTTTGTTAATTGTGTTCTTATCTCTATGTCCTAGGACTCTTTCAGTTTACATTTGGCATCATTGCACTCTAGGCATACAATGATGGCAAATAAAGGCTTGAAGGAGTGGCCAGAAGTGGATTGGTGTTCATAAAAAAATGTTTGCTATCCATTTGTGTTTGAATGTTGTTGTTGTGTGTGTACTAGTGTTGTGCCATCTGAGTAGACAAGTCGACCTTTAATTCACCATAATATACAACATGAAAGTTGGTATGAGGGCATGCGACTTTGTATAATTTGGGGGAGAACTTATTTTATGTTGTTAAGGGAAGGGTTCTTAAAGCAATTTGGAGAGTTGCAGAGCAAATTTTAATAAGGTGCAGAGTAATTCTAGGATTGTATGGTAAACAAGACCAAGGTTTGTTATCAGCTATTAGGGATATAAAAAGTTACATTACTATTTGTGGCAGTTGGTAATTCTGATATATATATTGAAATAGATAGATCGAAGAATGGTGATTTTTACCGGTACAATATATATATATATATAATGTCTTTTTATTTATTGGAAGTTTTATTTTGGAAATTCTGATTCATGTAGCACTTTATCTAAATTGTATATATCTTTAGATAAAGTTACATATTATGGATATCAGCAATGTTGATCACATGGTCAAATATTACTAAAAACTACAAATCATGTTTTCTCTTAAAAAGAAAAACCAAGTTGTTCTATATTGTCTTATGTTTTATTTATTGATATATGAGTTTTAAATACACACTTTTATTTCCATTTTTGACATCATTTTGAAGTTTATAGAATTTTATGCTGGATTAATAAACAACAAAAAAATAACATTAATGATTTCTTTCGTTTGTTTTTTGAGATTTTTACTTGCTTGTTTTAAGGGTTTGGCATACATATAAGTCATTATTGTCAAGAATATAATTTTAACTGACACTTTTACACAAAATTATTAATATATAATTAATAATGTGCTTTTGATGATTTTTGGTGGTAATAGTCTTTAAGATGGTTGTGTGAGTGGTGACTTTTCTGTAGTCTGTTTAATGTATTCTCACAATATACTAATAATTTTTAGCAGATGTAATTGTTTAAATATTTTAATGTGTGGAAATATCTGAAATACTTTTAGATTATGTCTTTTGACATTTGACAGTGATATATAAAATCTAAAAATATAATAGATATTTCCACACACACACACACATATATATATATATATATATATATATATATCATCAACCATTATCAATCCACTGCAGGATGAAGGTCTCTCCAAGTTTAATCCATCTTCTCCGATCTTTAGCTTCTCTTCTCCACAACACCCCTGCACATTTTCTTATTTCATCCATCCATCTCACATGTGGTCTCTTTCTGGGTCTTTTACAATCTCTTGGAATCCAGTTTAAAATTTTAATTGTCCATCTATTATCATCTCTTCTAGCAATATGTCCAGCCCAACTCCATTTCAATCTTTTAATTTTTTCAATAAGGTCAGTAACACCTGTTTGTTGTCTTACCCATACATTGCGTTTTCGATCTCTTCTTGTTACTCCCAACATAGATCTCTGCCTCCGTACTCCTTTGAGTGGTCTGAAGTCTCTGTATTGCTCTTCTATTAAGTGTCCAAGTCTCAGATCCATAAGTAAGAACTGGTAAAACACATTTGTTAAAAACCATCCTTTTCAAACACATAGGCATATTTCCTTTTAGTATCAAGTTATTTCTACCAAAAGCACTCCAACCAAGTTTAATTCTATGATTAATTTCCTACATTATGTTTCCATCTGTATTAATAATCTGACCAAGGTATTTGTAACTGTTAACTTCTTCTAATTCTTCATAATCAATATTTATTTTCATATTTTGAGCAAATCGATTGAACATTACTTTAGTCTTTTTAACATTTATCTTTAGTCCTACTTTTCTACTTCCATCTGCTAACTCCTGCAACATTTCCTGCAGCTCTGAAGCATTATTTGGAAAAACAATATATATATATGTTCAGTCCTGTAATCAACATTGATATTGATAATCTAAAATATATTTCCACATTAATATATATATATATATATATATATATATATATATATATATATATATATATATATATATATATATATATATATATATATATATCATGTTCAGTCATGTAACCAACATATCACTTATTATCTATTACTTTGATTAACAATCATCTATTTGTTTTACCAAATTATGATTTCTTTAAATGTACAACAATTTCTTAAATTGAAAATCACTTTGTAAACTACTGACATCATAAAATAGTGATACTATAAAATGAAATCATCTTTTAGGTAAAATAGTATATTCATCTCAAAGAAAAAATACTGATCAAAATTTATTAATTATGCAATTTAAATCACACCTAGAAAATTGATGTAATACTTATGAAAATGCATTAAAATAGAACAGTTTGAACTGAAATATGTATAGACTATGAAAAAGTGAAATTGATTTTTGTAATGACTTATTGTCATAACATAACTTTGTTTTAACTATGAAATATATATATAATCTTGCCATATGATGCTGCTTAGAAACCAACAATTAACAATTAACATTCCCTAGGGTATACAAGTTTTTGGCTATTAATCTATACAATAGCTTCTTTGTTTGGAATATTTATTGAAACAAGGGAATTCTTTTTTTATTTTAACCTTAAGTTATATTAAGGATATACATCAGAAAACTATTTTTAATAGGTGACAAAATATGAAAATTAGCATCTTCTTTGGTATTCTGCAAATAATCACTAATCTTTTACAGAAAATTGTATATGTTGAATTAAATAGTTTCAAGGATTTTTAGATTAATAAAAAATTGGGAAAAAAGCAATTACATTCAAACAAATACAGTTAATTTTGCTTTCTAATGTTGCCAGAAAACCATCAATTACTAATTAACATTCATGAGGTTATAAAAATTTTTCTCGATTAATTCTCGATTCTCATTCACCAATAATATTCCAATTCAACATATATTTAATAATAAATTTTTAACCTTCACCATTCTATTTCATTTTTCTTTTATAATGAATTGCAAGTATTCTTTCAATAATAATGATATATTCTATTATTGTTTGAGAAAAAGTTCTATCACTTTTAATATAAAATAAAATAACATATTGTTTAAAAAAAAGAAAAAATATTCAACCATAAATAAACACATACATAAATCTCTGTCAACAAATGTTTTTCATCATAGAAGACATAAACCTTTCATCATCATTGTATTAAAATAAGTACATGCAAATAAATTAAAATCAAATAAATCTTTAAAATCAACAATTTTCTTTATAAATCATTATATATTTTCTTTAACAGATTCAATATACACTTTTAACTTTAGTACTAAATATAATATAAACACGGTCTCTTAATAAAAGTTATTTTCATATGAAAACTTTCAAACATATTAAAACTGTGTATGCAGATAGATAGGTAATAATAGTTAAAATAATGTTTCATAAGCACAGATAATTATTTTCCGAGAGTTCTTCTAATAAATTTTTTTTTTAAAAAAATATTGTCATTTAACCTTATTTTTATAGCTGTACATTTTTATACTGAAATTAAATAGTTTTTTTGTTTCCTTTATTATACAGTAGTTTCATTTTGTTGTTTTAGAATATATACTATATCAAAAGTAAATATACATTATACCAGACTGTAGAAAAAAAATTCATAAATTTATTTATAAAATTTTCTTAATAATGTTGAACAAATACAATACATTTTTTCCATTTTTTAAGTTTATACTCAAACTATTTGCAAACATTAGAATTTTATTAATAAGTAATACCTTTTTGTTGCTTCTTTTTAGTATAATAATAAATTTCAAAATTTGAATAATAATTGTAGATGGCATACATACTATTTAAGATGGAAACAACTAAAATATTGTTATTCACTTATCCTGATCTATCAAATAAATTTTATTAACCCAATGAAACATAAGAATATTAGATTAAAATAGAAAAAAAGTATAATATTAATAGTTTTTTTCATTAATAAAATATATACTTGTGATTTGATAAATATACGTCATACCAAAAGCCTGGCTCAGGAAAGTAATATATATTGTTTTATACCAAAAATGTATTATCCTAATAGTTGGTATATGTCTATATAATGTTGTAGAATATATTATATTATATTATATCAATAATTATGGTCATAACAAATAATTAGAAAAAAATATAACATATAATTAATTAAAAGATGAATTAAGCTAATCCAATAAGAAAGTATTTAAATAACCTTGATCTGTAATAATAAAAAAATCCTAATTGATTGTTAATCTTTTAACATAATTTAGTTTAATACTTTAGTTTAAATACACTTTAAAAATTACCATGTAATTAAGATGCACATTTAATCATTTCCTTAAAAGCAAGTTTAACTAATTGGACCATTGAATGAATTAACAAAGTGATAATTATTAAATAGTAATAGTAATTTTCCATTGATTTTATCCACCATCACAATTCTTTCTCAGTAGTATTATTACATAAATATTTAGACCTACATTATAAACTATATATATATATAATTTTTGTGAATTATCTAAATATTAAAAAATATGTTAGTTGAAGTATGATGTTACAAAGTTTTTTTGCTTGTTTGTTTGTTTCAAAGTATAATTTATTGCATAGTTTATATAAATGATATTTACAAATTTGAGGATAATATTTACAAAAGTCATTGTGCATTTAAGCATTTCTTGTGTAGTGTTTGTTATTGCTTTAACTTATAAATAAAAGTGTGTCTTCTTTGTTGATATTACAATGATTATAATGAAAAGTATAAATAATAAATCATAAAAATAAAATTAGATTTTATTTCACATATGTTAACAAAAAAATATGTTATTTTAAATTGGTTATAAGAATGCATATACAAATCAACACAATATGAAATATGTGTTTGGGAAGCTTAAATATTAAATAAAAATATAAGAAATTATAATGAGGAGTTTTATACAGATGAAAAAATCAATTTGTCATTCAGTTATCCTATTTCTCTATGTTTACTAGCCTACATATAAGAACATTCCTTGTATTTTTAAAGTCCTCTCTTAATATAACTCTCTACTAGTATAAACATCTCAAATTATTTGCTCTTACTATACATCATAAATTAACCTTTACTCATAAGATATGATAAAGGATAATCTAGAATTTAGTCATGATATAAGAGACTTCAAAATATAAAATGTGCACTGATAAATTAAATTTTGAGTGGTTACACTTGTTTATGTAGCATAATAATGAACAATATATACATCAAATTATCCCATACATAGAAATAACATATTAGGCTTTAAAATTTAGACAATGACAAAGAGAAAAGTTTCAACACCATCATTATCAAAACACCATATTTAGTGTTAGAAATTACTTGAAATAGTTGGTAGCATCTTACCTTAAAAGTAATTAATTTGATTAGACTGAAATTATAAAATACCTCAGCAATTGTAATCATGAACTTACCATAGGTTTTAAATATTATGTGATATAATTTTTATTAAACCTGACAAACTAGCATTGATAGTGATTTATATAAAGTTGTATTTGATTCAAAGATTTTCAAATAAATTTAATGAATTAATGCTAGAGATTAGTGAGTTCTGCTGCCATATATAATGAGGAGGTCTACGGCAGATTTTTATATAAATAGGAATTTGTAAAGCTATTAGCAGGATATTTAGAGAAAAGTGACTTAGAAAAATTCAGTTTCACCAACAAATATGCTTTAGTAATTGTGGTTTCTTCATTCTTAATTAGAGGATAAACAAAAGGGGAGAAAATAATCAAACTACTAATTAATTCCTTAGATTAATTAAAGTCTGCATCCCAATTCTTTCTTAATATTTGGGGAAGAAAGAGGCTTTGGCTCCGTTAGAATTTTAAAGATTAATACTTTGATTCTACTCAGTCATGTGCTTGGAATGAGAAGGCAGGGGTTGTACCATATTTCTTGATAAAAATAATTATCTAATAAAACAAATTACATGATTAAACAATGCAATACTGAGCGATATCAATTTATACTTTTGCAATAAGTATATATTTCGCTTTAATAAGAGCAAAAAACCGATCAAATCTATAACATTTTTAAAAAGTAAAATAGAAAATTAATTAATTCTAATTTTCTAATATTTTTTTTAATTTTTTTATTTTTTAAAAAATAATAATTACATTTGACATATATACATATATTACGTTAATATCATTAAAGATTGAAAGCATATTCAGCATCCTTGTCCTTCAACCTCATTTAAACATTTATACATTTAAAACTTATTCAAGAAAGTCAGTCCGTTTGGGAATTACATTTTTCCAGACTAAACAAAGTTCATCTTGAAAGTTTATTTGTAATGCGATAATAATTAAACTTTTTTTTCCTTTTTTTTTTTTTTTAAAAAAAAACATTATTTTTTATCACACTTTTTTTGTTTCAATTTAATAACTGATAGAAAAACTCCTTACTTTACCCCCATTTAAAGGTTAAATATTGACAGAGTTAGAAAAAAAAAAAATCAGTCGATTGATATGCAAAGCCGTCAAATGAAAAGTTAAAGAGCGATAGAATTTGCACTTAAACAAATTTCCATGTAAAAGCTTCCCCATGCCAAAACAGCATGAAATTCCAAAATTGAAAATTCCAGGATGTTTGCTCTGGTTTAATATGAACATCTGCTCACAGGAGAAGGCAGTTGTCGCTGGGATGAGTATTAAGAAGCTGCTCTTCAAGAACTTGAATTTGTTTTCAAGCTCTCTAAGATTACCACCAGTCTTCCTAAACATCTCTAATAGCTTGATTAAAGTTGTAAATAATGTGATTTGATTCAGAGTTATTTAACTTATTTACAGAACTGACTTCTGTTATACACCTGGGACTAATTATATCTAGATTAAAATAAAAAAGAAAAGAGAACATGTCAAACTAGTGGATTTTATTTTTGATTACATTTTAATATGACAACACTTAAATTTTCTCATTTTTAATACTCAATCTAAAAACATCAGAGTTAATCATAAAGATGATAAAAAAAAAAGATAACCCACTTTTAAATTGCTATTTACACATTGTAAATGATTACATATATATAGTTGTGTTTTTAAAATGGAAATTTATTAGAATCAATTACAATTTAAAAATATAATTTTATTATTTATTTTTATAATATTAACAGAAGTGAAAACTTACAAAAATGTACAGAATAATACACAATTAATATAATTTCTATATATACAGTTATAAAAGTAATATAAGCTGTACTTTTAATATACATGTGTCTATATGTGAGGGATAAATTAAGTTGTTTGGAAGAATAACAATTCTTTCATTCTCATCTAAATGATAGCTCATACAATCATATTCACTTATTAAAATTTCAGGCAGTCACTTTATGTTATTCAAATTATGAGCATTTAATGTATTTATAACTTGATGAGAGTATATTAACATTTATAATTGAATCAGTAAGCAGATTTTCATTTTAATAACTTGTAAATTAATACACTGTACAGGCTTACACACACCTGCACATATATAGTGTAATATATAAGGGTTTCAAACTCAGACTTTCACACGATCCTCAACTCTCCATGCCATCTCATATATTGCTGACCCACCTAATCATACACATGTTGAAAAGATAAATAATCAGCAATATATGTATTTCATGCTAAACCAGCAATCATCAGTTGGTCCAGATTACTATCTCCACACATATATACAATCAGTGCTCAGCTTTATATTAAGATAGCCAATCTTCATACTTTAATAGACAGGCATCAAACTACTCCAGCCCACAACTCTTCAGCCATCCATTGCATTGAAAATCTGATGATGGAATGTTCAAAGCCCACGTTAGTGCCAAGGTTGTCATTCTACCCATGTTGACCATTTAGTCATTCTGACCCCTCATGTACTGAAGAATAATCCATTTACATACATATGCAAGGGATGGTCAGCAGTAATTAGTAATTTTTAAAAAAAGCTAAAACTTTTTATTCAGAATAATAAATGTTTTTGTGCTTGTGCAATCTATGAATTTATTTGATACCGTTACAGAACATGTGAGAATAATTTGTTTATATTTGCTTATTTACTTTTTTTCTATAAAATTATTTAATTCTCAATAATTGTTATCCTCAAGCTATAACAGATACAGTGTGATTTTTAAATTTAAATGCTGCAATTGATATGTGATACTGTTCAGGAGAAAAATGACATTGTAGGATATAATAAAGATTTCAAATGTGATTTTTTTAAATATAATAAGCATTACTTACAAAAATAGTGTAATATTTTTATAAATCACAAAAAATGAAATAAATTGCTTACATTTAGAATGCAACCTATAAAATTTGTAACTGGGATCAGTTAGATGTTATTTTTACAAAAATGAAGATCAGTTATTATAATGAAATAAATTGGATTTGTTATTATATGTATTATACTAAAATATTATATTTGTATGAAAACAGAAAAATATTATCATAAAGTAAACAAAATAGAGAAAAAGAATTGCATACATTTAAACTACAATTGTTATAAGATACCATTAGTACAATATAGAGGGAATAAATATTTGCACTATGAAAGCAAAATTGATACTATTTTTTCTCCCCTGCAAAACACACAATACAATAACAAAGATACTTAGGTAGACACCTGTTCATTTGAAAAAAATAAAAAAATCAATAAACATAAAAATTTATTGTGGTATCACATTGAGAAAATACAATTACTATATCACACTTTTATTAAATATAATTTTTATATTGTAAAAAATAATAATAAATGATTTATTTTCTGTGAAAATAAACTTTAAATTATTAAAATTATAAATATCTATAAATTCAAAAATTTCAATTATTTAACATATGTACAAATGTAAAATAGCATTAAATAAAAAAAAAAGAGATTGACCAGCTCATATGGGCTTTTGAATTATTTCTAACAAAAATATTAAGAATTTACTATAACTTTTTCTCATTTTTAATATGTTTATAGCTAAAGACTGACAATATCTATATTACTATGGCAGATAAAACAAAACAAATTATTTTATGCATTGTATATCTCATCTGATAAAAAAAAATCTAAAAATTTTGTTTTGAATAAATTTGCTGCTGAATTAATAATTTAATAACTATCTATATAAATCATAGATTTTAATTAGTTAGCAGACAGGTAATTTTTATTTTCTTACAGATTACTAATTGTTCTTATAAACTATGGTTTTGTATCATTTATTTACTTTTATGAGATGACTAAGTTCATATACCTACAGTTTTGTTATACATTGTTTTAAGTCTATTTTGAAATAAGTATCTATATGAAAGAGTCTAAGTATCTGGTATATTTTTGGATAAATTTTATATGATTTTTTATCACATATAATTTCAAAACAACCAAAGACATTTCTTATTAAAAGTATCAAGATTTATGAAATATTCATCAATTTTTTTTTTAGTTAAATCTCCAAATAAATCAACATATTTTATATTATTCTCAAAAATTCTTAATTATATTTACATTTTCTATTCTGTTGTTTTTCATATCTTATGAAAATTGTTCAATATAATTTTATTCTTGTTAATTCTGTTTCTTCAACATATATAATGAATATAATTAAACAATAGAATAGATAACTTTCTTTTCTAATTTTTCTATAATTGAACCACTAATCTTAATTATGTAGTGGTAATGTTGTTATGTTTTTATCATTGTATTTATTTACAAACAAGTTTGCCATGATTTTGTGTAAATGACAATTAATTTATTTTACCATATTATTAAAACTGTCTCCAATAAGATTCAAATCTTCCATACAATCTCCTAGTTTAGATAGACGTATTACTTTGAATATTACTCAAGTTTACTTGTGACTTTATAGATTTTAGTTGTAAATTATAACTTTAAACTAAAAAATTCTGCTTTATTGTAGAATTGCACTTAAAGAGTTTAGTTAAATAATACTGATTTACAATTTGATATCCTTCAGTAGTAGTAGTAGTGGTGATAGTAGTGGGGGTAGTAGTAATAGTAGTTGTATTCATGGTCGTGATCACCATCATGGTCGTGGACATAGTCATGCTAGTTGTAATAGTAGTAGTAGTGGTAATAGTAGTGGTAGTAGTGGTGGTAGTAGTGGTAGTATAGTAGTGGTGGTAGTGGTGGTGGTAGTGGTAGTAGTAATAGTAATAGTAGTAGTGGTGGTATTATTATTATTATTATTACTATTTTATGATCAATTACTTAGTGACTAATATATTTAATAACTTTATCTTGGACTATTTATTTTATTTTATATACAATATGATTGAATATATTTATATAATTTACCCAATATATATATATTTAGTATTTATTTTAGATTTGTTTTTTTTTTTTTTAATTTTACTAATTATTATTTTGATAGATTGTTTCTTTTCTTTTCTTTTTGTTATGCAACATATATAACCATTATTTATTTTGCAATTAAATTATTTTAACTATAATACATTTACGCACTTTATAATTTATAAATTTATTTTTAGTTGAAGGGATTTAATTGTGTAATTAAAAAGGTCTTATTTATTATTCTTTATCTATTTTTTTTGTTAGTTTTATTTCATATGGCTCCTTTTAATACTCGTTGTCTTTTATGCCTTTCTGATATTTTTGGCAGACAAAATTTTTTTAAATGCTTGGGTTTTTGTTGGCTTAGATACCATATTATATGTTATAATTTATTTAATAAAGATACTTCCATTGATTCTATCAATAATACTTCTGAATTTTTATGGGAGTATTCTAGCTCTTATTATAAAAAAGCTCTGTTATTTTAAATCTTTATGCCTCCCATATTATTATTATGAAACCACCTTTCTCTGTTTTACATATTTCTGATTTCATTTTTAATTCTAGCTAGGTTTCATCACAATCCGTTTGCAAAGTCTGTTCTATTGGTATATCGATTCCTCTAACTGCATCAATTATTCTGGTCAATGTCAGAGAAAGTTTCATATCTCTTGACTTAGATAAAGTAAAGCTGATATTGATATTTTCCTTGCTATTGGTTCTGGCTTCTACAAATGTATAGATTGTGATAATATGTTTAAGAAGTTCTAGGCAGATAGTATTTCTGATAATCCTGTTTTAGATGAGTTTGAGATAGTTAAATTAATTAATGGTATGGATAGCAGAATTGATGGAGGCATTTATGTTAGAAATTCTGCTGTAAATAAATTTGATAAAATTAAAACTAATAATGAAAATAATAATGTTGAAAACTCTGCAGTAAAGGAATCCAACACATATAAAACTGTTTTATTCTTAGAGGATCTTTACAATGTTGATGCTGACTTGTCCCCTAATAATGTTGACTATTTTCTAATAATGAAAACAATAGTGTTGGAACTTGTGCTATAAATGAATTCAACAATAATAAACCTGTTTTATGCTTAGATTATCTTTCTAATGTAGATGTTGACTTATCTCCTAATTATGGAGACAATAAATGTTGGAAAATCTGCTGTAAATGAATTTGCTCTGCTAATAATGTTGAGAATATAGATAGTTTTATTGACAGTGTTATATTCATGATTCTAGCATTTTTTTAAAAATGATCTTACCTTTTCCTCCTTCTTTTATATATAATTTAATAATTAAAATGTCACATCAATGTAGGAATTCTTCAGCGGCCAAAGATAAACTCATTAATAATAATAATATTGGTGCACAATGCATGTTTTTATCTTCTGATTATCCTAATCAAATTTTTACTTCTTCCATTGCTAGAGATCATTCATCAACTATTGTAGATGGTAACACTAAGTGTTCATCTTCATCCTATTGCCCTGAAGATCTTGTTAAAAAATCAATTGGATAATTATGTTCCTGTAGATAATTTAGCTAGTGATGAAATTAATTATCATAATAATATTGATAATGTATTTATGAATTTGTCTAATTCCAATGTACTTTCAGACAAAATGGGAAGCCAATAAATGTAGTGGGTTTTCATTTAAATGTTTTTGTATGTGGTTTATTGGTATACAGTAATCATGCAGCAGTTTTGTTAAGATTTCACTTTAGTTTGTGAGTGGATGTGTAGTTTTGAAATATTGTTTGAAGTATTGACAGTTGTTTATATGAAGGAAGAAAGACAGATGTCATCCATATCGACAATACATGAAATGAACTTTTCTGTGTCAGGAATATAGATACAAGTTATTTTCAACTGAATTTGTATTAGAAGACGATTGATATAATAAGTGAATAGAAGCAAGCTTAGTGGTGATCCTTGGGAAATGGATTGACTATGACTGGATGAATTTGAATTGTTCCTGAGTAATATGCATCTCATGGCTTAGTATTAGAATGGTAATTATATATAGTAATATATTAATCGATTATATATATATATATATATATATATATATATATATATTAATGTTTTAATGTGAACTGAATCAAAACTTCTTCAATGTCAACCTGTATAACCATGAATGCATACTTTTTTTCTTTTCTTGCATGAGTTTGAATTGTTTAAACAGTAGTTTAGCTTCTGTGGTCATTGAGCCTTTATTAGCAAACTGAACTGGTGAAATCAGTTGAAGCAAGTGCACCTCTAATTGTTTTTTGTTAATAATTTTTCCAATATTATTATGGCTATACCACTAAAGACCACATGACCACTATTTCTTATGCTTGCTCATAACTGTTATTAAAACAGGCAAAACTCTCCATACAGTAGTACCATTGATTACTCTGGCTTGCACTGAGTGGCACTGATGTATGTAGAGTTTTGTCTGTTTTATTATTATGGCTATTGAACCCATGGATATAGGCTGAAAGTTAGAAAGTATAGCCTATTGTTGATGAGCATTTTGATGAATGGAACTAAAGCTATGGGGTATATGCCTTTAATTGGATATATTTTCTGAGATAGTCAGCAAGGTTACACAGATATCTGTTAGTGAATTGACTAAGATGAGAAAATATAAATTTAATATTCCATGAGTTCCTGGATGAAATGCCTTGTGAATGGTTGCCAATTTATCATTAAACTGATCAATACAGAATTGTTCATGTGTTTCTGAAGATCCAAAATATCCTGGAGTTGGAATGAAAGCAAGGACATGGTTGTACTTTTTTGGAAATGTTGGCAAATATGATGGATCATGTTACGATCAGCAAAGGTGGCCTCTTCAATTGGCAGTGCCATTGTGACTTTCATCTTGAAGGGGTGGTACAGTGTCCATCTAATATATCCTTGACTCCAAGTGTGTTGCTGACTGAGACATATTTTTGCATTTTTGATTGCATGATACTCTATAACTTGTTGACAAGTTTTATTGTATGTTTGTATATGCTTATATATATATATATATATATGCTGATTAGTATGTTGGAGTAGGATTTACCATGGTTATTTGCTTGTGAATCTCATTAGCCATTGCAAGAATATTGGAAGGAGGAGTAGATTGTCATGTAGTGTGGTGAATGTTAAAAAAATTAAGTTTATAAATGTAAGATATTTTTGAATTGGGTCAATGGTTAGTCCTTCGAATTTACATAGTATTTTATATATATATCCAAAAACAAAGATTTAATGATGGTTGATGAAAAAAGAATTTGTGTAGATTTTTCCATGTTGTATATTGGTAATGTGTAAGTAATTTAGATTAATTGTGATGGTTTGCACAGAGTGATCAGAGAGCAGAGTAGATTAATATTATGGTCAAATAGATTGTGCAACATTGGTGAATAAAAACAGGAGTTAATGAGAGTGGCATATCATTTGTTATGAAATGTACCTGAGTTATTGGATAGAAAACCCTGTGCACTCATGAGGGCTGTGGCCATTTTGATATAAATTCAGAGTATTAAAGATTAAAGTCACTTTTTAATACAGTGGGGTGAGTGGAAGATCCAAGCATTGATTAATAAGTGTAATGCTGGATATATTTTTAGGACTGGTGTAATGTATACAAATATGACATTGATTGCTATATCACAATGGTAAAATGCAATTAATAAATGAGAATCAATATAAAGAATATAAAAAAATTTTAAATGTTATAAAAGGAAATGCTGTGGTTATAACAATTCTGTTTTCAGCTGATGGTATTGAGTTGAATGAGGATGTAAAGAAGATTGTTTTATTTAGATATTGTGAAGGGTTAATTTTTGAGCCACTGTAGATTTCTGTTTCTAGTGGTCCAAAACATGTGACTGAGTAATGTACATACATTGACTTAACTGATATAACTTTGCAATGGAGTTGATTTCTCTAATATTTAGTGAAGTGATTTTAATCTTCATTTAATTTAATAGAGAAAGATTTATTTGTTATATACATTTTTGTGACTCAGTGTTATCCTCTTCTAATTAATGAAAGATTAATTTCTAATTAAAATTGTTTTTAAATTTTGGTTAATGCACCAAACAAATTGGCTATGAATATGAGGACCTCAACCCTTGAAAGTGCTAGCCATATACTTAGATCCATATATTTAGTTTATATCTATCTACAGTATTAAGATTTCTTTGTCTTCAGCTTTGTGTGTTTGCGTATTTTAGAACATTTTATATATTTATACATTGGAATAATTAGCCACAAAGTCTAAACTTTTTTGTTTATTTCAATTCTTATGAATTACATATTGTTGTAAATGATTTTCTAATTTTTCTGTAAAATGATTGATTTCCATGAATATTTGATGAATATAATCTGACTGATTGTGATGTTGATATTTTAAGTATCAATTGACCTTGGTTTTTTGATTTCTTTATTCTGAAATCAACCTGTTTTTCATTTGTTCTTAATAGCTGTAGTGGGAGTGTTGTTCATTGGTGATAGAAATTGTAGTAATTATTTGTAATGAGGTTTTGTTGACACTGTGTTGAAAATTTTCTTTACTTTCTATTTGAAAATTAATTGATTGAGAAGGTAGAGACTTGTCTCTCATAATCTTAGTTAACTCACTGTATTTTAGTAGTTATTGTGAATGGGAAGTTGTTTAAGTATTTTTCCCTAGACAATCCAGGTTATTTAAAATTACAACAATAATATTATTATTTCCAACTAGTCAAAGTCTATTATTTGTTCCAATAGTTGCATTAAATTCTCCAAAAAATAATTTGATTCCCTACTGGTACTGTTAAAACAATGCAATCCAGCAAGGAATAAACATTTTCCTTTTTTGGATTCATAGCACAAATATAATTAATACAAATACCATTGCACATGGCAAGATAATTTCATGACAGCATCAAAAAAGGCAAAAAATTATATCAGTTCACAAGGAAGTAATATCCTTACAACTTTTTATTATTATAATAATAATGCATGAAAATATTTGATTTAACATATACAACTCTCTGAAGATGTTTAAAAGACTATTTGAATAATGTTAAGAAAGATGTTATTTTTTCTCATTCTCATATTTGTATAATATAATTTTTTGGGTTTAAATCCATTTAACAGTTTTGATTTGAAGTATAAAAAGATCACATTTTACTTCAATAAAGATTCCAACAATAGGGTTTTTATAAATTAATAGAGAAAACTTGTTTCACCTCAAAAATTTCCTGACAATAACAGAAAATGCAAAAGTTATCTCTGTTTACATGGATATAACTTCATTATATCTATTCTTTATTATAATAACAATCCATGAAAATATTGGATTCAGTATATATATATATATATATATATATATATATATATATATTAATATAAAGCAAACTACATAAATATCTCTACTCAATTTCAACATTTGCATTAGGTACAGATCTATTTTCTGTACAATTGAGTAATTAATGAGCAGTAAAGAGTAGTATTACATCTAAATCCTCAGATAAGCCAATACCTTGAGTTAATATTAGGCATTGAATTTGCACCTACAAATTAACCAATCACCTTGATATGTTTTCCATTTTTAAATTTAATTATGTGAGTTACACATGCATTTGTGTTTTAAGACTAAGCTAATTTTCTTGTACATGCAAAGTAAAAATGACTTCTGAATCTATTGCCCATCACTACTTCAGACAATAGTTAATAATTAGATGAGATTTGAATATGGCACTAACATTAATCTTATGTTAATTACTCAATAATGGAAGGCTCTAGATTAGAATAAACAGTATGTGCTGTTCTTAATGCAGTTATTAAAAGTAATAAAATAAAATCATATGATGGATTGTTTAATGTACATCATTCTTGGCAAAAGTTAAAAGTGCTTATGGTTAATTGAAGTTTCTAGAATATGTAGTTTCTGGATAAGTATGATTATACAAACAAATTTATTTGGGTTCAATCATAGTTAGACTGAAACTCAATTCATTAGAATAGATAATATAAAAAAATATGGCTGCTAGATTTGAGTGTGTGAGTTCAAATCCCTTATTGATAAAAGGCTGTTAGTAAAGACTAATTTTATTATTTGAATGTATCATCGCAATTTAAAGTTAATGATTTACTCAAACTATCAATAGCCTAGCTCTGGAATAAAATACATAGATAAAATCACATTACTAATGCAGAAGCTAAAAACTGCAACAGTTTCTTAAATTAGATTGTAAACATTATACAGGCTTAAACCTGCATTTACATATGTAATATATGCAGGATTCGAACTCAGACTTTCACATGACCCATCACTCTCAGTGCCATCTCATATTGCTAACCCACCTGATCACACACATGTTGAAAAGATAAATAATCACCAATATACATATTTTATGCTAAACCAGCAATCATCAGTTGGTCTAGATTACTATCCTCACACATATATACAATCAGTGCTCAGCTGGCTTTGAACGTTCCATCATCATATTTTCAATGAAATGGAAGGCTGAAGAGTTGTGAGTTGGAATAGTTTGAAGCCTGTCCATTAAAGTATGAATATTAGCTATCTTAATATAAAGCTGAGCACTGATTGTATATATGTGTGAGGATAGTAATCTAGACCAACTGATGATTGCTAGTTTAGCATGAAATACGTATATTGGTGATTATTTATCTTTTCAACATGTGTGTGATCAGGTGGGTCAGCAATATGAGATGGCACTGAGAGTAGTGGGTCGTGTGAAAGTCTGAGTTCGAATCCCGCATAAATTATATTGTGTAATTATCAATATTTTACGGCTCTGCATAGTAATGAGAATGACATTTGAGTTCAAGGTTCTGAATCATCTTTCCAGTACTATTACTTCCTGTGCTCAAAATTTTCACGCACTCAAAAAATAAACCACTTGTTTATTTATTTAATCTTTTAGGCAAACCATGATTCTGGCTATAATTTCAGAGATTGCGTAGACTAAAATCAAGTAATAGACAACATCCATATATAATATAACTATAAATTGACAAGAATTAAAATAAAGAAAAAAGTGACATTTAGTTTATAATTGAATATAAAAAAATACGATGATTAATGTTTTTTTAATATAAAAATCTAAAAATAAGTTATGAAAATAATATACATAATCTGTAACGATATTTTTTTTAATGATATTAACTTTCAAAACATATATAAAAAGTTATTTTTATTTCACATAAATCAATATTTTAATGTTAAAAATATTAAATTTCATTAAAGAAAGGAAACTTGATAATAAATTTATTTAATGTCTTTTTTAAAAAAAAAATCTTTACATTTCAATAGCAATTATCGAATAGCATAATATTTAAACATGCTCACAGTGTCAAAGTTAAAAATAAAAGTCTACAAAAATTTACTCATGTTTAAAAACCTTAATTACTGACATATTTAACATAAACTAGTTTTGGTAAAATGCAAAGATTTTAATTGCTTGGGTAATATATATATATAATACACACATACATTAAAAATATTCACAAATTAATCACTTATTTAACAAGTCTTAATTATTTATAACATTAATATGTGTGTCTTAAAATGTATTAAAGTTAATAACATTTACTAAGGCAATAAACCTCAAGAATGTGCGCTTGAAAATGCGAAGATAGGGACCTCTACAGGTCTTAACCACAAACTTACGCTTTGGAAGAAAAGAGTGGAACCCAAGGGGAACCCATTCTTTACTTCAACCTACATTCTATATAAATAGGTGAAGCTGAAGTGATTAGATCTACAGGTCGTTACCACAAGCTTACACTTTGGAAGAAAGCTTGTGATTAAGAACTGTAGAGGTCCCTACCTTCACATTTTCAAGCACACATTATTGAGGTTTATTACCTTAGTAAATATTAATTACATTCAATGTGCATTAAATAAATTTATAATTAAAGTTAATAACATAACCCTAAAATTAACGTATTATATTGAATTTTTTTTAGAACTGGAAAATAATAGCAAACTACAGTAACAAATAATTAATATACAGTTGATCAACCTACAAAACAAAAAGTACACAACACATTGACAAACATCTACCTGACATAAAATTTCTAATATTTGCTTGTAGCTTTAAAATATTTTCCAACATTTATTTGGTATTAACTTGACCTCAATACAGGGGATTAGCCAACCACTATACTATGCCAAATTTCATTGTCACAAAGCTGATAATTTATATAGGATAACAGATATAACTAACATAATATCTGGGTTTATCCATGTATAATTAATAATACTATCATACCAAAGTTTTGGCTACTTCCAACACCTGCTCTTATTCAGATGATGGTAATTGTGATTCACCAAAATATCTGTACAATGATACTATTAATTATAACCTGGATATGTTCTATATATATGTTTTGGGTTACACTATCTTGATTGGTTTCTGTCCTATTAACATCTGAAAATTAAAAATGGAAAATGTCTCATATTAAGATACTTTTATCAATTACAACTGTTAAAATTATTAAATTATAATATTTAACTTACAGATGATAAAGTATATAAAATAATAGGAAATTGGAAAAGTTGAGACTTTAATTTCTTATACTTATATATATTTGCAAGAATGTTTTACTTTTTGTATAACAACAAGAGAAGTAATTAAAAGGGAATTCCTTTTAAATGTTTATTAATATCTAATTGTGTTTTATTCTAAATAAAATTCTAAATGCAAATTTCTGTATATTAGAATATTTTTATCAATTACAACCTTTAAAAGTATTAAATTAAAATCCTTGACTTATAGTTGGAAGAATTTAGTATACAATAAGAAATTAGAAAAGATGTGAGTCTTTGATTTCTTATACTTATATATGATTACTGTAAGCTTTATCTTTATAAAACAAGAATATGACATAGAAGAGAATTTCTTTTAAATGCAAAAGAAAGCATTAGCAGGGTACTATTCTGATTGGTTTGTCTTATTAACATCTAACTATTGTTTTTTTTAAAATAAATGTATAAATGGAAATTTCCATTTATTAATATATATATATATATATATATATATATATATATATATATATATATATATATATATATATATATATATATATATATATATATATATATATGTATGTAATATTAATATAACAATTTTATGTCCTTTTAATATTATGGGAAAAATTATTTTTGATACATTTCATCAACAATAAATGTTTTAATACCTCCATGATGGCTAGTACAATCAGTTTCTCCTCTATGGTGTACAACTCACCAGACTTTGAGAAGAGTTGGGATATGTTGCATGAAGCCCTTAATCCATCACCATTTTGTTTCGATAATGAAACAAATATATTATCATAATCCGTTTCAGAATTTTATTTTAAGTGATTGAAAATATGACACATCTTTTTTTTTGTCAAGGTGAATTCTGTTCAAGTGATCTGCTAGTTTATATAATTTCATAGCATCATTGCTAAAGATTTTTTTACATATGAGGCATATTATAAAATGTTTGTTTGATAATGATGAGATAAATCAAATTCTAGCTTCAAATAATTCAAGCTATACTGTCTTCTTTTTTGGTTTGGTCATATTATTTTCATAAGAAATAAAAAAAATATTAAGCAAAAATTTCAACAGCCCCTGTGATAAAAAATATGATAAAGTATGTATTTGCTTGAACCAATAGATTTTTGTTCAAACTCAAATAAATAAACTGTGACCTATGATTTATTTTTTCATAGTACTACTCTTCATTAAATAATTATATTCAAAGTTCAAATCATAAATAAATACATATCATATCAAATGAACCAATTTATAGTGTTTTATGAAAGCATAATCAGTATTGTTGATTCTGATAATATTGAATATCATCTCATTTCATGGCAAGCAAGTGTGGAAATGCAACGATTTTTCATTTTCACATTTGCCTTAATACATTGAATAAGGCAATGCACAGACATGCTTGTGCTACATATATTTTTATGCATTCTTACATGTGACTCTTTTAATCACACATTTTACCTTTTTGTTCTTAAGATTGATATATGTGTATTTAACAAAAAAGTGTTTTTTTGAGTTATTTTTCTTCCTCATTAGGTACCTATTAGTATGATAGATATTTTGAATTAACAAACAAATAGCTGTAGTAAGGAGATCCATTTTGCTAATGTGATCATTTCTCTTGAAAACAAAACTAGCCAGTTTGTCATTATGAAAGGAAATGAGTTTAAGGAGAAAATAGATAAAGAATTAAACAATGGTAAATATGTGTTTTTGAAAAAGATCCTGATAATGTTATTAAAGGAGATTAATAGATATTATGAAAAAAATATTAAATTTAAAAAAATTTAATAGACTATTTAAAATATTATCATAATGTTTTCATATTAGCTAAGATGTTTATGAATATTAAGATTCACAAAGATGGTTTTCTTTTAAGATTTATTTTTGCCTTTACAAGTAGTGTTGAGGGTATTTTTAGGTTTTTGAATGTTTTTTAAAAACAATTTTTTGATTTATGTCAGTACACAGTTTCTGCTTCCTTTAAAGCTTTTGATAAAATTAATAATTTTAAAATGGAAAGTAATTGGATATATGGTAGTTTGGATATTGAGAATATGAATATATTCATCTGTAGTACTGATGTTCTTATGTCTGTGATAGTTAAACATGGTTCTTTGTATAAGATTAAACATATTAAAGATTTGCTTTTATTATTGGAGGATTCAATGCAATTTACTCATAATGATAATTTTTATAAAATTAAGGAAGGGGGGATAATAGGTTATATTATTTCTCCTTTAATTTGTTTAGATTAGATTAATGTTTTGAAAGAGAAAATTAAAATATTAAGAAGGATTATTTAAAGTTATTTGTTAGACATGTTGGTGATTGTTTGTTTGTAGTTCAGAATGATAAATTGAAAGAGTTGATAAATGAGTTTAATTGTTTTTTGATTTTTTTTATAAAGTATGTTGTAAAAAGAAGTGGATTAGATTTTGTTAAACTAAAATTTTTAGATTTATTGGTGATTAGAAATGTAAAGAATAATTGCTTGCTATATAATCATTATGCTAAGAGTAAAGAGTTAAAGCCTATAATTAAACCTGATAGCTATCAATCTGTATCTCATAAAGGAGCTGCTTTAAGAAATTATTGTTATAGAAATAAGAAATTAAATAATTCTAATGGGGTTTTGTTTCAAAAAGATCAATTTTATTAAAATTATTTGAGTGTTATTATTCTGATAAATTTTTAAGAGTATTTTATTTAATAGTAAAATTTCGAATAATCTAAATGGTAGAGAAAAATATGATTTTCTTTCTTGCCATATAAATTCTCTTCTTATAGAATTGTAGATAAAAATTGTAATTTATTTAGAAATAAGAAAATTGCTTGAAAAAAGAGTATTACGGTGAAGTATTTATTGAATAATACAAAGGACATTTTTGATAGAAAGACTATTCCTGGAGTACTGCATATTAACCCTTGTTTTTGCAAGAAGGTATATATAGATTAGAGTAGTTTGAGCTTAAATGAAAGAATAAATGTCTATAAAAGTAGGGTTAGAAATAAGTATCTTAGTTCTGCTATTATATATCCATGAAAAAGATACAAGCCACACTATTAATTTTGTTGAGGTTAAGGTTGTCTTCTTTGAAAAAAAAAATGAAATAAAAAGAATTATAAAATCTTTATTATTAAAAAAAATATAATTTTGAAGTAAGTAACTTATTTAAAAGTTCTTTTAATATTGTGGGTGTTTGAGATGTAAGTGGATTTGTGGTTAATGTTTAGTTTAAATATATTGATATTTTGTAGTCTTCTTGTAACAGTAAAACCATTGGTTATGATTTGAGTTTCTATTTTTTGGTAATACTGGTTAAGTTGTAAATTTGGGATAATTTTGATATATATATATATATATATATATATATATATATATTATATATATATATATATATATATATATTGAAATGATGTATATCTGTACACAGATGTACTTGCTTTGTGTTTATTTAAATCAACCTGTCTCCTATGGTATATATATAATTTATTATTAAACCTGCACACATTAGTAAATAGACGCATGTGTGCATGTACAAGATTGCATCATTTTCCTAGAGTTAAAGGTTAATCATTTAAGTAAGTGATTGCACTTTAAGGAAAATTATATTTTATAAAGATTAAAAATCAATTGAAGAAAATGTTAAAATATTTTATACAATGGAAAAGAGATAGGTAGCCATTAATGAAGGAAACATAAGTGCCATAGTTCTCTATTTACATATACCATCACCTAAAATAGTTACAGTTGGACACAAGATCATGAAATCAACTGGGCAACATATAAGGAATGAGAAAGCAGAGAATTGATGGCCAGCAATTAGTATAATAGATTTGAAATCCATTAGGTGGAGTCATGTGGTCATACCCTAGGCATAGTACAAGAGATATAATCATTGAAAGGGGCACTGTTATGATTAGTGTTCTTCAATATTTAATTTGATTACTAAAATTAATTTTTGAATTATTATATTAAAATTATATTGTACTATATTGAAGAATAGTAATTAATTTATTGAGCACACAGAGAGCATATGTAAATAGTTTAAACAGCCTCTAGCCTGTACTCAATGTGCTTTAAAATTTGCAATAATCAAGCATATTTTGCCAATAAAGAGAACCTTTCAAACCATGACACAAGATAGCAACTTTTATAAAGATAAAAGCAGCCATCTTATCTTTAACCTAAATGTCCACTTATATAGGTGAATCTGAAGCATCTTGATTTGGAAGTGTGAAGTGGGTGTTTTCTCCACTGTTTAAGTCCACTATTTCCTTTACAAATTAACTTTAATGAAATCTTGTGATTTACAGTGAGTTAATATTACAATCTCAATGTTGAAAATTCTCTAAACTATTGAAGAATAGTAATGAAAAGATAGCAACTTTTATAAAGATAAGAGCAGCCATCTTATCTTTAACCTAAATGTCCACTTATATAGGTGAATCTGAAGCATCTTGATTTGGAAGTGTGAAGTGGGTGTTTTCTCCACTGTTTAAGTCCACTATTTCCTTTACAAATTAACTTTAATGAAATCTTGTGATTTATAGTGAGTTAATATTACAATCTCAATGTTGAAAATTCTCTAAACTATTGAAGAATAGTAATGAATTTATTGAATGCACATCTGAGAAAGAATTTTGCCACTATTCCTGATCTTCTAAGTAAAATATTTTAGCAATACAATATTCATTACCCTGCCTAAAAAGAAAAATAATTATGATAACTATACCTGCCAGCATGAGTGAGTAATCAGGCATTGGCTTCTCCAAATTTATCAGTAAAGTCGGTATCCCAAGAAGTTAAATCAAGATGTAGCTCAAGTCATATCCTACCATTGTAATGCTAGCCCAAAGAGGAATCTATCTCCACATCCATAAAGGTCCTGAAGTCTGTACTTATTGCTGGTAAAAATGTTTTAATTTATCTTAAATTTATAACTGTAACTTAACTGTATATAATATTAACCAGTCTCTAATCTTAACCTCATAAATTATATATATTTATATCATAGTTATAAATGTTAAATCTGCTGGCTTAATTATTTAAATAATTTTGAAATCTATATATTTTTCAAATGTAATAATGTATATTACCTTGAATGATGGAGGAAAAACTGTCAATTGGTTAAACATGTTTATGTCTTTCCTGCTTTCAAATTCCCAAAGGAAGAAACATGCAGTGAAGATGCTAAACTTAAACTTTTTCATGTAAAACAATAACAAGCCATATAAATTGTTTTAAAGTTTCTCTTCTTATACCCCCCCCCCCCCCATCATGCCAAGGTGAGTTATCTTTAAATTCTTAGAATTATGTACAAAATCAATGCAGGATGGTGAGCACAGTTTCATTCAATTAAATTACAAATTATCTTGTTATTCATTACTGCTCTTTATATATGATTTCAAACTAACTTGAGGGTTAGAAATAATTAAGTTAAAACATTCATAATAAATATAATGTATTGATTTAATTTAAATTGTTACTTCATGTACTGCAAAATTAATAATGTTTTTTTTGATCCCATAAACTGCAGTAATATCTATCATCTCATGTTGTATTATGTAAGAAGCATTAATTACCCTCTTTAAATGTACGTATTACATTTGCTTATCAATGTAATACAATATAAGTAAAGTCAAACTGCAATTCACTTATAAACTATAATAAATAATGAATTGCGATATCAGCTCATTCCAAGTATAAATATTTTCCCCTAATATTCCAACATTATTTAATGATTATATTTTAGATTTAAAATTATTGAAATAAATATTGTGAATGGGTTATATTGTTATCAAAATGAATCATAAATGATTAAACAGGGATGCTCATGATTTATATATTTATAAGATTATTTCTTAAGGTTTATGCATGTGGAAGAAAGGTCTAGTTATTGTTATTTCTTTATATATATATGCATTTCTGTCTCCATATATTTCTTTATATATATACATATATGGAGACAGAAATGCATATATATATATATAATATATATATATGCATTTCTGTCTCCATATATGTGTGGCATATTTCTGTGTAGTTCATGTGTTCTAATGATCAAACTGTATAAGGGCAGAACAGATGCCATGCCTGGGTCCCTAATCCATAGATTAGTCCTGATCCAGGTGCCGCAGAAGCCAGAGACTCTTGGTGACCCCATATCCTGGATTCATGTACCTCATTGAGCTCTCCTGTGGCATGCACCCTCGATTAGAAGCAGGTACACTTCTGCAACTAGGGACAGTCACCTTTGTTGTGATGAACCTCACCTTCTGATTGCTGAATCTATCATCTTCTTTCATATGCCATTGGTGCCACCCTAATAGGTAGCACTGCAACTTTCCAATTAATATCAGCTTCTCACCTTCTCTTCCACTCATCAGCAAGACTGGGTGACTTAAGTACAAACCTGTACACAGGTTGTCTCTTATATAAATAGATCATTAAATGGAATGTATTTTCAAATAAGGAATGAACTGATAACGTATACATTCACATTAACTATATAGAGTACCTGTTATTAGTACTGTAAACTGCCACTACCTTGTATATATATATATATATATATATATATATATATATATATATATATATATATATATATATATATATATGTGTGTGTGTGTGTGTGTGTGTAAAAGCCAGTAGATACTCATAACCTAACTTTTATTTAAATGTTATAATAAACTAATGTTATTCTAGTTAAATCATGTGTGCATTGTTACTGTGAGTCAGGATTATTTATTAATTAGTATAAGTGCAGCTTAACAAATCAATTAAATGGTAAATAAATACATCCATGTTTTTGAGTAGCATGTAGATGAACTGCAGCCCTGAGATCTAAGTATAATAGATGACCAAAGTAGACATAAAGGCACTAGTGTGTATTAATGTTGTGATAAGTGGAGAACCCTGAGATGTTCAAACCCTGAGTTACATTGAGCTGTATGAAGAAAAGAAGCTAGGTGATGTCAAGACAGTTGGTCAGGTGGTTGAGGTTAGTAAGCCCAAGTAGGAGTTTAAACTAAGGGGCATGTGGGTGACTCTGTGTTGATTGGTTGAGAGTCCCTTCTCAGTCTTTCAGTCTTATTGTATGATTATACAATTTTGACTGTTACAATATTTATATATATATAATCTGAAAACATGAGCTGAGTCAAGCCACTATGAAAAGAATTAAAGATAGATACAATAAAACTTAATAGCATTAAGCCAACTTTTGTCAAATTCTCAGGAGAATCATAGTGCAGAAGGAATTAACTATACTGTTAACATGATGAATATATAAAGGTTAGAAAATATTCAAATATTACTGAGAGAAATATAAATTTATAACTGTCAGATGTTCCATGTTTTGATAACAGGCAAGATTTTTTCCTGTTGATTAAATGCAGGTCCTTTGCAATATCCTGTGCCTACTTGCATTTTCTCTTTTAATCATCTTTCTCTGTACTTATGGTCTTAACATTAGATGGAAAAAAGATGAGTCCCATAGCAAGCTTGTGATTCAGAAAAATTGACTTATGTTCACAGTTTTGTTTTGCCTTTTTATTAAGATAGATGTGCTGAACGATTCTCATAGATCTATTAGCTTGAGATTCTCCATAGTACCCCCACAGTGCAATCTGGGGAAGGGCATGACATTTTGTTAATTATGTGAGGCGTTTGTTTGAATGAAATTTTGTTTTTGGTGTTGTTAAGCTTATATATGTTTACCATTAAAAGCCACTAACACATATTTAAATATAATGCCCTAACCAGACAACCCATCAACCAACTACTATGATGATGTATGGTAGATGTTATTTTATCATTAATTAATTGATTCTAAAACAATGAATAAATATCGACTTTTAATTTGATTATTAATACTTATAGAAATATCAATTTCTAATAATCATAACTACTGATTAAAAAATATCTTACATGATTTTAACAATTATTTACATTTTTATTTTAAAATAAATAATACAATTTATATTTCAAACTATAACGTATATAGATTATATAATGTATAACCCTTATGTATAAATCATGTTTAGTATGTATACATAATAATTTATGCCTATATAAGTGATTAAAAGTACAAATATTCTTTTAAGAGAAAAGTGATTAACATTTTTACTTCGAATGGAATTTTTTTATTTTTTATTTAAAAAAAGTCTACCAAATATATATTGTATATATATAAATTATATATATATATATATATGCACTATATGAGTAAAAAAAAAATATATAGACAGAGTGGGGGGGGGATTTACTTTCTTATTACTTGAATCGTAATAAATAAAATCAATATCAGTAATATTTTAAAAACTGTCCCCACTACACACTTTTTCTATCTAAGAAACTAATTAACTATTTAAAAAAAATCATGTTTCTTATTATCTTTTTTTTTTCTCATGTGTCATAGCATCAGCCGGGAAGCGAACCCGCTTATCAGTGACAACTGCTTGTAAAGCAGCTGTCGCTGAGCTCTCGACCACCAATGCTTGACTTGACATTTCAAACAAATATACAAAGTTTCAACAAGTTATATTGAATTTAAGTCTGTCAAATATCGATTTAAAAATGTTAAAAAATATTTAATATATATAACAACCATCTAGCAAATATTATTTAAAACAAATGAAAGTTGTGATAGGAATTTATAAGAAATTGAATATTTTTAATATTTTTCTGCTCTCTGTTCCATATCTAACAAACTAGGTGATCTACTGAAAATATGAGTGTCTATTTTGGATTATGCTTATATTAATTAGTTATAGCATAACCTTTAATCTTGAACTTCTTTTTTCTTTTAAAAATAGTCAGTATAAACAATATTCATCAAAATATAAAATCACAAACCAATTTTCTTTAAAAAACTTGTTTTTTATTATTATGACTATATGAATTTTAATTTCAAGAGCAACGTTTTAAATAGAGGAAGGTAATGTTCTAATGTTTTATATTAAATTTATGTCTTTAAAGGGAAAAAAGATTTTTTTTTAAAAAAAAAAAAGGAATTTTTTATTTTGAGAAGATTTGAAATATATGTAGAGTTTAATGATTATATAATGTTTTATTTTATTTGTTTTATTATTTTTTGTATATTTTAGTGGCTTGAAAAAGACTATAAGGAAGTAAATAGTCGAAACGTTGCTCTTGAAATTAAAATTCATATAGTCATAATAATAAAAAACAAGTTTTTTAAAGAAAATTGGTTTGTGATTTTATATTTTGATGAATATTAATTAGTTATATACTAAATTTAAACAATTCTATTGAAATGATATGTATGAAACATTGATTTTAAAATTTCATTGTAACTTGAAAAAGATCAAAAGTTAACAAACAAACAGATTTTCCAAAATCAAGTAAAGCATTTAAAAAGAAATTAAAAGTATTACTGCACTGATTCCAACTTTGTAAATGAAGTCCTAATTATTGAAGGCAAAAATTAGAAACTTATCTATGATGATTGTATAATTCCTACAATCTAGATAAACTATAATTGCTCAAGTTTACAATAGATGATACTAGAGTAGAAAGAGAGAAAATTTACATTTATATATTATAACGTCTCAATCTAACTTTATTTGGAAAAGGCTTGTTTTAAGTAAGAAGTTAACTGTGCTAAAACGAAAATCGCAGGGAGAAAAACTGAAACATTTTCGGTTGTTATCAAGCGTTGGTGGCCGAGTGGTTAGCACAGCTGCCTTACAAGCAGTTGTCCCGGGGTTCGCTTACCGGCCAACGCTTTGATATATAAAAATAAAAAAATAAAAAAATAACACTTTCAGGTGTGATTGTGACTACTGGAAACACATTTGCATATGATTGAGCCTTTATAAGACACTATCCCAAACAAACACACTCCCTCCAGATTTCCCAAACAAAATAAATCATCAATGTAAAATATATAATTTTTCGGGAATTTAAATATTGGCTACTGAATTTTTTAAATATAACATATAATTTTTTATATTTCAACAATTATTGTTTTATTACTAAATGATTTTATACTTATATAATTTTGTTTTATCTATTTATTAACTATATATTCACAGAGTTTCTATCAATAGATATTCATAAAGACTTATGGTAATAATTATCTCAGAGCTTTTTTTAAAATAAACATTTACTACTATTAAGACGTATATACGTTTCAGGGATATTTATGTATGCAGTCTACTTTTAACTTAATAGATTGAAATAGCAAATATAATACAAAATTTAAATAACATTAAATAAATCAGCAGTGTGATGTTTTGACCTCAAATTAAATGATATCAAAATGATGATTAAAGAATAATACTATAAACTTTAATATATAGGGTATATGAGCACAGACTTTCACATGACCCACCACTCTCCACTCTATCTCATAATACGATACCCTTGAACACATATATGTTGAAAAGATAAATAATCACCAATAGACATATTTCATGCTAAACCAGGAATCATCAGTTGGTCCAGATTATCATCTTTACACATATATGCAATAAGTGCTCAGATATATATAAAGATAGCCAATCTTCATACTTTAATGGACAGGCTTCAATCCATTTCACATTCCAACTCTTCAACCATCCATCCAATTGAAAATCTCATGATGGAACATTCAAAGGCCACTCTAAGTATGAAGATTGGCTATCTTAATATATATCTGAGCACTTATTGCATATATGTGTAGAGATGTTAATCTGGACCACTGATGATTGCTGGTTTAGCATGAAATACATATATTGGTGATTATTTATCTTTTCAACATATATGTGTTTAAGTGTATCAGTGTTATGAGATAGAGTGGAGAGTGGTGGGTCATGTGAAAGTCTGTGCTCATATACCCTATATATTACATGTATTGATACACGTATATAAAAAGCCTGTATTTCAGTTACTATAAAATTTAATAAAAATAACAAAATTGTTTATTCCATATAAATAACAGAAAAATATAATAGTAATAAATAGCAACCAGCACTATATGAGAGCAAATAATAAAGATAAATGTTTATAATTTTAATTATCTCCATATGAACTCTTTATAAAAGTGTATGTGGTATATTGATTATATTTACATTTGATGTATAAACTCACAGTACGTGTGGAATACGGCATGCATGTTATAGGAGATGGATTGCAATATTTTATCCCATTTTTACATTGGATATATAATCAAATTAAGTATCTTCAAGTTATAAATTCAATACTCACACATTTGTCACTTTCTTTATCCACTCGCGTTTGAATTGAAATTTTATTACGGTAATGTTTATTTTAGAAACACTTAGGTAATTGAATATTTTAATACTTCTCCACCATGCAAGTGGGATTGGTATTTAAACTATATCACAGCAGCAAATCTCATAAATTATAGCATATATTTTAACACATAATATTTGATGAACTAAATATAAATAACATTTATTCTGAAAATGTACTACTTCTTCTAGATAGTATTACTCAAATATGGATGGAGAAAAGAACTTAAAAAAATCAATAATGATGAAATATAACTTAATATTTATATTTTAAATAAATTTAAAATGATAATTAAAAAAATACAATCTCTCTCCACTAACAAAGATTTAATCTGTATTCATTTTCACTTATCTATCACTCTATACCCTTAAATACTGAATATAAAATATATAACTTGAATCTCCAACAGAGTTTTATTATTAGATTTGGTATATTTACTAGTCTAAAATTTTATTAAACTATTCATTAAAATATAAGTAATATATCATTCATATAAAGTTTATATGGCCATTCAATATCAAACTTTCCCAAATTTATTAATGATATTTTTCACAAACAATACATTTAACAATTTGTGCACTATTATTCAAGTTTACTGAAGATTAAAATTATTACAATCTAATTAATCCATTTTGGGAAATAACTAACTATATTAAATGTATATTTTGAATTCCTTTAATCTCCTTAATTCTTTTGATTACCGCATGTATAAACCCATAAAATACTTAAGTAACTCTTTGTCAAACAAATCCGGTCACTATATGGCTTTTATGCTTATGATGTTTTTAAAAAAAATATTTCAATCATTTGTATTCAATAACAATATATTATTTATACCTTTATATATGAGGCACTTTACCAAAAGCTTTCTTGATAAGATTTTGGGTTAATCATTCCCACTTTTATTGGAGCATGTATTAAAAGCATATACGTTTGAAATTGGAGAAATGTAATTTAGCCATTTAATCCTTTAAACAAATTTTAATCAAATATTTTAGAATTTCAATACAGCAAATTTCAAGTTTTTTTAACTGAAAAATTAAAAAAAAATGGTTATTTTTCTTTTATATTTTACTTTAAAATATATTCATTGCTGCTATTGAATTGGAGTAGAGACCTGACCCTGTCTAAGATAGACTCCTAGATAATGTTTTTTTCACCTGTCCTCGAGTAGATGGGTACAAAAATAGCAATGTTAGATAAAAACACTACAATTATGCATTACAATGAAAATTTTATTGACTGACCGTTAATTTAATTTACTGGTATTTATAGGTTTTTTTCATATGACATCAAAATTTTCCACAATGCATATCTCCTTCCAGTTCATTTCTGAGGTGTTTGTATTTATTAGTATGGTAAATAATCAGATGAGATCCTATAGTTTTTTCCCTAAATGAGTGGGAAAATGTATTCATTTTGTAATATAAAACAATAAAATAATAATAATAAAAATATTAAAATCAATTTGTAAACAAATAAATGGAAATGAATTTATCTATTTATTAACAAATCTTATTAGATCAATAAATATTTGTCAATAAACATTATTAGATTAATAAAATTTTATTAATATTTTAACATCAATAATTTCATTGGGTTTTATATTCTGTTATTTTAGAAATACTTATTAAATCTAAACATTTAATTATCTAAGACCTCAGTAATTGTTTTGTTAGTCTTTTTAACACATTTTTCTAATTTCATGAATATTCTTTACATAAGTGCCAGCATATTTATACATAAATGTAACAAAATTTTATATATTTCTAATTAGTAGCACTTCTGCTTATTTGATCAACAATTTGTTTCTTTGGAATTTGTTGTAAATGTTTCAATTTAGCAAAGTTTGACTACTTATAATCTCATTTACTGTTTATTTACAAACACTATTCTATGTGTATTGGAATTTATGGCCACTTCTAAAACAATTCACTAATTGTTTTTAAATTGTTATAAAGAAATGCAATATTTAGTCTTTGAAAATAGTCAAGCATTGGTGGTCGAGAGGTCAGTGACAGCTCCTTTACAAGCAATTGTCCCAGGTTAGCGGGTTTGCTTCCCGGCTGATGCTATGACACATGAAAAAAAACAACTAATATTTGAAATCTAAAAGAAAAACAAAAATGATTATCCCCTTGTAAATTGATCTTATGGAAGTTGATCCTTGGTTTTACACCTATCATCCTATCTATTGTGTGATATATAATCAATAACATTTTTTAACAATTCATTCTTTTTAGAACATGATAGCTTTGGTACCAAAATATAATGCTACAATATACATACTTATACAATCACAAAAATGCAAGATTAAAAAAGAACATATATTATAAAATAATTAATAAAAAATATTTATAAATTATAAAATTAAAAACTTATCTGTGATATATTTATCTGTATCATTGTAATTGATTTGAAAAAGAAAAAAAATAATGCAAGGTTGAATCAACATTAATATAAGTAAAGCCTATAGCTAGTAATAACAATATACATATGTGTATTCTGATAATTATTAAAGTTATTATACCGATATAATTTCAATTTTTTATTAAATGCTTAACTTTATATTTTTAAAATTATCATTCTTATAAATATGAAAAAATAATTTCATCTTCAAATGTAAATGTATTTTTTAACTAATTATTTTAATTTTGTCCACAGAAGAAATAATCTCTCATAAATTGCCTTAAATGATTTCAAATTAATTAATTTAATTACTGTAAATTAAAAGAAAAATTAATTTATTCACAATTTTGATTTTTATAAAAAAATTAAAATATACATTATCAGAAAAATCTTCAAAAGCTATTAAACAGCTGAAGTTAATATTGGTTTTAAAAAATACAAATTTTAATTGCATAAATGAAAATAACATTTAAAGTTATAACATATATATATATATGTTTCACTAAATGTTTTTTATAAAATGATCTTTATAATTTGCAATAAAAAAGTAATCCAACTAATTTAAAACATCAATGCACAAATAATTTGTTAATTAATAATATACTAATAATGCTAATAATCTTAAGATCAACCGGCAGTAAGATTTGACAACTGGTTTCATCAAAAATGCCTAAGTCATCGACTATCTTGTTTTAAATTGCAATTGTAAAATAATATTTATTATAACTTTTGCATAAATTGAAAAAAAAAAAGTATTCTACAATTTGACTAACATTATAATTACACATTTTCAAATCACAAATGTTTAAAAACTACTAACTACTTGTCAAGCATTGATGGTCAAGGGGTCAGTGCCAGCTGCTTTACAAGCAGTTGTCCAGGATTAGCGGGTTCACTTCCCGGCTGATGCTATGACACATGAAAAAAAATGTTTAAAAACTACTAGTTTATACTTCACTTTATATAGTAAAATAAAATAAAAATACTTCTCTTTTATTATACTTGAAATAAAATACTAGTTTTCTACTTCACCTTTGATTAGTAAGTAATTTAGATTGTGCTTTACGCAAAAAAGTGGAGCTTGTCTCAATCTTATTAAAAAGTTATATGGCTTAGCGCTTTCAGAGACCTTGAGTCTTCATAATCATAGCCTACTTTTAACTAAAGTTTAGCTGTGGTTTATGTAAATTGTATGCAAATTTTATGCAAATTTGAACATTTATACTTATAAATGTTCAAATAAAAGACACAATTGGTTTTACATTATAAATTTCAGCATAATTATATGAATTAGTGGCATTAATGTCATTAATGTCATTTCACAGTTACACAGTAAAATAATATACAACAATTGCAACATCGAATTAATTATTATTAATTATTGGAATATTTATGTGTCAAATATATATATATATATATATATATATACTTTATCTTAAAGTAAAAATTAATTGCACATTAGTAATTTATAAAGTGATGCATTTTACAAAAATATTAAAATCATTTATGTTGTAAAACAAGCAGATAAATTATTTATCAAAATATAAGTCTAAAACAAACAATGGTTTGTATTTTGCTGAAAACAACTATCAATTCAGTCTTTTATTATGAAACTCATTTGGTCTTTTTATCCTGAAAAGAGTTTTACCATTACTACTATACTCACTGTTAGAATTTCACATATTATGGATAGTATATTAGAAGGTACGATTAATTTAAACTATTACAATTTTGGGGGAGTAATGCAACTGGATTTTAATTATTATTTAAGAATCAGGGATCAAATGAAAGTGATCACCTGAGTAGTAATTTGACATTAAACTCAAGAAAGTGGGCATTGTTGTAAATTAATTAAAACTGATTTTTTTTTCAAAAATCTGACTTACAGATTATGGTAATGTATTCAGATTTAGTTAGTTCTTGAATATATTCTTATCATTATGTAATAATTCCATTTAAATGTGGGGAAATTCAAATGCAAATTTAAAATAAACTTTTTCTCAACTGCATTCATAAAATGATTTCATAAATGTATTAATTATTAAAGAGTAAGTTAACGTTTGCTAATGCACTATTTCTTGAATATTATAAATCTCTGTGCACTTACCTACCACTAAGAGTTTTATAAACCTAAGTGAATCACTTAAGTTTAGAACATAATTGTATATACACCAACTCTTACTGACCATGCTTATATTAGAGCTTGAGTTTATTGTATTGTATTAGCTGAAATACAGGATTTTTACATGTCTGTATAAATCGATGTAATATATAGGGTATATGAGCACAGACTTTCACATAAACCACCACTCACCACTCTGTCATATAACACATACACTTGAACACATATATGTTGGAAAGATAAATAATCACCAATATAGGTATTTTATGCTAAACCAGCAATCATCAGTTGGTCCAGATTATTATCTCTACACATAAATGCAATAAGTGCTCAGATATATATTAAGATAGCCTACCTTCATACTTTAATAGACATGTTTCAATCCACTCCACATTCTAACTCTTCAACCATCCATCAAATTGAAAATCTAATGATGGAATGCTCAAAGGCCACCCCGAGGCTAATATTCTCATCATATCCAGTTAACCTAAAGTCAATCTGACCCCTCATATACAGGACATAATCCATTAAATACATATATGAGGGATAGTATAATTCTATGGAATAATTTATTAAAAATATAAGATATTTGTATTTAATTACTAAAATAAGTTTGAACAATCACTTTAATTCCAATATAAATTAATTAATCACTGATATGTATGTATTTTATCAAAAAAAATGTGTAGAATGGAAGTTTATTACAAATTTTAAAAACATATTACAAGCAATACAATCGTTTTGATATCATTAAACATGATAACTTCACTGTAATCCATTTATAATATATTTTCAACTTTATATTTTTTTGTTTATGTATATATTCATAGTATTATTTTCAAGAGCTTATATGTAATAAAAATCTAATAGCTAAGTAGCTGACATTTAAGTACAATAACAAATACTTTTCTCAGAGTTTCTTTCACAAATCATAAAAATGTGTGTAAAGAACTTTAAAATCATTATTTTTTTTTCTTTTATTATTTTCTTCTCATTCTTAAATTCTATTGGTTGATGAGTTTTAAAAAATATTTGATCCTCCAATAGTTTTTTCCAAACATTGCTAATTTTCTTTAATTCACACTTTCAGTTATGTTTTTAGACCTTTTAAATTTTTTTATAGCTTCCCTTAGCAGTCTCTGGTCATATTGTTCAATTTTTGCTATAATCTGTGCTTTATTAAAATTGATGTCATGGTTTAATCTGTGAATAAATGGCTGATGAATTAGATTTTTCTCCAACTTCCAAAATGTGTTCTTTTTTTCTTATGTTTATTTTATGATTAGTCTATCCTATCTATGAATGTAGACAAACTCCATGTGGAATTTCATGTATACCATGAGAGTCCAAAAGAATTTTATCTTTGGAGCATTGAAATATTTCATTAATTCTTTTAAATGTAGTATAAATCGTGTGGATATTACTTTTCTTTAAAACATTACCACTTTTACCTGTTATTCACTTTACTCCCTTTGCTATGTCAGAACAGTCTTAATTTTTGAAGTATAAAAACCTTTTTGTTTACTATATAAAAACTCTATTAATAATCCTGTGATCAAAACTATTACGAAGAAGTATTTTTTATGTCATTAATATCTTTGTAAAAGTGACTGTCATCAGAAAGTCTTTTAGTTCTATTTAACAATGTCTTTAAAACTGAAAATAAATGTGCTGGATGGTGATGAGAAATAAATGTAGATATCTCCCAGTGTGTGCTTGCTTTATAAATATACCATGGGATAAAGAACAATAATTCTTTCAATTAAAACATCTAAGAATGGAAGGTCATTATTGTTTTCTATTTCTATAATAAATTTGATGTTGTTGAGAAAAGAATTTAAAAAAATTAAAAATTCATCAAGAGCATGCTTACCATGATACCAAATATCAAACCTACCATCAACATATCTCAGCTATGCAGATGGTTGATTAACTGCTGATATCAAAATTTTCTTTTCCAAGTTCTCCATAAAAATAGAAGGCAATGTTGGAGAAATTGGTACACCCATAGCTAAACTTGATGCTTGTTTATATATTTGACCATTAAAAAATGTATTTAATAAGCAGTGTTCAATCAAACTCACAACAAAATCAGGCAATTGGATATTTGTCAAAACGTCAAGAGCTTCCTTTACAGGTGCACTAGTAAAAAGTGAAACAATATTAAAACATACTAAAATATCATTTTAAGTTAATTTAATATAACAGATAAGCTCAAGAAAATGGTTTGCATCTTTAATATAACAAGACATTTCTGTTAAATGTGGCTGTTAAAAAAGAAGATAGAAAATGAGCTAGGGTCTGCGTTGGTGAACCAACCACACTTATAATCAGTCTGAATAAAATATATGGTTTGTGGATTTTTGGAAAACAGGATACCCTTTGGTAAAAAGAACATTTTTTTCTAGGTGTAAGAAAGATCTTAGTTTTTAAATATAAATAAGCAACATAAATTAATCCTTTTGTTTTGTTTTCAAGATATGTCATGGGATCTCTCTCTCTATTTTTTTTTATATAAATGCTATCATTTAATAAATTATGTATATTTTTTGTAATAATTACTAGTATTCAAAATTACTCTAGTATTACACTTATATGTAAAAGAATGATAATCTATTTATTATTTTTTAATTTAAACAAAGATTTTCTTTCTTCAACTTGTTAATTACTTTTAGGGGTTTTGCTTTACTTAGAATTTCATATATTTTTTGCTGTCATTATATCTGCTTCTGCACTAGCTCTTTTTGATAAAGTACTTTCCACTTTACAAATAATATCCCCAAATGTTAATTTGATTATGAAATAACAAAATTAAAATCTTTATTAAAGAACAATCTCATGCATATATTCCAACAAACCATGTTCTTTCCAAATCTTGTTTTTTAAATTTTAACTTCTTTAACAAATAATTTGCATTATTCCCTAAATATCAACATTATTTTATGGTCATTATAATAAGCCTTTTATATATTAACAAAGTATTTTAAATTAATAGATATAAAATGAAAGTATTCTATGTACCATCTAGCAGAATAATAATATACCTATTTTTGTGCATATATATATATATATATATATATATATATATATAAACAAAAAAAGACTTATAAATCCAATAAATAATATGATATTTCAACCAGAGGACTGGTTTTCATCAGAAAGAAATAAAAAATACGCAGTAAAATGGCGATAATCAAAAATTTATATATATATATATTGAAACAGTCTATTTTGTCACACATCCCATTTCATCTACTACATCCCATAGTAGGACCTTTACTAGCTTTACAGCCCATCAATTATACATGTATCTACATATCTGTACATTTAATTAAAGGTACATCTTTGTAAACATCGCTATATATGTATCACCACACTTATATATATGCGAGTATAAGCTGTAGCATATAATAGATTTAGTAAGGTTATAGCACAATTATATGTATATTTTTATATCATTAATTTATTATAAATTTGTGAGTATCAATTTAATGCATTATTTGGCTTAAGAATCACATATATATTCCATGGGTGATCAGCATACATATATAACAAAATGTTTACACAACAATTTATAAGTTCTAAATTTTAAAACAGTTCCCATTAAAAGAAATCATGCCACATGCACCCATTTAAAATTACATGTAGGTTAAATGTTAATTTTAAAAATAACATTTTAATGTACACCTTAGTGAAAGCAAACACAATTATGCAGCACTATTTTCTATTCACTTGGGGATTGACTTTGATTTACTAAGATGAAAGTGTCTGATTAAGAAATCTAACAATGAAAGAGCTAAATTTTATAATTTTAAAAAGAGTTGTAAACAAGCTAATGGGTTTTGATGTTACAAACCTGGCTTATAGCCTAATGTAGTTGAGGGGTAAAAATTTAGTATATAACCCCCATATTTCAGCACTAAATAAGCTCTCTACTATATAATTCAAACAAGTTGCCACATTAAACTATGTCCTTCAGAATTTTGATATGAATGGCTAGGAAAGCCACCAATTTGCCATCTCTCTATGGAAGAATGGTGATCTCCAGTTGTCTTGTATGCAGCCATAGCAATCATCATTGCAGAAAGAATGGAGAAGTTAACTACCAACTGCTTCCATGGGAAGACATCATGGAAGAGCAACACATCCAGAGAAAGTTCCAGTGCCTATTTCAAATGTCAGACAACTCAACCTAGATAAATATTGGTAATATTTCTTCACCACAGAGCTCTATAAATCTCTCATAATTTTTAATAAACTTAAGCTAGCTATATGTAATGAATGTTCATAAATTATTGATTCACAATTAATTAAAATTCTGTAAAATAAAGTCTCTAAATGTAACTATAATGGTCTTGCCTATAAATATAAATGTAATTTTAAAATAACTTTCCTTTAAATGTAGTAACTGCAATAAGTTATTATTTAACTTTTTTTATAATCTGTGGCCATGCCTACATTTTCTATTTTGATTGATTTATTTTATTCTTGATTTATATGTTATAATATGCCATACTTTCAAATTGAGCATAATTAACTTACTAAATCTTCAGAGAGATGATTAGATGCTCTCCAGTGTAAAGTTCTCATCACTTTTCAGCTGATAGAAATCTCTTCTTTGAAATCTATCCTAAAAGATAACTGTTGTTATCTATATTTAATTAATTAATATATATTAGTTTGTTTATTAAAGTTTGCAAATTATCATTATATTTTTGTTAGATAATGGCCAGGGATGATACTTAAAGGAATATTTGTAATAACACCCAAAATATGCTTTCTTGTCACTAGTTCTATTTATCAAAAATATATAGAGATTTAATATCTGTAAAGTAGATTGCTATTAATTAAACCTTTCATAGCATTATTATGGTATGCTATTTTGAAAATTGGGTTGAGATAGTTTCAGCAGAATGAAACTCTACATTTTTTTAATTGTCTTAATTACATATTAGTATTATGCAAGCATTGTAAATGTGTCATTTCTAAGCACAAAATGTGTATTTCACCTTTCTATGCTTTCTTAAATATGCTCATGGTGACAGGCCACCCCAATATTAGTTTAGACAGCTATATTTCTAGAACTAGAGCACAAGAGTCTAGAACCACATTCAAAGCTTCTATAATATACAAAACTAATGTTCTTTATTTTTGCACTAGCAAGTTATCCGACCCAATGGTATTGAATATTAGGTATTGAATCCTGTGAATAACTGCACATTTGCACTGCAAACTTTAATTTAATATTTTATCACCATAGTCTCAGATGCCAATCTAAGGCAATCAGTTCATTCTGTTTTTATTAAACATTAGCATTAGTCTGGACATACCTAGGGAATCTATATATTGGGTGTATTTATTGCTCATAAATAATATATTAGAATGAATAAATTAACATTTTATTTGTATCAACTGGGTAATATTTATCTTACCAGTAGCAAACCTTGATAATTGTTTGGCATACATGTAGGCATGAGTCATAGATCACAGACAATTATATAAATTGCATTGTTATTAAGATGAAACCACTGTACTGAAGCAATGGATCTGTAGGCCAGATCCATGCTTCATGTCTTTCTACATTGCTAGACTAGGATCAAACCAGATCCATGTGTGTTATGATGTTTATAAAACTTTCCATCTGCCATTTTAGATACATTTAAATTTTCGTCCAGCAAATAAATGATTAAAAATATTAATTTTCTATTTAAACTGTTATTATAAATATTGGAGGGGCCCATATATATATATAATTGCAGATGGCAACTTTTATAAATATATATATTGGAGGGGCCCATATATATATATAATTGCAGATGGCAACTTTTATAAAAATCAATCAATAAATTTTAATATGCTATTTTTTTTAAGTATTATATTCTGGAGATTTGCTTTTGTGATAAACCCTACTAACATTCCATAGTGTCAAACAAAAGAAAATTCATTAACAAAATGGTAATGTAATTTTCTAATTAAAGTAAAATTAAAATGAAAAAATATTTAAAACATAATTTTTTCAAATCTAAATTTAATTAAAAATAGATTTGAAATAATGAAATCATTGAGTTTATTGGGAGAGTGGATCTCAAGATTACAATGCAAATATACCCTAGGTCAATAATTGTGGGCACCAGAATTTTGATATAGCCACTTAACCTTGAGCGAATGAAACAGAGAATTTTCCAAAAATAATCAGAAAAGGGTATAAACAGCCCAGAAGAACAATAGAAGTCATCCAGTCATAGTTTTTGTCAATGAGTGCCTGACAAATCAACACCGGTTAAATTTTCAATAAAATGTTTAGAAGTGTAGTATGGCCTTGTAACCTGCCCATCTTTCTGCTGTCCCAAAGATGATCATCAAATACCTTATGCCAAAAAAACTTCATCAAAATGTGTGATTGTGGACTGCTGAACTTTGAACTCTCATGCTAAAATACATAGCTAGCTATACCTGTGTGGAAATTCATATTTCATCATGGGATCCAAACTTCCACAAGGACTCAGAATAAATTAGGTAATATGTTCCCAGTTTGTTTATTTTTAACCACCTAATTTATTCTTAAAAACTCCAGTTGATCCAATAATGTAAATTTTGCTACTTTTAATGTCTTCTAAAATGAAATTCCCTTAATGTAATATAAATGTTTAACTAAATTTCTTTAAATTTTACTTGCCATCACTTTGAATCTAATGTCTTTACTCTCATTCTGTCTGTCTTAAAGTTATTCCTAATGCAGTTTAGAAAATATTATTATTATTTACTTAAATGAAATGAATATATGCCAATTTGTTCCATCTCAACAAAATTTTATCTAATTAAATATTTTGCTTCCTATTTCCTGACCAACATTTGTTTGTAAATAAAATGAATAACTCTCTAGCTCTGAATGATTAATACATGGATCAACCTTTGTTTTGTCAAGATAAAACCATTTTATATTATTATGTATTTTGAAATATTTATATGTACATGGTTTAGTTGTGGGGAAGACATTAAATTCAAGCATGAGATTTTATTTAGTTACCTTATTTCATTTTTAAAGAGTGAAAGGGAGGGGTTTAGAAAATATATTCCTGCTAAATAATAAAAGAAAGTAATAAAATGTTAATTGAAATATTGGTGGGATTTCGTGTTGAAGGGAGAGATGTGTCACTCAGAAAATAATATTCGTAATAATAATTAATTGTTATTTTATTATTTGATTCGATTGTGGTCAATCTGTATAACATTTGTGTAATCTTTATAGTTCAGTATAATTTTATATTTAAATTCTAAAAATATATTCTCCAGTACTTGTATTTTGCCTTGCCAGCATTTTGCTTGATTACTTGTCTTTTGTTCTTTGTGATTGCAAGATCAGAAGTAAACCACATGATGATTTCACTGGCCATGAATTTTTTTATTAGGATATAAAAGACAAAATGAGAAGAACCAAAGAAAGCTGAGCTTAGCTAGCCTTGGTAAGTTATGCCTAATGCAGTTTAGAAAATATTATTATTATTTACTTAAATGAAATGAATATATTCCAATTTGTTCCATCTCAACAAAAGTTTTATCTAATTAAATATTTTGCTTCCTATTTCGCAACCAACATTTGTTGGTAAATAAAATGAATAACTCTCTAGCTCTGAAAGATTAATACATGGAGCAACCTTTGTTTTGTCGAGATGAAACCATTTTATATTATTATGTGTTTTGAAATATTTATATGTACACGGTTTAGTTGTGGGGAAGACATTAAATTCAAGCATGAGATTTTATTTAGTTATCTTATTTCATTTTTAAAGACTGAAAGGGAGGGGTTTAGAAAATATATTCCTGCTAAATAATAAAAGAAAGTAATAAAATGTTAATTGAAATATTGGTGGGATTTCGTGTTGAAGGGAGAGACATGTCACTCATAAAATAATATTTGTAATAACAATTAATTGTTATTTTATTATTTGATCTGATCATGGTCAATCTGTATAACATTTGTGTAATCTTTATAGCTCAGTATAATTTTATATTTAAATTCTAAAAATATATTCTCCTGTACTTGTATTTTGTCTTGCCAGCATTTTGCTTGATTACTTGTCTTTTGTTCTTTGTAATTGCTAGATCAGAAGTAGACCATATGATGATTTCACTGGCCATGAATTTACTTATCAGGATATAAAAGACAAAATGGGAAGAACCAAAGAAAGCTGAGCTTAGCTATCCTTGGTGATTCTCATAATTTTTCCTGAAATATTTTTGGTTTGTTAATGGTGCAGACCATTCATTTTATTTCTTGGAATCACTGAATTGGGGCAGATAAATTGAGTGTGTGCTGGTAGTGTAATGTCGAATGCTGGGCTGTCCACTTTCTTTTGTTCTGAGAACATCATGGAATATTGACTATGGTTTGATTAATTTATGTGTTTTACAATCTTAAAATATTTATTTGCGAATATCACGATCCATTTACATTTTAAACATGTCACTTTCTTCAAGGCCAATTCCTAAAATATGAGTTAATTATTTCTCTCTTAAAAATAATTTCACCTGTCATAAAGTTATATTTAAAGAGGGGATATTTAATATTGGTTTTGTATATCTCAGACTTGAGTGGGCATCTTCTGTAAAACTCTCATCATTTACATTTGTTAAATTGGAATATGAAATATACAGCTGCCTTACTCGAGGCATATTTAATGACAGAATAGAAATTTACATTAACTAATTTATGAAATAAAAACAGAGAGATATTAGATGATTTATAAAAAATGTTTTTTTAAATATATGTGTGAATTCAAGCTACCTGTGGTTCATCTCCATTCATTTCATTCTAAAATTAGCTTTTCTAATTAATTATTGTGCTGCTATCTGATGATTCAAGATCACATAATACCATTTCTATATTTAAGTTACTGAATAGATCTAATTAGAATTAATATTAGAATTAGACATTCAAATAAATTGAAGCTCATGCTCCACTGTTGATGCTAGTGGGCCACCATGTAAAAAAGATTAATTGCTTGCCTCAAAAAATGTTGCTAATTAGGTGGCAGATTTAGAGACTGGGTAAACAGGGCAGATTCCATAAGTATTCTTTATCTTTGATTTCACATATGATTGGATTCGAGGTACTTTTGCCCAGGCTGTGAATTGTGTTGAGTTAACATACAATTTGACTGGTACAGTACTGTTATCTGCCTCATCATTGTAGTTACACTGGTGTGCATAACTCCCACTGAAAATGCAAATATTTTGTTAATTTATTTTTATTAATCCATTTGATTTTTATTTATTAAATATATTAAATTTATTAATGTTTAATGTGTTACTCGCAACTTATCCCAAATCACCCTAATCTTTACTAATATATATTATGCATTACTTTTTAAGCCATGGAGTGTTGAGTAATTTATTTAGTCTTTAAGTGTAATTAAGTTATCAATTTTCCCTTGAGTCTCATGTTCCATCCTTTTCTCAGATGACATGCAAAAGAAATTGAGACCAAGTGTAACCTCATAAATGTCATCCATAGGTATTAAATCACAGAGTGTTGGTGAATGAGTTGAAGTATGATCAGATCCGAAGTCTCAACCCCCTAATCTAGGACAGCTTTGGTGTAATTCACCTGGACACTTGATTTTGTTACATCATATATCACATGAGCTAATTTAACAAGCTTGCATTACAAATGTTATCTAATGAGCTTGCCAATAGCTCTTAACAAGTAGAGGCATAAACCAATCTGGGTTTGGAAATATTTTGAAAAGTTTATTAAGAGCTATTGGCAAGCTCATTAGATAATATATATATATATATATAAGGGCACAATATATATATATATATTAAATACATTAATTATAAGAAATTTTATTTTTTAATAAATTGACCTTCTTGCCATAATCTTTGAGCTGTAACTTTTTCTATGTTAAAACAAGGGAGATTATAAGACAGTATAATTAAGAATTTTAATAATTCTTAAACAATAATATTTAACTGAAATTTATTAAAGTAAAATTTTGTATGATTTAATGCATATTTTTGTTTATAGAAATATAGATAATCTATAATAATATTGATATAAGTTAATTTCATATACTTTTGTAAATAAAAAATAAAACTCTTCATCATGACCATAGGATATGAATAAAACATAGGGAATATATATGTATGGAATTGGATTATATTTTGATAACAGAAAATGTGTATTTCAAGATTCTAATGTTCTTAATAAATTCAACACAGGAAGTGATAATCAATAAGTAAAATGTAAGATACATGTTAATGCAAAACTAAAAAAAAAACAAAAACAATATTTGGAGTTGATATTCGTAATCATCAGAAACATTCTAATGAATTAAAATTGGAACTTGCAAATCAGTTTCAGGTATTAGTAGATTTTGAATATGATTCAGATTTGAATGAAGTTAATAAGAAAATAACTGATACACTTTTAAAAACTGCAACAAAGATAGCAAGTAGAAGAAATTCACAATTGACCAATAAAATTTCTATTGTGTCTAGAGAATTAATGAAAAAAGGAAGAATATGAAGATTTATAAAAATGATGCATTAAAAGGGATTGAATATCTTGAATTGTGTAAAACAGTAAGAAAAAGAGTTGATAATGATATAAAAATATAACTGTAAACTAGCAAGGAAGGCTGTAGAAGAGAATAAATGTCTCAAGAGTTTAAAACAACATTTTGGTTTTGGTAGGAAATTTATATCTGCAATAAGAAAAAAAATATGGAACTATTACTAAAAAGAGAGATGACATAACAAGAATTATATAATAATAAAGAACAAGTACCCCCTACATCTACTATATCTTCTGAATTGTCCAGAATTTTAAATGAAGAAGTGAGACAAGCAATTAAATCTATGAAGAAAGAAAAAAAGCTCCCAGTAATGATAGAATTATAATCGATATATTAAAAGAAGCAATTGAAGAAACAGAAAATTTTTTGGCAAAGTTATATACCAAATGATTGGAAGAATGCAGTACTCATATTAATATTTAAAAAAGGTGATAAAGAAGATATTAGAAATTACAGACATATCAGACTTTTATCAGTTTTATACAAAATTTTTGCCAAGATAATTACAACTTGTCTACAGAGAACATTGGATTTTTACCTACCAAAAGAACAAGCTAAATTTAAAAGTAGTTTTAGTATTGTAGATCATATCCAAGTATTGAGAGAGGTTATAGAAAGGACCAGTGAATATGTGTTGCCATTATGCTTTGGATTTGTAGATTATGAAAAGGCATTTGATTTTATAAACATTTCTTCAGTGATTAAAGCATTGGATCATCAAGGTATAGACCCAGGATATTGTCATATTTTGAAGAATATTTATAAAATGCAACAGCAATAATTATGTTACATAATGATACTAGGAAGGTTATCATTGCTGTAAAACAAGGTGACTCCATATCTCCAAAACTTTTTACAGCAGTGCTGCAAGAAGTATTTTGCAGATTAAAATGGGGAACTAAAGGAGTAAAAGTAAATGGAGATTATTTAAATCATTTGGATTTTGCAGATGATGTAGTTGTTTTTGAAAATAATTCTTTAGAACTTCAGAAAATATTACAGGAGTTATCAAATGAAAGTAATAATGTAGAATTAAAGGTAAACGTTAAAAAGACTAAAGTAATGTTCAATGGATTTTCTCAAAAGATGAAAATTAAGATTAATTATGATAAATTAGAAGAAGTTAACAATTATAAATACATTGGTCAGATTATTACTACAGATTGAAACATAATAGAAGAAATTAATCATAGAAGTAAACTTGGTTGGAGTACTTTTTGTGGATATAATTTAATACTAAAATGAAATATGCTTATGTGTTTGAGAGGAAAGGTTTTTAATAAATGTGTTTTACTGTACTTACTTATAGATCTGAGGCTAGGGCACTTAATAATAGAGCAATTCAAAGACTTCAGACCATTGAAAGATGTATGGAGAAGTGCATGTTAGGAGTAACAAGAAGAGATTGAAAATGTTATATATGGGTAAGAGAACAAACAGATATTACTGACATCACTGAAAAAATTAAAAGACTGAAGTGAAGTTGGGATGGACATATTTCTAGAATAGATGATAACAGATGAACAATTGAAATCTTAAACTGGATTCCAAGAGATTGTAAAAGATCCAGAAAGAGACAACATGCAAGATGGATAGATGAAATAAGAAAGTGTGCAGGGGTGATTTGGAGAAGAGAGGCTAGAGACTGGAGAAGATGAATTGAACTTGGAGAGATCTTCATCTAGCAGTGGATTGATAATGGTTGACAATGGTGATGATGATATATACAGATACAAATTAACAACAATAAAAAAATTGGGTAGAAATGATGTGTGATATAATGTTTACACTGTACTAAAGATTAAAAAAAAGATAATTTTTGGAATGTTTAAATGACATATTGTAAATACTCATTAACATAAATACATCTTTTACATATCTGTATAATTAAATAGTTTGTTTCTAACAGTTAATTTAACATTCATAAGATAGAAATGACAAGATGAAGATTGAATTACTGCAGGGGTGGGCAAATAGTGGCTCAGGGGCCACATATGGCCCGCTAAGAGGTTTTATGTGGCCCTCCAAGACAATCAGAAAAATCTGCCTTGAGCTGAGATTTTCTTTTTGTGTGTGACTGAAGATTCATTTTATATTTTCCATTATGATGGCCATGTCAATACACATGCCCAGTGTAGATATGATGTGCAGTGCTTTTCCAGTTGATCTGGTTACTTTCAATTTTGTCTTTGCATTAGCAAATATATACATTTCCAACTTTAGTGAAATCATGAACCCTCTGAAAAAATGTAAAATCGGTGATGAATGTCACATGTTTAATGAAGAATGAACAAACAAATATTTCTTTGGTAATACAGGGAATAAAGCAGTATGTTTATTCTGGCATGAAAAAAGGTGTGGCCCTCCGCTAACCTTCGCTTCCACAAAGTGGCACCTGATGCGGCCCTCTGTCAATCTTTGTGGCCCCCGAGCCAAACAATTGCCCACCCCTGAATTACTGTATTAACTTCTTAGAGCATCTATCTATTTATAATAACATTAATGATCATTTTACATGATATCCAGAATTGATTACTTATATAAAGAAATTATTATGCAACTGGTCATAAAAATCTCATTAGACTATTCAAAAACTTAAATTTATGTATTCACAAAAGTTTGTAATATACTTCACAATTATTTCTATGTTGCATTTTATTCACTATATTTGTCAAAAACATATATAAAACAATTGATAATAAAGTTTGTATCTGGTTTTAATATCTGGATTGCTTAACCATGAGAAAACTTACTTACTTATGTTTTTTTGACAAAAATAAGTTCTTATTATAAAATTGTAGAAGGAATATATGTTTAATAGTAGGTTTTGGATATAATAAATTATTTAATGCAATTTGTCATTTCAGAAGAATTTATTTCAGTACTTTTTAGCAGTCAAGGTGATAAGCTGCTATTTTATTCATAAGTTATATCTGTATCAATAATATAATTCGTGGTTTGCATTGAAATTGCATCTTTAACCCTTTGCCTATCTTTTACTTGCTTTAAAAAAGAATTTACTTTTGTGACAATCTTATAAAATGTTCCATTAAGAGAATGTTAATCTGTGACGATAATTTATAACAACAATTTATAAATAGTGCTAATTTAATAACTACACACATTTTCACAGAAGTTTTTATATATGCCTTGACTTGAACTGTAGATTTTCGACAAAACAAAATCAATTCTGACGCGCTGCAAAAATTTTAAATCAATTTTTAAGATATTTAATGTGTTTACTATTTGATTAATTGATTTTAAAAATACTTTACAATTATTTTTGTCACTTTCGCGTTTTGAAATTATTTCAATCCATCAACACTTAAAAAATCTTATTAACATAAAGCTATTATTGTCACAATTAATATTACGTTCTGGATTAGAAGAAAAAAAAACAATAAAATGTCAATAATAATATATATATGAATACATCCGCGCGTACAAATTCGTCCCATAAATATGACATACATATATATGGGGGTATGCGTATTCAATAAGTTTGTAAAGGTCCGCATATAACTACAAACAATAGTATATGACACCAAGACCTACATAGAACCTAGATAAAATGAGATGACCTAATTAGATCCAATATATATATATATAATTATTACCATGGGAAAAAAAAATAATTTTAATATCTAAAAATATAAATGGTATTAATAAAAGATGAAAAGTTAAAAAATGGAATTCATCACGTATCTTTATAATGAGTATTATAAATATATTTGAGGGTTATTGAATTTAAAGTCTCTATTAAAGCAATAATTTTTAAACTAATGAAAATAATCTTTTATGTATGAGTGCATGTTAAAAACTAATCATAGAAATTGAATTTATGGTACACACACACACACACACATATATATATATAACGTTATTTAATATTAACAGATTTTGAACATGATTCAGATTTGAATGAAATCAATAGAAAGATAACTGATACACTTTTAAAAACTGCTAAAAAGATAGCTGATATGAAAAGCAGCAATAAACCAGTAAAATTTTTACCGAGACTAGAGAATTTATGAAAAATGAAGGAATATGATATATAAAACACATTAAGAAGGATTGAATGCTCAGAATTTTGTAAAATGGTATAATTGTGTACTAGCAAAAAAAAAGCTATATAAAAAAAGTGTAAAACAATATTTTGGTATTGGTAGGAAAATAATATCTGCAAAAAAAAAAAAAAAGAAACTATTACTAAAAAAGAAGATGTCATTATGAAATGTGTAGAAAGTTCTAGTAATAAAGAATAAGAAAAAGCACTGCATACAACTATTATATCTTCTGAAGTGTCCAGGATTTTAAATGAAGTAATGAGACATGCAATTAAATATATGGAGAAAAGCATCAAGTAATGAATAAATTATAAACCATGTCTTAAAATAAGTGAAGAAATAAAAAATTTTGACAAAGTTATATACAAAATTTTTAAATGATAAAGAGGTACTAGAAGATTTGAAGAATACAGTATTAGTATTTAACAAAGATAATAAATAAGATATAAGAAATTACAGACATGTCAGTCCTTTATTAATTTTATACAAAGTTATTACCAAGATAATTATAACTAATCTACAGCAAGCTCTGAATTTCAACCAACAAAAAGCTGAATGTAAACATTATTTTCATACAGTGGATTATATCCAAGTATTGAGAAAAGTTATAGCAAGAATTCATGAATGTGCATTACCTTTATGTATTGGATTTGTATATTATGAAATAGCATTTGATTTGATGTGTTTTGCATTGATTAAAGAATTGAATCATCAGATATAGACCTAGAATATTGTAATATTTTGAAAAATATTTATAAAAATGCAACATCAATAATTATATTATTTAAAGATATTAAAAAGATTAGCATTGAGAAGGCTACATATACGACAAATGAATCTATATTTCCAAAATGTTGTATCAATTCACACAAATAAACAATACAGGTTAGTAATTACACAATGTTTCGAGCAGTATTATTCTCCACTCTTCTTCAGGTGCTACTGGCCTATATGTACAGTGACAATATTTGCTTAGAAGTTGAACTGGCAACTTTAGATTCTTGAGTATTGAATTTAAAACAAATGCTCTACCAACTAAGCTATTGAGTGTTTGCCTTAAATTCAATATTCAAGAATCTAAAGGTGTGAGTTCAACTTCTAAGTGAATATTGTCACTGTGCATATAGGCCAGCAACACCAGAAGAAGAGTGGAGAATAATACTACTCCAAATGTTGTGTAATTATTAACCTGTTTTGTATCAATTGTTACAAAAGAAGTATTTTGTGGATGAAGATGGGAAATTAAGGGAATTAAAATAAATGGAGATTATTTAAGTTAGGAAGATTTTGCAAATAATGCTTTACAGATTCAAGAAATGTTGCAAGAATTATTGCATGAAAGTAAGAAAGTAGGACTAAAGATAAAAGTAAAAAAAAGTGAAGTAATGTTCAATGAATTTTCTCAAAAGTTGCAAATAAAGATTGATAATGATAAGTTAAATGAAGCTAACAATAATAAAAATTTGGTCAGATTATTACTACAGGTGGAAACATAATGAATGAAATTAATCATAGCATTACTTGCTTGGAATGCTTTTGGTAAAATTTTGTTGAATAAATTTTAAATGTTTCATGCACTTAAAAAAATATAAATTATAAATTATGTTAATATTAAAATAAAACAACATTAAAATAGTCCAATGCAAGTCAAAAGAATTTTCAAACAGTCCTTCATAAAAACTGTTAAGAATAAGATATTATTCGTGGATCTTTCTAATACAAGGCAATAGGAATATGAGGGATCTTTTCATGTTTGTTTTATATTTTAGTTAGAATGGTTACACTTCTATTTACTGATAATTATTAAATTGTCAGATGCCTGAAAGAAAGTAAGACTCATTATATTCTGAAAAAATTAAAAGTTTTACCTAGCCCAGATTTAATCTCAGTCTAGCATGTCATAAGACATATGTATTAGACTCAAAGTACTCTAAAAAAAATTATGAAAATAATTTGTAATTTATACTTACTTAATCAAAATTGTGTTGTGTGCAAAGCTTCTAGCCATCGTTTTAAACTTACTTCTGCCAAGATTATTTATCTCGAAAGTAAGCACAAAAAATGCAAGATCAACAAGTCTTGGCATATAATCAATTTCATATATGCAATAAATATTCAAGCCAATAGTGTTTTTCTCAATAGACATTGGTTGTTCAATTTCACAATGTAAGCTATACTTTGCAATTATCCATTATACATGCATTATGTACATTTTCTAGATACTACCCAGTTTAATCCTTTATAATCAGAATTACTGATGCACTCTGCTAATTATCTATCAGTTATAGTTTGCAACAGACACTCCATGTGGAAAATTAACTTAGCAGATTTGTAAACGAATTTATTTTAAATTCTCTTTAGTTGTATTTATTACTTATGTGTGTATTATATATTTATGTGTGATATAAACTTAACACAATTATAATGAGAAAGCATATAGATATATTTGTTTTATTTTATTGTTATTATTTGTTAACTCAATGGCACAATTTATTTAAATATCTAACATGCTTTCTAAAAATATAATAAAATATTTAGATGCTTTTTATATCATGATAAGAAGGTGACAAATAATAACCATATCTTTAATAATAATCAAAAGATGTTATTTGGTCATAATACCATACTATTTAATTACCTTATTGTATTATCTGGTACAAAACCTTACATATGTATATATTTAGAATAACATCATAAAATAGTTTTAATACAGACACATATTTTTAATCTTATTGAAAAGTGTTTGCTTTACAAAAACTGTTACTGCTTTCTACACAATAATTATGCAAATGAAAATATCTTTAATTATTTTTTTACACTATGTTAAATGATTTAATTATTTTTCTCAACACCATCATTAGTTTTAATTGCAAAGCATGAACAATTATTTACAAATTAATTCCTAAACTTCTTAAAGCTTATTTACACCTCCTTCTCATTTATTTTCACATGACATTAAGACGTATACTATAAATTATTTTAATTAAGCTTAACTATCTAGAAACTGCAGCATCACAATGGCATAATGAGCATAAAAATAAAAAAGAGATTAAATATTACTTTATTATATTTTTAGAAACTTAATGTCATTCACTATCTATTGGATTACATATACGCTATATATTATAATGGGTTTTTTTTTCCATCTCATTTATTTGTTTCAAACTTTATGTTGATTTCTGTCATATGTCAGCATGGACGTAATGGAGTATATATTAGACTAAAATTATTTTAATTATTATTAACATATTTTTATTCTTTTTAAAATTATTATCAGTATTAATTAGCACCTTAATATATGTAAAAATGTTGAAAAGCAAATGTACATATGACAAATATATCCAAATAATTATATTTCAATATTTACACGATCATCTTCAGTTTGTATAACAATCTATGAATACATTTTGATTTGGGAAAAAAATTGAAAAAAAAATTATCACATTGTTTCTATTACATAAATATGTTCATAATTTGTTAAATTTTTGAAAAACAATTATACATATGAAAAATCTATCTATCTATCTATCTATCTATCTATCTATCTATCTATCTATCTATCTATCTATCTATCTATCTATCTATCTATCTATCTATCTATCTATCTATCTATCTATCTATCTATCTATCTATCTATCTATCTATCTATCTATCTATCTATCTATCTATCTATCTATCTATCTATCTATCTATCTATCTATCTATCTATCTATCTATCTATCTATCTATCTATCTATCTATCTATCTATCTATCTATCTATCTATCTATCTATCTATCTATCTATCTATCCATCCATCCATCCATCTATCCATCCATCCATCCACCCACCCACTCACACACGTACCTACCTACCTACCTACCTGTCTGTCTGTTTGTCTGTTTGTCTGTCTGTCTGTATATAACTTTTACAGTTACATTTAGAAATTTATTTTAAACAAAGATTTAATCAATTAAGAATTATAATTTTATGAACTTTCATTGTTAGATGATTGAAACATTATAAGTTTCATAGATTTATAGAGCTCTGGGGTGAAGAATATTACTGATTTTGTCTAGAGGCTGAGTTGTCCAACATTTAAGGTAGTCACTGTCACTTCCTTTGATATGTTGCTGTTCCTTAATGACTTCTCTTGGCAGCTGGTGGTATTGAACTTTTTCATCCTGGCAGTGATGATGATTACTGTGTAGCCTGCAGGTGGGCTGAAGGTACATTCTTCCATAGGAAGTAGCAAGGTTGGTACCTTCATAGCCACTCATGTCAAATTTTCAATGGGTGTAACTTACTTAGGCAACTGCTTAGATTATATTACAAGAGAGGTTTTGAGCACTGAAAAGTGGATGTTTATATACTAGATTTCTGATCCCTCTGTTGTATTTGCTTATAAGCCAGGTTTTACAGTGTAAAACCTATTAGCTTGTTTACAACTTTTAATTTTAGTCTTCAAATTTAACATTCTTGCGTTAAATTTTAAATACAATATTTACATTTTAGTAAAAACACATGTGACTCCCTATTAAATGGAATGTAGTGCTGCATGACTGCATTTGTTTTGACCATGTTGGACTTTAAAATTTGTTATTTTAAGATTTTATATTTGACCTCCACACAATTGTAAACGTGTGTGTGATGTGATTTTTTTTAAAAAGAACTGTTTAATATTTTTAGAAACTAAATTTCTGTGTAAACATTTTGAAACATTTTGTTATATATGTATGTTGGTCACTCATGGAATTAAGCATATATATGAGATGTTCAAACAAGTGATGAATAAATTTATACATATACATTATATTAAATTAAAGGTTTATGACTATAATCGCACTGTAACACTATTAACATTTAAATAGAACACTTTTGTTATTGGTCCAGCAAAGTAAAACTCTGAAACTTTTAATTGGTCAAGTGACAAACTTTTTGATATAAATATTTTCATCTTTTAATGTATATTAATTTTAGTTTCGTTTTCAAAAAGTATATTAATTATTTGTAATGTTAAGAAAGTAAACGAAAGTTATTTCAAAAATATATTTTTATTTGTATTTTATAGAAATATTCAAAAGCAGAAAAATCAAAGAAAACATTACGAGTGAATTAGAAGCATTATAAATGTCATTTAGATCCCTCCCAGATTTCACGTTACGAATTTTTTTAGAATTTTTTAGGAAAAATCTTAACCTCTTTCTCAAAATAATTATACTTTCAGCATATTATTAAAAAAATACACCAAAAATACATTATAATGCCAGAAAAATATTCTAAATCATTAATCTTTGTTTGAAAATCAAATAAGCAGCTTGGAGCAATCTAACCTCTTGACAAGATGTCAAAAATTGCTGCTATGGCTGGTTTCTTTTTCAATTTACAATCATGTAAAGTATACAATTTTTTAATAAAACCTTACTACTTTTGTAAAATAACTATATTTTTATTAGAAATATTAGATTTTATGAAAATTATTTATAATATGTACGAAACATAATAAAAAAAAACACTCCAAAACATATATTTTCATTTAAGCGGTAAAAAAATATTTAACAGAATCATCAGCCAATAAGAATTAGGAATAGATTGGGAATAGATTATCCAACCAATCAAAACTGGCCTTCTTCTTTTGTTCAACTTAAAATTCTCCTAGTATTGATTTTTTACTTGTAAAATGATTCAAAAGAGGGCAGTATCTTATAGGCCTTGCTCTAAGCTTTAATACGGGTATTTTTTCTTCAATGTAACTAAAAAATTGGCTGAGTTAGAGCAATCTAAAGGTGACAACCGTGATATCGCATTTCAGGCTATTAAAAAGTTTAATCAGTTTCACATTACAGCTCTTTCACATATACATAAGTGTATCCACACATATATAACAATGTTTACACAGACATGCATTTAATTTAACATATAAATATAAGTAGATATACATAGGTATACATAATTATACGTTGATATACATGGTTATACATGTAAACACATGTACTTAGTGGGAGTTAAATCTAGAATAATTACTACTATGGGACATAGTAGGTGAATTGGAATGTGTGAAAAAATATATTTCAGTATATAAATATGAAATTAGATAGAAAACTTAATTTCACATGTGCACTATAAATAGGCAGCGGTCTCCTATAAATAAATGTTTCAAACGCATGGGTTTCCCAATAATACATACCGCTTATTTTTAAATAAACCAACATTCATTGACATCAGGCTTTTAAAACATTTATTGACAGGGACTGCTGCCTATTTATAGTGTGAGTGTGTGTGTGTGAAGACTGGAATTTTGTGATCTAATTTCATATATTTAAAAAAACATTACTAATAATTATATGCAAGTATTTTATTTATTTATCTTGCACCAAAAGCAAAAAGCAATTCCTTTTTTTCAACCACAATTGATATTTTTATATTTAATTTGAAATAAAATCATGGAGTGTCCAAAAATTAATTAAATGAATTAATGGTTTTAAAAATTAGATTATGAATTAATTATACCTTATGGTTTTATTTTGTGTTAAATATAAAAATACTACTTATGGTTGAAGATAATTATTTTTTGAATTTTTGGTGCATAGTAATTAAAAGTGTTTATTATATTGTGCCAGGCACGTTTGATGTGATCAAGCACAAGCTAAGGTTAAATGAATAAATAGTCTAAAATATTTAAAAAGCCATTAAAGAGGGGGGGGGTTTACAATTTATATAATCAATATTCGTTATAAATTGAGAGAGAGAGAGAGAACTGTGGCTATAATAAAAACTCACACACACATGTGTTTAAAGCCGATATTAAAGGCTTAGAAATATGCATTTGTAAATTTGATTTTTGTTTATTTTTATTATTTTTTTTTAAAGAAAAAGAAACTCCAAAATGTAATTATAATTTTGAAGATTTTTGTTTTGTTTGTTAAAGAAATGCCAACACTTTTATTTACAATTTGTCAGTACATATTTATTTATTTATTTTGTGAGTGCTTACAATCAATGTAAAAGGGAGAATTTAACATACTATTATTTAAAAATATATAAAAATAATTTTAAAAATCGGAGTTTTAATGGATATTTTTCTCTTCAGTTGCATTTGAGCAAGGGAGGGGGGGGGCATTGTCTTAAATTTAGAAAAGCCTAAAGGCATTCTGGTTTCCTGTCGACTCTAAAATAATTTTAACGGGACAAAAGGAGTTTAATTAAACTTACAAGAATGCGTGGAGAGAGGAATGTTCAAGTTATGTAAAACATTTTATTTGTTAAAACAAAAAAAAACTTTGATTGTGATATTGGAATTAATAAAAAGGTAAAATGATGTTATCATTTATTGAAATTGTCATCAGAGATATTGAGATCTGAATGGATATAAATAAAACTAATTGGAAATGAAATTTTTTGAGATCACTTGGGCGATTACATTGGAATGTTTTACAAATCAGCTAAATCAATTAGTAAAACTAAAACCAATTCAATAAGATTTAATTATTTAATTTTTGTGTCATGGAGGGGATACCTGAATTGAGATTGTAATGAGGTGGGATATCTGTTCTGAAGTTATGAGAGGGCAGTTTACCTTTGCTTTTCAAAGAGAGCAGTTTACCTTTGCTTTTTGAGGAGAGAAGGTTACCTTTACTTTTCAAAGAGAGCAGTTCACTTTCATCCTGCTGTTAAAAAGGCAAATCTTATTGGGAGCCTTTTTCGAATTTTGGGAATCTAATGTTATTCTTGGAACCATGCAAAGTCATGTAACTTTTTAATCATGCTGATTCTAATACTTTGTATGCCGGAAGATTTATTCATTTATTCTAATAAGAAAAAAAAATTTATTCAGTCAGCCTAACTCAATGGACATTAATCCAGGCCATCATTCAAATAATTTAGCTGTTTACCAGTCAGTTGATGCCGATGGAAGCTTAATTACGACATGCCATCAAAGCCTCAATTAACCCAGGATTCATAAAACAATAAAGGATGATTGATAGTGTTTAATATCCTGTTTAATATCCATTCTCCAACCTAAAGATGCCAATCAAACATTTGCCTGCATATAAAATGATTATGGAGTAGAAGCCCACTTCAGGGAGTCTGTCCAGCTCCACTCCTGCCATCCCAACAGAATGTAAAAGCTGAGATCCCCAAACACCAAAATGATGATGACTAATTTTACGAACATAGACCACTGTCAAGTCCAGCCCTTGTTGCAGTCGATGAACAGATAGACCGCCCACTCAAAATCCATAGAAATACAAAGCCTACAAACTTGTCAGGTAAACTATTATTTTTGTATGTGTGTGTTTATTTTATAACAAGTTAATACCCATTTCGTAAATATGTTTTATGTAAATACGCAAACCAATACACCTTGTATGTAACATTAATTTTTCCTTATTTGCTTAATACATGTGTGTGAGTTTATAATCCACAGATCACTATCTCTCCTATATTAATTATTTAATATACTTTTATTATTAAAAAAAGAAATTTCCTTTATTTAAACAATTATTTCGACAAGTATTTCCATATGCTTATAATTTGTTTTATAAAAAAGTGATTTATGTATTGTATGATTTTTGTTGTATATTTATTCAATTTGGGAACTTTGATTTTATATTTATGTTATAAATGGTAGGAGATATTGGCTTAATAAAAGATATTATAATTCTAAAGCGACTTCCTCCATATATATATATATATATATATATATATATTATCATTTACTAAAGCGACTTCCTCCATATATATATATATATATATATATATATATTATCATTTACTTTCTCTAACCCTCATATTAATTAGTTATGCAAATTTTCCTATACCCATTCTTTTAACTGAGTATAAGAGTATGCTGAGCTAGCAAATGGGATACCTTCTTACCAGGTCCTAAATCTTTATTTTCATGAGGATACTTATTTATTATTTTTGTATGAATAATTATTTATCGGCACATATGCTCTAATGTTATTTGAACTTGCATATCCTTTCAGGAGAAGAGTTAAATTTTCTTCTGAGAGTGGTGCGAGGGGTTGATTTAGAGTCATCCCCCAAAGGTATGTAAGAATCAATCTTTCTATAAGTATCTTCTGTGTCCGTAGCACTATTACAGTAAAGTCTTTGAATTTCTTCTTACTCTGGCATGTCGCCATATTTCTTGTCATGTTCGATTTATGTGCATGCTCATCTTAACAGAGTAAATGTTAACCGGTATAATATATATATATATATATATATATATATATATATTAATATATATATATATATACATTTATATATATAACTATAACCATTAAGAGTCTGTATTTTTAAATCATATATTAATAATTCAAACAAATTTATTTAACACAATATTCAAAATTAAATAATATATTCTTTACCAGAAGTACTTTCGATTGTTTCACTGACAATCTTTATCAACCATTAATACAAATGTACATTTGTATTAACAGTTGATAAAGATTGTCAGTGAAACAATGGAAAGTACTTCTGGTAAAGAATATATTATTTAATTTTGAATACTGTGTTAAAGAAATTTGTTTGAATTATTATATATATATATATATATATATATTTATATATATACTGCAAATACTAATATATATATATATATATATATATATATATATATATATATATATATATATATATTAGTATTTGCAGTATTATTAAATGTTTTTATTAGTATATATATAATTTTTAATTCTTCAGTAGTATTTTTTGTAAGTATTTCTATTTAAAATGGAAAATGAAAACAAAATCACAGTCTGTGTAAGATTTTAAATGAAATTTGCAATACATTAAAAATTGATTACAATATTGTTTTGTTTATGAAAGAAGCAGTAAAAATATTATCAAGAGAAAATAAAATTTCTACAATTTTAAGAAACATTTTACGATTAATTGATATTTATATTTCTTTATTTCCAGTTTGATTGATCACTAAACAATGTGTTTAAAGAATATATCATTCTCTTGTAAACACCACTAAAATCTTATTAAGCTGTTTAAAATTTCATCTATCAACACTCTTAAATTATATAAAATCCTTGTAAATCCTGTGATATTTGTTATCATATTGCATTACTATTCATTTGTAACATGTATGCAAAGTTTGAATGAAGTCCATTTGATAGAACTATGTTAAATTTTGATTACATAAATTTATTCTAAACAGACAAACACACAAAGAAAATTTCTATGCCAAATAAAAGCTTTAATAGGAAACAACACAAAAGGTAATTAATGAAACCATTGGGAAAGACTCATTTAAGAAATTGAAAAATTAATAATAATGTGAATTATATATCCATCTGCATTACCATGACATATTATAGATAAATAAGAATTTTCAACAAGTTTGAATTATTTTAAAGGTATATTTTAGTTAAATAATTGAGTGTCTGTATATACTTATTAAAAATGTAAGACAAAAGGAAAAATCAGTAAACAATACATTAATAAATAGTCTGAAAAATAATATACTCGTCTTTATGATTTATTTACAAATGAATAATGAAAGGTCTTTTGTGATGAAAACTGATTTAATATTATCTTTAATAAGAAAATGATAAATAAGCAGTATCACATGATTATTCTATAATCTACCAATATATGTGTTATATTCAAATGTGTTTTCATTGTAATAGATTTGTATCCATTATTTATTATATATTTGTAAAATATATTATATAAAATTAATTAAATTTAAGTTGTATTTTAACAGATGTTAAATTTAGTTATTATATATATATATATATATATATATATATATATATATATATATATATATATATATATATATATATATATATATATATATATATATATAAAAATATAAATAAATTTTTAAAATATATATATATATATATAAATTATAACTATATTAAAAATAAAACAAAGAAATATTAACAGTAAATATCACATTAATTCCAAATACATTTCATAAACCTGAAGCATAATTAAAATCAATTTTTAAATTACAAACTAAATATTTTAGTTAAATGAAATATTTTTTTTAAATTACTAATTCACTAATTATCTTCAATTCTAATTTAAATGTTTAATTTACTTTGTATAGTAAAAATTTAATAAATTTAATTAAAGTTCTTTCATAAAAGTTACACAATCAGATATTTTGAAATTCTACTTTTAATAGTTTAAATTGAATGGAGATTTAAGATCTTATATTTTAATATTTTCACTGCTTTGTTGGAACATTAAATAATCTATAATAATGTTTTATTAATAGAGGTTAAACACCCTGGTGAATTTATGCACAGACATCAATGTATACGTTAGAACCATATGCTTAGTAGATCGTAATTGATAAAAAAATATTTCAAAGCTTTGGCTCATATAATGGAAATTCTGACTATTAACTTAAATAATAACAAAAAGCAGTTTAATTATAAACCAGTTATATAATAATTTAAAAAAAATATGAAATCAAAAAATACAATGGAGATATCTTTGATTGTTTTAATTCTAAAAATAATTTGTATTTGATTTTTGAAAAAAAAAAAAAAAAACCAAATTTCACTTGCTTTTTTTTTTTTTGTATTTCTAGGTTTAGATGTAAAACAATTCAACACTTCAAATGGTTACATTTCATTCTTAAGGAAGTAAAGAACCATGAGAGATATGTAAAAAATTTATTTGAAGGACTATGCTCAGGGATCACTTATTAACATGGAAAAGCTTTTAGGGGGACACTTGGGGGCAACTTAGGCCACTGGATGAAAAGCCTATCCTCAGGCATGCTAATTAAAAATTAATTCAAAGTTAAAACATAAATGGTCCAGTTAGATCGAGAATGACAAACGATCACTGCCAATCAAAATATGGATTGCACAATGATCACTGGCTTTATCACTAAATGAAGAGCCAGTTTTTCTGGTATAAAACTAATTACATAATAATTATAGACTAAGTTTGAATGATGACTTCTTGCTCTGATCATGAAATTAATTTGTCATAATAATAACTAATGTATCAAACAGGTATATTTTCTAATTTGAAAAATTATTTACTAATGATTACTATAATAAGTGTAACAAATCTAAACAAATGTATAGCAACAAGATTTGTATTGTAATTATAAGTGTATTTTCTTAATAACAAAAAAAAAAAGAATTTGTCCATAATGTTGTTTAAAGTTGATTATTTAAAAAAAATTTTGAAAAAAAATTAATAGCAATAAATATATAAAAATATTTTTTTGAATATTGTAATACTATTTGAATATTGATATGTAATGTGAATATTTGTAAATAATAGATGTAATATATTATGCTTATATTGGGATATCTTTGCTATAGACTTTTATTTAAAAGAAGTTTTGGTTTGCCATTGTTATTGTCTTCATTTTGAAAAGTGTCACACTTCTCCAATGATTAACCTCCCAGTGTATTTTTAACAACAGAGCAGAATGTTCCATTTAAATAATTATGTCGAAATTGATTATTTAAATATATTATGAAACAATATAATTCTTGAGAAAAGAGTATAATTGTAAAAAATTTTGGAGGAGAAAAAGACTCAGACATCTATCAATATTAGTACACTGAATGAATAGGTTAATTATATATATATATATATATATATATATATATATATATATATATATATATATATATATATATATATATATATATATATATATATATATATATATATATATAGTAGTTTTGGGGTTAAACTGTATATTATTTTTGCTTACAACAACAAGATTATCTATCTTTATAACATTTTCTTTATGGTTGATGCATTTCAGGCTCATCTTTGGTCATTCTCAGGACTCAGCAGTAACTGTCTTTATCAAACTTCTTGACCAAGTCAAACAGTGAGACTTTCTGCTTTCACCAGTGAGTCTACATGATGATACTTGGGTGAAAGTTTTTTTTACCTCTTAGTCTCATTAAGATATATTTTTCTCTGTATTGACCTATTCAAGTTTTATTCTGAATGCTATGTAATTTTTTTTATAAAGTTTAACTGTATATTACTATGTTTAATAAATTTATTTTAAAACAAAACAAGACTGAGTATAAGGTAAAGAATGAAATTAAACATGAAGTAGTTGAGCACGTGGAATATGAGAATTATCAAAATTTCTATTTTCTTCAGTTTCACCATTAATTGTTTTCAAGTTTATATTAGAAGAAAATAAACATGGTTTAACCTCAAACTACTTTATTTACATTATATAACCATGAAAACATTAAAAATATTATATATAATAAAATGTAATTATATTCTAAATAACATAAATTATTATATAAAAGAGTATCAAAAATATTCAGAGATTAAAAAGAATAAAGGTGATTCATTTACAAAATCAGTGTTTAATGAACATGATAAAAATTGTAAATATAAATTTATTTTTGAAATAAAAATAAATAAGATTTTAAATCAAGAAAGAAATAATGAAAAAAAAAATTAACTATGCAATATCAATATGCATGACTTCAATTTACGTTATTCAAAAAAAGTAAACCTAAAAATGAAAATGTTAATTAACAAACAAACTAGTATAATAGATAGCTTTTGTCATTTTTAAATTGAATTTAAATCTTATTAAAAATTATGTTAAATATATTTTTAACATTTTCGACTTACTGTTTTAATCATGAAATCAATAAATCAAAACGTAAAACATTCATATCCATTTTTTAAACATTTGAACAATATGTGTACTTAATGTTAATGCACAGATTAATTTCTGGCTTTTGGCTATTATTTATGAAAAGCACTAAATTGCACATTTCCTTTCTTATTACTCCCATTACACATTGCAAGTAATGTCTTGAAAATTTCTATACTCCAAGATTTTAAATCCAAAGCAATCCACATGAAGCATGGCAATTAAGTCAGCAATTATGCATTTTAATGACATTGGTTATATAATAACTTATAGATTATTTGGCTTTCTAGAAAAATAATGTTTATTGGATGATAAGGAAATGAATTTAGACATAATTATAAATTTTAACTTTATTATGTGTGCTTATTTACATATTTAAATTAGTTCAGTATTAGATAAATAATGCCCTTTCATTGAAGTGCTCTTATAATAGGATTCTTAGAAAAATAATCATCTATTTATGATATTAATCAACTTTGAACAGAAATTTTATCAACTATTCAATAAATGAAGCACAGGTATTTTTGTAACTTATTATTGTTAAATATTTTTTTTTTTTAAAAAAATGGTTTGATAAGTTATTGAAGCATAAAGACAAAGCCTTTAATAAAAATATAAGCATGGACTGACTACTCATAAGAGTATGATGAATACCTCCCTCAGTACTATTGAATTACATTCTACAAGATTATTTTATTTCTTAAAAAAAGCTTTAGTAGTGAAAATCATATCAGATAGTGTTTGGTACAATTTGTATATATCTTTATTTTTTTTAACAAAAGTTCCTTAATTTTATTTCCAAGATTAGATTTAATTAAGTATATAACTTACAAAAGTCATAATGTAAATAATGGGATCTTACTGATGCTTTTGACGATTTTATTATGTTATGATGTAGCTCTGATTTGAAATGCTATAGAAAATCGTTAGGGGATGACAAACAATAGCCAATTGCCATGGATAATGAACAGAGGTACTATTTAGTCATAATATCTTATTTAATAATAACCTCAATCTGATTCCAGTTGCATAACATACATGATTACATATATACGTACACTTAATTATTTCTATAATTATGTAATATTTAAATAAAATATTTATTTCAGACGGGAAAAAAAACAAAAATAAAATTTTAAAAGAATAGGAAATACAATATCTACCTTTTGCAGAGTTTAATCTATAAATGAATAATTTTTTAGTTTTTTTTTTAGTAGACAAATAATGAAAGAGTAGGTTTTGTTTCTGCAGACACAAGATTGAAAAAAAGCAGTGAAGCAAGCTTCTTTTACTTTATTCTATATGTCAAAGATGTTTGAATGTAATTATCTTGAAAGTCATCTTGAAATAGTATTAAATCAATTGAAAATTGTATTTCCATATGACAAAACATTCTGCAGGAGTTTTTTGCTTTGTGTGCCAGTGATAGACCAACTTTTTATTTTGTCTTCTATCAATTTCACAAAAGAAAATGCTTCTCACTTTTCTTAATTTTATGAGCTTTGAAATTACAATCAAATGTTCATATATATGTAGTGCTTATGCAAGTGTAATTAGGGTAATATTTATGTAAAGATACATAGGCAACAATTTGCTGCTGTGAAAATATAGCTGGCTTTTAAATGTCATGTGTAATAAAAAGTAGTAAAGAAGTTATAAATTTATCTATAGTGGAAGGAATCCAACATAACAGCATTTAATGTTTCGAAAATGCAAGTGCTGTTACAAGAATTATTTGTAAAAGATTTTGAAATTTCCAGGATTAAACATTCATAACAATAGTAAATTGTATATATAATACTATCATGTTTCCATACATAGTCAAAAAACAACATTGTAAATAAATATGCTTAAAAGCATAGTATATATTCTAATTAAGATGACATTATTTATTGCATGCTGGTATATAGTTTATTATGAAACAAAGTCAAGTAGAAATATCTAATGTGTTTTCTGATAGAGAAGAAAAAAGAACTGGTTGTTGAGAAAAAGTGGAATGAGCTATTTTATAAACAAAGCATTTTTGTTGATACTTTACACAATCTCACTTCACTCATGTTTTAAATTTATGTATAAGCATGACATATCATCATTGATATAATAAATAATTTTTAAAATATAATTAAAAAGAAAGATTTAATTTCATTTTCTAAATAATTGTTAAACAAATACTTGATCTACATTTTCTCACTAATTTCTTTTTATATTTTTTCTTTGACCATGGCTATGCCACCTAACTAATAAATGTCAGATGATAATTCTTAATATATTTCTTTCTAGTACAGTCCTGTATAATATTTCAAGATTAGTTTTTAACTTATGTATTTCATCAGAGAAAAAATCGTTGATTCCTGGAACAGTGTACTAGGTGTGCAATATTTAATGCATCTTTCTTCTAAGATATGCTTCTGAAACAACAATGTGTAAGTTGGAGTCATGTGATAAAATCATGTGACATTTAATTATGAATTAATTTCTTTTTAAAAATTACATTTTATATTTGTTACCTTAAAGTTGCTGATATAGTGACATCTTAAACCATTCTAATACCAAAAATTACAGATAAAATCAAAATATACAAAAAAACATGGTACCAAAACATCATTATTATAGATAAGAATAATTTGAAGACTCTATTTAAATAAATTCATATAAAGTACAACTATGTTTTGTAAGTCAAAGTAGATTCTCTTCTTTCAAAACATAGATCTGTAAATGAATATAATTTTAATATCAGACTAATTACAAATACTATTTAAAAAATTTGGGTAAATATAAATTATAGTAATTGGATATTTTTAGATGTTTCATATTTTTATGTGCAACAGTTTCAATTTTGATTTACAAATAATGATTCATAATTGAATAATTTAGTTTTAAAAACATTGTTCAAGATTTAATAAACTTTGTGATATGTTTTTGTACAAGCTTTATGCCTCAATTTAAAGTACAATTTTCCAATTTATAAGATGTATTTCTGTTATAATGTTAAACATATTGTTTCTATATAGAAAAAAATGGTAATATATATCATAGCTGTCTCTTAAATGAATTTTAGAAGCCTGGCAAAGGTAAACATAATTTAAAATTTCTCATCTTATTATTCTTATTGCTTTTATTTACTAAAATAATATAACATTGTAATATAATAAAACAAAAATAATTGGCATAAAATATAAAAATTCAGTTTAATGAATAAAAAACATTTATATATATATATTGTAACAGAATGAACGATTGAAGGTCGTCCCTTTTTATTTATATAAAATACGGATTCTTAAATTCAAATCATCCACCTTCCATTACTTCAAGCAAAGAGAACATATAGATATAAATGAATTTATATCCATACCTGATCGAACCTGTGACAATATGGATATTACCACAAGATTATATTTCCCGATCAGCTGTCTCTCGACTGCTGTAATTATTAAAGAATTACAGCACTTAGATCAATTATAAATTTAATGGGATTAGTAACACTGTACATCTATCCTCACATGTTATTTAGTGCTCAAATGGAGTAATAATTATAACCAAACTCCCTCCGGATATATTAAACTATTTGGAATGACGAAGAAACGAGACGATACAGATAAAATAATTAATGAAACATTTACTATAATAATAAAATAACAACAACAAAAAAAAGAAATTACATAAAATATTTACATGCAATAAAAACCATTTAAATATAATACTACAATTAAATGTATGGATTAAAATCCTGTGCATGTCTGTAATCTATTAAAACAAATTATCCATTTACAGTCATTCATTCCAAGTATATTATAAAGAGTCTAATTAATGTCTATCTCATTAATATCTGGAATTACAATTGCTTTCATTATTAAGGCTATGTGCACATGTGTTATATATTGGTATGCTATATACTTTATCTAGGTTTTCCTTGTCTCCAACATGAATTAGTGTCCTGCTGACCGTCATGTGGAATTCCTCCAATTTTTTAGTAGAGATGGCTGTTCTTAGGCTTTGATTTAGTTTGTTGAATCTTTTCTTCTATACATAGTGACTTCTCTATGTTAAGATATTAAGGGCATGGCAGGCAGATCCTGGCACTATCCAGCAGTTGTTACATGGCGAGGTGACCGCACAAGCACAGAGGGTCTGAATCAACCAGCAACTTAGATGGCCCTTAGCCATACATCCTTGCAAGTTCACTTGTGTTCTACATTAGTTTCATACTCATACAGTTTTTCAGTGTTCTATGTCAAGGTCCTTTACTCAGCATTCTTTTTATTTTGTAAATTTAACAAATTTTCATGTCTGCTTTCCACTACATTCTAAGCTCTCCTTTTTCTCAAGACTAGTACTCTCACCAAAATCTTTATGTCAACTGTTTTTTTAGAATTAATTACTTAATGTCTTTTATTTTTTTTTCAAAATTCTTTCTTTATCTTGATCTCTTGCTTGGTTTTCATTCACATCTTTTAACTTTAAAATGCTTTTAACAATTTATATAAAATTATTTTCATTTTGACATACAATAAACCTTGTTCTCTTTATACATACATTTACATATACATTTCATTTTATCAAAATGTGTAATTTTTAAAACAGATCTTTATTTTCTGTCTTATTCTAAATTTTACTTATATTTTATTAAAACTCCCCAACTACTGCTTTTTAAATCATTAAATTCCCATTTCGTTTATATTTTCTTTCTCATTTTGATCTTGCACTAAACATATGATTTCAATATTTCTAATCTTAATATTTTTATTCTTTCTAAAAATCTGAACTTTGAAAGGTAAAAGATAAGAATCTTGTTCTATTCATTTTCCTCTCTTTATTAATTAAAACATTCCTTTCTTGGTTGATTTTAATTCTTTTACTAGTATTAAAAAAACAATATTTAATATTATTTAATGTTAATATATATATATATATGTGGTCGCAGTATGTGCGATCATCACAATATATATATAGAAATGCTTGGATTGAATTAGAATTCAAAACGGAATATTTAATTTTGCTGATTTAATACTATTCATAAGTAATTCCAAATTTGCATTTAGTTAAAAAATAGGATGGAGAGCAACAATTTTTTATAAAAAATATGTGTGGAAAAATAATATAAGAGAACAATATTTTTTCCAGGATTGACATATATAAAACCAATTCTATGAAAGTCAGAATTGGAAAAAATATTTATATAAAACTAGTTTCAGGACCAAATAAATAAGACAAGTTATGGTAGTAAAATAAAAAATAATAGGTTTCAACATGTCATCCAAATACGACATTTCTGTATGTTATTCTAAAACATGTTATCAATTTAGTATAACCACTTTAATATTACACAGTCAGATTAAATTGCAAATAATAGTCTATCACAATTTAATTTTATTAAAGATATTAAATGTTTATCATATTTTTTATTAAAACCAATTTTTTATTTTGGCTTAATTATTTGTATATATATATATATATATATATATATATACAAATAATTAATATAAATAATATATATATATATATATATATTAAATACAGCCTAATGGTATACTAGTAATTAAAAATAAAATAAAAATTCATATAACAGTACAATACTAGCCAAAAAATAAACTTTATTAAAATTCATCCATAACTATGATCTATTTGTTCAAAGATAAAACCATGGTTGTGGAAGAATTTTAGTAAAGCTTAGTTTTTGGCTACTACTGTATTTAATATGAATTTTTTTTCATTATATATATATATATATATATTAATTCTAATGTTTTCACGGATAAAAGATGTCATATTATTATTACTATTTGCGGGATATTCCGTGTAGTGAAAAAGCTAAATGCTGACGTTTCAGTACAATATCAAGTACCTTCCTCAGAGCGTCCTCTTTCTCAAATCATGCATTCTTATGATTTGAGAAAGAGGACGCTCTGAGGAAGGTACTTGATATTGTACTGAAATGTCAGCATTTAGCTTTTTCACTACACGGAATATCCCGCAAATAGTAATAATAATATGACATATATATATATATATATATATATATTGTGGTACATACAAATATATGTGTTGTATAAAACATTTTAAAATAATATTCAAGAAAAAAAAATGTACATTTTTAAATAAAAAAGATTGTTTAATAGATAGAATTACAGATTTTTTTTTTTAAAAAAAAAGTTTAATCAATGTTGCAATTAAGAAAAAGAAAGGATTAACTAAATAAAAAGGAGGAATTTAAAAACTAATTAATAATATGGGTTGTCTCAGACAATGTGTGGTAAGGGTATAAAAGATACAAATTTTCTATTGTACTCATTCTGATATTTTCTATGAATAGTCTGCAGGGTATGTGAGTCTAGTTTATTGTCAGTTCAGTAGTTTGGTATATTCTTTCTACTGCCAGCTTTCAGTACACAGATTGCTGATTCCTTCATCATAAAAAAGCAGTTCATCCATTAGATATGTACAACTATATATGGAGATGTCTTAACATTACCATGTACTGCTAAATATTAGAAAGATGTTCATTCCATGTTTACCATCAAGTTGTTTCATTTGACCACTTGAAATGTAGTAAATATCATTGACCATTATTGCTGAAAATCCTACCCATTGTCAGAGAAGAATATTGCTGAACCAAATCAGAGATATATTCTGCCCCAGAAAGGAGGAAAAAACAGCTGCTAAATAGAGTTGAAAATGCTAGTTATGAACTCCATAAATGTTCAAGAGGGCAGGAGTGAACTCTAGAAACAAAATCTATACTAACCTAGGTAAATATAGATATATAATAAATCCAAAGTCTAGACAAGTTTAATTTTCTTTACAAACTTTATAAGATTAGCAGTAATGGAATTGATTCCTATTTATAAATGGAATAATCTATAGTAAAGAACTGTATAGTTTATGTAATTTAATTTACTTTTTATTTTGATTATTATGCTATGTTGTTTTTTGTAAATAAATATGTTGTTTTAACTTGTTAATTTGGCTTAATTCTCTTCCTCCATACCCCACCTTATAACACTAATTATGATCAAGTTGTGTCAATTATACATGAGTATATTTTAATATACATTGTCTGGTAGTTTGATTCAGATCAGTGTCTTGCTGTTTATGCTTGTCAAAAAAATAAATTACATGAAGAGATTTTAAATCTATTTTTCTTGATATATTAGTCAGATTCGGCTGGATGGCACCCAGGGATTTATCTTCACTATAAATAAAAGTACATGCAGTAGGGATGCTTGATTTTTGCAGTTAGTGAGAAGTGAAACAGTCTTGAAGATGGCCATGGGTTATATGTTTATACACTAGTTTGACATTTGGTACAGTTAATGTGTAAGAAATATTAACTATATTAACACTTCTGCAAATATATATGAAGTATTTTTGTTAAAGTTTAAAATACTAAATTAAATAGTAATCGGTGTTATATAAATGTCAATTTAAATAGGTTATAGTGAGTTTCCATTATAATTTATATTGTAATAATATTACATTCAAATATCAGCCTTTCAAGCTAATTGAGCACACAGCTTTTGAGAGTGTTAAATAAGTGAATACGTTACTCTTCAATCCAAGATATAGTATTTATGCAGGAATAAAAAGGATCCTCTTATTCCTAGACTCAAATTCTTTTATATGAGCAAATCTGAAGTACTGTTGAGGAGAGCATGAGTAGAATTCTCACTTTAAATTACTATTTATAATGTTAAAATTAATAGTCACAACATAGTTTTAAAAATATTATTAGCTTATTAATAAAGCAAATATTGTAAACTATTACTATTATTACTGTTGAAAATAAAATGATTGGCTATGATATTAACATTTTTGATTCTTTATCTAGTAAAGCACATTATTAAAATTATCCAAGATGTTTTCCCATGCAGATTTTATAAAAAAACAGCATCTTAAAAATTATAATTATAAAATTTTGTTTTATTGCAATTAACGTTTTTATGAAAAGATCGACACACATGTAAAGTTAAGTTTGAAGGAATAATAAACAGAATGAAAGGATACAATGTTAACTACAATTGAAATCAAATATTTAAAAATATTTTGGGTATACTAGTAACTTTATTATTGCATAATATTCAAAGACAGGTGTGCAAATGCATAAATGCTTTATGTGGATGAATGTATTTTAAAATTAAATGAAATAATCATAAAATATTTTTACACATTTATTACAAAAGTAATTTAGACTTATTATTAAGTAGAAATAATATAACATGATCACCATCTCTTATGCTAGCACATAACTGTTATTAAACAAACAAAACTCTCCATAGTTTCTGGGAATATTGGATGAATATGCACTAGATGGGGATTTTATGCACAAGCTTTCTGTATTCATTGATTACTCTGGTTGGAACAAGGTGGCACTACTGTATGGAGAGTTTTGCCTGTTTTGGAATAATAAAAATACTTTATTTTATAAAGCAATAAATAATATGAATTTATTTATTTTAATCATTAATTAATGTAATCTGATATTTAATATTTTAAAAAAATATTTGTGTAAAATTTATAAAAAATAAAATTATCCCAAATTTTAGTGCTATACATTTAGATAATGTCCAAAATATCACCTGTTTCCCACCATTTACAGTGACAGAATATTTCTGTAAATGTGAAAAATGTCAAGGATTTTGGTAAAATTTATGATCTCATTGATCATGTGACAGAAACCTAAAAATACTCATATGTGTTAAAAATGTTTAGTCTTTTCAAAAATTATGTGCAGAATGACTGCATAGATTTTAAATTCAAAATTAATCATTTTGGCATCCTCCATTAGAACGATATCTGAATAGACATATAAGTAATCATTTCCGTCTTAAAAAGAAAATGTTCTTTTATATTATCCTGAATGGAAAAACTAAATATCTAACAATGTTTATTACTTAAAGGGAATGAAAACCAAATAATTGAATTTTAATTATGAAAAATTAAGACTTCTTCATGGAATTCTACATTTTATTTGAACTGCATTATTTATTTGTCTCTTCTCCAAACCAGAAATTACTTGTTTGGAAATTATGTTTTCTACATCTACATAAAGCTTTAGATTATGATTATAAAAATAATATGGATTAATGAATTGTTTTATATTTATGAAAAATTATCTAATGCTTTGGATATTATTTTAAACTAATGTATCCAGTGGATACATACTACTTAATACTATAATGACAAGAATCTCGGCCTCAGGGTAGCCTTTGAGCATTTCATCATCATATTTTCAATTGGATGGACAGTTGAAGAGTTGGGGTGTGGAGTAGATTGAAGCCTGTCCAGTAAAGTATGAGTTTGGCTATCTTAATATATATCTGAGCACTTATAGCATATATGTGTGGAGATGGTAATCTGGACCAACTGATGATTACCGGTTCAGCATGAAATACATATATTGGTGATTATTTATCTTTTTGACATCTATGTGTTCAAGTGTATCAGTGTTATGAGATAGTGTGGAGAGTGGTGGGTCATGTGAAAGTCTGTGCTCATATACCCTATATATTACATATATAAACACAGGTATATAATAAGACTGTGTATTTCAGTTATAATGACCACAATAATTTAAAGCTATAGATTATTCTTACAAAAACAATTGTTAATAAACAGTCTTATATTCATCAATATTCTGTATCAGAAATATACTTAGAGATTTTATAATTGATGAAAACTATGCATTAAAAAATTAATTGTTGAGTTTACCACCTAAGAAATATAAATCAAATAAGTAAATGGTGGTTGGAATCTGATCATTAGTGAATTTATATTTACAAATTTAGCCTTCATTCTTAAACACTTTCTATAAGGATTAAGTGTTGTTAAACCTACACATTATTATTTCTTCAACCCTAAAACCCCAATAATTTAAAACTGTGAATATGTAAAAGATTGTGTGTGATTAATTATTTCTTGACATTTTTACATACTAAGAAATATAATTTGAAGTATGTAATATAGTTATTGAATTTTATATTTCATGTTTTATTGTTCTATAAAAGTTCTTAAAGAAGAAAAATATTATGAAGAACATACAGGTAACATTATATTTATGAGATTAATTTATTATAAATGTGTGTTAGTAATTTGTTTGTACCTTGGAGATCAATTGAGATTAGAATTTAATTAATTAAAAACATTTATGTCCAAGTTAATATTCAAGATTTTACATTTTATTGATCTCATAATGCAACCTCATGTTTTATATAATAAAGATAATTAGGGTATACATGCAAATATACAAGTCTGTGAAGATTATATATATGATATTTGATTATACTTACAGCATTGATAACCATATAAATATTATTTAATTGAGCCAAGCTCCTAATACTATCTTATTATAATTTTAATCGTAATAAAAGCTTAATAAGCATATTCTGTAATATCAATAGCAGCTGAGATAATCAGGTCAAGTTTGCATCATACTTTTATAAGAATAAATTATATACAAATTGTATTAATACTCTGTTATTTTTACAAAAAAAAAGTAGTTTATGAGTTATACCTATAAGAAACAGTTCCTCTTACTTTAATTAAGAATACAGTAAAACATTCCCATTTTTTTATTTTTGATACTTAAGTCTTTTAAATCCCTACACAACCTTCTTTAATAGAATGTCTCTGATATAGCATCACATTATTGCAATTACTTATTACTACAGTAGCCATTTATTAAGTATACTATTACAGTATTATTTAGCATATTTTAGAGAACTTATTGCACTTGTTGTTACATATATATATATATATTATAAAAATACTTATATCATTTTATGATTAATAGAATATTTTTTTTTATTTGTTAATTATCTGATTCATTTGTCATTAAGTAGTTAAGGCTCATCATCTACATGTTGCAAATAAATAAAATATGGTAACATAATCTTAAAATTTATCATATGTTGCTTAAAAGGGATATTATTGTTCATTTCATTCATATGAACCATTTCTATTGTAACATATAGGTAAATAAAATAAAATATCTTTGCTATTTAGACATATCAGTAATAAATCATATTTATATTTTTAAGTGAATAATTGTTATGAATAATAATTATATATTGTTGCAATCATGACATAATTGTTCTCTCTAATTAATGCAACATAAGAATTTTTAACCTATTTTCTTATATTGTTAAAATATGTAAGTATAGCAAATTGATTCATTACTGTTTAACTTACACATTAGATTAGGGTATTTTTTTTAAATATTTTTAAGGAATCTCATACTGTAATAAATCCAGAAGAGGGTTTTATTTATCTCATGCCTTACTCAAGATAATAGAGAGTTTCATTTCTCTATAATAAACTCTTCTCCTATCATAATAAAGTTGAAAAATTGTTAACTGCCATATATATACATAATGACTGATCTAAGCTTAATAGTATTTACATTTTAAAATTTTATATTAGCTAATTTCAAGTATAATATTAATAAAATCGAATACCTTCTCAATTGGTCTTTAAAATTTATAATATGTTATTGTATATAGTAATTTTTCTACTTTGGTAATTATTAATAACAAAATTTTAAATTATCAGTAAAAATATTATTAAGAGTTAATATTTTATTTAATACATTATAAAACATATCATATTTTATGTGTATAAATAGTTTTTATAACTGAAATAATAAATTGATATATCATTAAGTTAATATTTGTATTTAGATCATATATGCTTCAAAATAATTTTCAAATAATTAACATAACTTTAGTTTTCAATGTATGTGTACATGCATGTTTATTCTTGACTAATTTAAAATTAAAAATATTATTTTAAAATGTTAATATGTAAAATATATTTATTTGTTTATTAAAAGATCGTTTATTACAATGCTAAATCAATAAAAGAAAATTGCTTATTTTTGATGAATATGATTTTTTACAATTTTATAAAATTATAATTTTATTTTAAAAAGATTCACTTAATATTATAAATGGTAAGTAATTATGGAATTAAAATATTTTAATTGTAAAAGAAGTTGTAATACGTAAAAAGAAAATTGCAATATGCAAATTGGTGTTTATGTGCATTTTTAAACAATGGGAATATGCCTCAAGAAAAAAATCAGATAAAGGCATAAGTGAAAGAGGAACATTGTTATGGAAATAGTATTCAATATTATAACCTAAATATAATATTAAAAATAAAATTTCTAAATATGACTAAGCTTTTTGCATATATACTTTTACATTCTTTGCTTAATTCATACATAGGCATTCATTCATTCATTCATTCATTCATTTATTCTTATGCTTATACTGAAAATTATATATTTGCTACAATATCAAAAATGATGGGCTGAATAAATTAAAATTATTTGCCTAAAATACATAGTTTTTTAAATTGCTTCAATATTTCATTACCTGAAACATCATTTAAAATTAAAATGTCTTAATTTTTTTAGGAATGAAGAATGCTAACAAAGTAATTTATTTCAAAGTTAATAACAACAATGCTGTTAAACTTTTTCATTTTACTCTAAATATTATGGAGAAAAACCCACTGAAATATTGGCAAACAGTGAAAACAAAACATATAAAGGGCAAACAACTTACTTTATTGATACATCTGTGCTAATAAATATTCTCGGAAAAATTGCATCATTAAGAATTCTTCAAAAATTTTGATAGACTTAAATATAAAACAATGGGCTGCGTTTAAAGCTTTGCCTTTCAATTTAATGCTATTTTTATGGTTTTTTTAATTAGAAAAAAAATATGTATATGATTATTCATTGGTTACTGTTTATCATATTTAAGTGTTAACAACATTATAAGGGAAATATTCTCAGAAAAACAAATATCTTTATAAAGTTAAAATTATAATTATATTTTAGTATATAAAGATCGTTTTGATTTTTGTTTATTTTTAAAGTAAGATTGCTGTAAGTTTGTAAATATTATTTAATATCTGAATAATAATAAGTTTTCACATATTTTTGAAATATTTTCTCATTTATGTGTTTTTTAAACTATTTAGGAATTTATTGTTAGATAATAGAGTAAAACCTTAAAGCCAGATATTCATAATAATAATGTATTGGAAGAATATGATGTTGTAATTTGTTATTGAAATATATATATGATAAAACAAAAAAACAGTGAATGGAAGTAGCTATTAAAAATAATAGGATGTCCATATTTGACGGAGAGAGATATAATTAAAGACTGTTGCATTTAGTTAACAATTATTAAAAAGAATTTGAAACTTACTAAATATGGCTATAATCAAATTTTATTAAAGTAAAATTTCATACTTATTGTAAAATAACTTTTCTTTAATGATGTTAATATTGTGTGATAATATGTGTATTGTATCATCTCCATACATTTAGGATATAAAAATACATATGAATTTTTTAGATTTTTGTTTCTTATTTAAAATATAATATCCAAGAAAACACTCCATTATTTATTTACTTGTTGTTTTATTTATAGATTAATCTTTATTGTCAATAAAATATAATGTTATTTATTTAAATTAACTTGATTTTCATATTCGTTTAGTTAATATTATCACACTGTTTAATAAATTTTCCTATGATCACATATACCCTACTAACTTATTTTATTCATTAAATTCTTTGAAAATTGTCATTAATTTATTTTAAAATTATTATCATAGAGTATTTTAAAATTAATTGATTAACATAGAAAATTAGAATTGTTTGAGTTATTGCATTGTATTAGTGATAATATAATTAGTTGGCTACAATAAAATTGTCTTTGATATCTGACTATATGATGATAAAAATATTTATTTATTTGCTTAATTATAAGTTTAAAATCTTGAGATTATCACTTTTTTGGTCTTTTTTCTGGTAATCCTTCTTATCAGAAAGGAAAAATTTTGTTACAATAATGTCAGTATATCAATATTTAAATTTTTTAACATGGATGAACCCACAAAATATGTCTTTTATATATGTAACCCATGAAAATCTTTGGTACTGTCATATTACATGAAGAATTATAATCGTTTAATCATTAAATTAATTAGGTTATTAAGTCAAAAACATATTTTAAAATCTACATTAAAAAAAAAACAATTTAACAACAAAAAAATATGAAAAGCATTAATGTGAAGAATAGTTAAAATGAATGTCCCAGCTGAGGTTATCACACATGAGAAAAAAAATCAAATTGAGTGTGTGTTTGCATGTGCATATTCTGCATAATCTATTTTAATACATTGTACAAGCTTACACCTGCATTTATATATGTAACATATGCAGGATTCGAACTCAGACTTTCACATGTTGAAAAGATAAATAATCACAAATATTCGTATTTTATGCTAAACCAGCACTCATTAAAGTACGAAGATTGATTATCTTAATATAAAGCTGAGTACTAATTGTATATATCTGAACCAAATGATGAGTGCTGGTTTAGCACGAAATATGTATATTGGTGATTATTTATCTTTTCAACATGTGTGTGATCAGGTGAGTTAGCAACATAAGATGGCACTGAGAGTTGTAAGTCGTGTGAAAGTCTGAGTTTGAATCCCACATATATTACATATATAAGTGCAGATTAAGCCTGTACAGTGTATTAAAATAGATTATGCACAATATACACGTGCAAACACACACTCAATTTGATTTAAACACGCATTTGAACTATTCTTCACATTAATGCTTTTCGTATTTTTTTTTAAATGTAGATTTTAAAATATGTTTTTGATTTAATGACTTAATTAATTTAATGATTAAACTATTATAATTCTTCATGTCGCAGCTCTACTACCACAGTACCAAATCTTTATATCAACACACACACACACACATATATATATATATATATATTACAGATGCTTCTATAAATTGGCCATTATACATTAAAAACTGTAAAAATTTTATTGGCTTTATTTTTTATAGTTAAGCAAATATATTCATTGCTGTCATTGATTGTATAACATAGAACTATAATCAATATCAGGTAAAAAGGTTTCTCATACTAATGCTGAATTTTTTTATAGTTACCAAATTCTAAACCATTTGATTATTTTTATTTATTGAATCTTCTGCTATCAATGTCATTGAAAAAAATGTTTATATCTATATTATTAAAAATATATTTATGACAAAATCTCATATAAATATGGTTATCTACAAACATATAATACTTTTAGCTAAATGAATAATTGTGTGTGTATATGAGAAATAAAATAAACTAATACGTTATATATATATATATGATAAACAAAAATGCAAGTTATATATATAATATATATATATATATATATATATATATATAAACTTTATATATATAAGGTTCCAAATAATTTTAATAGTAAAAATAATAAAACTTATAATTAATTAATCAGTAGCACTTTCAATTATATAGAAATTCTTATCAACTGTAAAGTAATAAGAAAGTTTAATATCATATGATTGTCCATGAGCTGTGCTTTTCAGTATTTGCAGCTTGTCTATTTATTATATTATCTTTAAATCTATTTATTAGTGTTGCTTCCGTATTTTTTTTTTTTTTATGATTTTTTTCTTCCATTAATACTTTTATATTATTTGCATTAAAAGTTAATTTAAAATTACATTTTTTTTTGGCCGAAGAATACTAAGGCAATATTTAATTGATTATTTATACATTCAAATATCAGCCTTTTAATTCATTTTTAATGGTTATAAAATAATTGGTGTTCTTTTATTTTTTTTATCAGAGCACATTTTGATTTCATGAATACATAGTGTTTTATAAGTACATATAATTTGATAGATTATATTACTTTTTTATATTTTAGATATAACACTTAAGAGTTATTCATTAGTCTGTTTACGTTAAGAGTTATTAATTAGTCTATTTATATTAAGAGTTATTAATTAGTCTATTTACATTTGGAAAAACCCAAAATTTAATATTGTATTTATTTTTAAACAGATTTTTAGTTAATTTAGATTGAACATTATTTACAAATGACATAGATATCCATTTTTTATCTAATCATGTGTTATGATTATTCTTTTTATTTTTAAACCAATTTATTATATGTAAAATTTGTTTTCTATCATAACCTACTTCTAGATGTTCATGAGTAAAAAGTTCGATATTTTGACTTTTATCACTTTTAGATTGCTTTTAATCATTTTTATATTTATATAATTTATCATTATGATTATATAGGAAGACAATTAGTTTAATTATAAATTAATTATTACACCTATTCAAAAAGAGGTTATTTTATTGTAAATCATATGTGCCATGTGCCAATTATGTATAAAATGGCAAGGTTTTTCTTCCAAAATGTAAGCTTGTGGTTAAGACCTGTAGAGGTCCCTACTATCACATTTTATGCACACATTCTTGAGGTTACAGCCTTAGTAAATATTACTTACATCATAATGATAAATTATGTAAATATAAAAGTACTAAAAATCAAAATATTGAACTCTTTACTCATGAACTTTTGAAAGTAGTATATAATAGAAAACAAATTTTACATACATTAAATTAGTTTAATAATGAAAAGACTAATCATAATACAAAATTAGATAAGAAATAATGAATATCTATGCTATTTGTAAATAATATTCAATCTAAATTAATTAAAAATATATTTAAATATAAATGCAATATTTCATTTTGTGTTCCTCAAAATGTAAATAGACTCATTAATAATTCTAAAAGTGTTATGCCTAAAATGCAAATAAATAATATAATTTTATCAAATTATATGTAGATGTAAAAAAATCATATATTGGGAATCAAGATGTGCTCTGGGAAAAAAAATAAAAGAACATCAATTATTATACAATCATGTAAAAAGAATTATAAATAATCAATTAAATACAGCCTCAGTATTCTTCTACAATAAACAAGGTTGTTATTTTAAATTTACTTTTAATGTAAATGATACAAAAATATTAGTGGAAGAAAGAAATCATATAAAAAAATTAAAAAAACAATATTATTATATAGATTCAAAAATAATATAATAAATAAACAAGCAATAAATACTGACATACACAGTTCATGAAAAATCATGTGATATTAAACTTCTGTATAATTTTACAATTGATAAGGATTACTATGTAATCTAAAGTGCTATTAATTAATTAAGATATATATTTTATTATTTTTACCATTAAAATTACTTGGAACTTACATGTAATATATTTACAACAAATATTAAGAGTTTTTATAGTAATATATAATACAAAGAATGTGTCTGTTAATTAAAAAGTATAGTAATAACAATAAATATAATATAATAATCAATCTAAATAAAATTGAAATAAACAAGAAATTATATTTACGATTATTTAATGATCAACGTGACTTAAATCTTTTATTGAGACCTTTTCAAGATATAAAGTTTTATACATCACATGACCTAATAATTACATTTACTCCACCTATTAGTCATTATTTTATCTTCAACAATATAATTAACATTATATATATAAACTTACAAATAAATGACATAAAATAAAAAATACATAAAATACTACTACTACTACTACTACTACTACTACTACTACTACTACTACTACTACTACTACTACTACTACTACTACTACTACTATTACTACTACTACTACTACTACTACTAATAATAATAATAATAATAATAATAATAATAATAATAATAATTTTAAAACTATATAAATACATATACATATATTTTAATATACCTATATAAATAAATATTCTTCTCCCATCCCCTTTTATAAAGCTCATTCACAATTCTACTATGACTTTTTATTATATTTTTTAAATCTTTGGGAATTATCTAATAATACTCATTTTCCACCTAATTTTACTGGACCTTTAACTATATTTACACATCTATCCAAATTTTTCAGAAGGTATAAAGTATTATAGCATATCCTTTTTTGATAATTTTTAACATGTTTTATAACTCTAATATTCTTCTCATATTCCATTTGATGACCAGTATCTAAACAATGTATATGTAGTCCTAACCTAATATCGCTCCTATTAATTGCTCTTTCATGTTCCTTTTCTTTATCACCTATCATTCATCTTGTTTGTTCTATATATACCTTATTACAATTTCCATATTCAATTCTATAAACCTTTCCTCTCTTGTTATTAATACCATCTATCTTATTTGTATCAAATAACCATCTACCCCAAACTTAATTTTCCCAAGCTATTTTTACATTATCTGGTAACTCCTCTCTTACTAACTTTTTATACACTTCCATTGAATATGGAATAGACATCCACTTACAATGTTTGCATTTATTTTTATCATATTTATTTCTACTATTTATATTTTGATTTTTAAAAATAGTTTTAATTATCTTTCTTTTATACTCTATTTGAACATGATCATTCTCTACCTCTAGTTTTTGCTCATATGCCTCTTTCTTATCTAATATAAGTTTATCATTATTCAACTTAAATCCCTTTAAAATCCCTATTTTTGATACCATTGCTGATATGACTTTGTACCAAATAAACCTCTAATTTTTCTATCTTTAATATAATGATTTACCATTATTTCATTCATCATTCCTCTTTTCACAAAATATCTAAGTACTTTAATCCATTTATCTCTTTCTCCACTACAAACCTAATTTTATATTTATTATTATTCAATTTATTAAAAACCTCATCCACAGACCTACAATACTCTATAATTCCTTTATTCCTTATAAACTCAGTTACTATACTTCTCTATACTATTTACAACTATTGATGATAATATCCCATTTATTGAACACCCTATAACCCATCACTCTTCTATACTGTAAATTCGTCCTTATATTAAAAATACAAAGCCTCATCTACTATTAATAATGTTCCATAAATAATATATATCCATTCCTCTAACAAAAAATTACATATTTTCAATGTAGACATAACTATTTCTATAGTATTCTTTCTAGGTACATTTTTCCAACAGCAAATAATGCAATCATTCCATTTCTATTTAATTTAATATTACTTAACTTATTAACAATTTCTTCAGAATTTTTTATACAATATTTTCCAAATCAAATTACTTCTACAATCTTTTTATATACCAAATTACATAAACCTTTAAGTATATAATTATTAAAATTCAAAATTACCTTTACTCAAAGTATATGTAATTTGGTATATAAAAAGATTGGATTTGAATAGTATTGTATAAAAAATTCTGAAGAAATTGTTAATGAGTTAAGTAATATTAAATTAAATAAAAATGGAATGATTGCATAATTTGATATTGAAAATATGTACCAAAATGTACCTAGAAAGGATAGTATAAAAATAGTTATGACTAAATGAAAATATATAGTGTTTTGTCAGAGGATTGAATAGATATTATTTATTAAACATTATTATTGGTAGATGATGTTTTGTATTTTAAATATAAGGAAGAATTTTGGAATACAAAAAAGGGATGAGTTGTGGGGTGTTCAATAAGTGGGACATTATCATCAGTAGTTGTAAGTAGTATAGAGAAGGGTATTGTAGTTGAGTTTATAAGGAATAAAGGAATTATAGAATATTATAGGTATGTGGGTAATATTATTGTTAAATAATAATAATTAATTAAATAATAATAAAAATTAAATTAGGTTTACAGTGGAAAAAAAGATAAATGGATTAAAATACTTAGATATTTTTGTGAAGAGAGAAATGATGAAAGAAATAGTGGTAAAGCATTATGTTAAATATAGACAAATTAGAGGTTTAATAGATCCAAATTCATATCAGTCAATAGTGTCAAAAGGTAGGTATTTTAAAGGGGTTTAAGTTAAAGAATGATAAACTTACATTAGATAAGAAAGAGGCATATAAGCAAAAATTGGAGGTAGAAAAAGAATATGTTAAAATATGATATAAAAGGAAGGTAATTAAAACTATTTTTAAAAATCAAAATATAAATAAAAAAAATATGTATGATAAGAATAAATATAAACACTGTAAGAGTATGTCTATTCTGTGTTCAGTGGAAGTGTATAAAAAGTTAGTAAGAGAGAAGTTACGAGATAATGTAAGAATAATTTTGAAAAATAGTAAATCTTTGGGTAGATAGTTATATAATACAACAAAGATAGATGGTATTAATAGTAAGGGAGGAATGGTTTATAGAATTGAATGTTGAAGTTGTAATAAGGTATATATAGGACAGACAGGACAAATGAAAAGTGATAGAGGGATGGAAAATGATAGAGTAATTAATAAGAGAGATATTAGGTCAGGACCATATATACATTATTTAGATACTGATCATAAAATGAATGTGAGAAGAATATTAGTTATAAAACATGTTAAAGATTATTGAAAAAGAAAATGTTATGAAACTTTACACATTCAGAAAAATTTGGATAGATGTGTAAAGAAATATAGTTAAAAGTCCAGCAAAATTAAATGGAAAACGAGTGTTATTAGATAATTGGAAGGTTTAAAAATTATAGTAAAAAATTATGGTAGATTGTGAATGGTTTATAAAAGGGGAGAGGGAGTATAATATTTATTTATATAGCTATATTAAAATACATGTATATTTACTTATACAGTTTTAAAGTTTTTATTTTTTATTTTTAATGAATTTTTCTATTTTTTATTTTATGTCAGTTATTTATATGTTTATATTTGTAATGTTAATTTTATTGTTGAAGGTCAAATATTATCCAATAGATGGAGTTAATGTAATTAATACATCATGTGATGTATAAAACTTTATATCTTGAAAAGGTCTTAATAAGAGATGAAAGCTGGGTTGATAATTAAATAATTGTAAATATAGTTCTTTGTTTGTTTCAATTTTATTTAGATTGATTATTATATTAAGTATATATCATTAACAACTATGTGGACAAATAATTATTTTTATATTGGCTATTTGAACATTGTATATACATAATAGCTATTAAAACAGACAAAACTCACTATACATATTGCCACACACAGCAAGCTTGAGTAAAAATGGTGATCATGTGATGTTTATTGGCTATAATAATAATAATAATAATAATAATAATAATAATAATAATAATAATAATAATAATAATAATTAAGTATTACATAAGATCTTTCAAACTGCAGATGTATTTTCAGTTAATTTTTATCTTTCACCTGATTGATTCATTTAAAAATGAGGTAACTTGACATCACTGTAAATCACTCACTTTTTGTACTATGTTTATGGTTCTGATGTCATTTTTTAGAAGAAAAAAAAGTTCTGTAAGATGCTGCCCTCTCTTGAATTATTTTACAAGTAAAAAATCAATAAAAATGACCATATATGTCAAACAAAAACAAAGCACTGCCTTCTCGCCGCCTTTTTTTGAATCTTATTGGCTGTTTAAATTTTCTCAACAAAGAAAATGGCTGCCAAAAAGTAAAGAGTTACGAATGGTTTTTGTTTTATTTTGAAAATGATAAACGAATGTTTTAGAGCATTTTAACAGTATTTTTTGATGAAATATAAATTATTTTCATAAAATATGCTAAAAATAAATATTATTTTACAAAAATAGTTAAGATTTTAGCAAGAATTATTTATTTATTGCAAAGTGGGAAGAAGAAATCATGACATGAAATTGGGGATTGATGTTTCTTTTAATTTCAGCCGCTATCAAATATTTTTCAAATTATAAATCAAAATTTATTTTTGAACAAACTTTCATTCACTTTCATAATCTGACAATTATTAATATACTTTTTACAAACAAAACTAAAGTGAATATATTAATAAAAGGTGATAATATTTTGACAATTGACTTTGTTAATTGATACTTCAGTTTGTAAATTGGCCAATTAAAAGTTTTGATTTTTACCTCATGCGGCCTATAATATAATCAGCAGTGAAAAGGTTAATGCAATTCTGTTGATTGAAAAGCTGAATATAATAATTAATTACCATTATATTTATTATATATATTACCATTATATTTATTATATATATATATATATATATTCTCACAGATAAATGTTGAATTCATAGTATTATTGTTGTTGTTTTGAATAAACACTACTTATTAAATACATTTTTTTTTTTTGTTTTTTGATGGTCGGATGGATAGACAAACATTAGGTATAGTTATGGGTTCACAAATTTTTTTGACATTGGCTTCTATTTTTATGGAAAACATGATAAAGAAAATTTTTATTTCGGCAGTAAAAAAACATCTGTATGGTTGAGGTAAGTTGATGATATCTTTGGTTTTTGGCCTCACAGTAAGCATACTCTTGATGGATTTTTAACTTCTTAAATTTTTTTTACAATGACATCAAATTTACTAAGGAAATTAAAAATAATACTCAAATTACATTCTTAGATGTTTTAACTTAAAGAAGGAAGGGTTATTCTTTATACCATGGTATATACAGAAAGCAATCACACACTAATCAATATCTACATTTTGCTTCTCATCACCATTTAGCATAATTATTTTCAATGGCAAAGGCAGTGTTAGATAGAACTAAGAGACTTTTTGTCATGGTTTTGATCACAGAATTATTAATAATAGAAATTTTTCATATTATAAAAAAAAGATTTTGATACTTCAGAAATTAAGGCTCTTATGACATATATAAATGGAGTAACTGATAAAATTGGTAATATTTAAAAATAATAATAACAGTTTATACCATTAATTTTTTAAATGTAGTATAAAACTGTGTGAGATATCATTATGACATATTTCCATGCCCTAAAGATAAAATTTATTTGGATTATAATGTTGTACATGAAATTCCATATGCAGTTTGTTCACATTCATAAATTGAATAGACCAATCATAGATTAAATATAAGAATGGAAGAACACATTTTGGCAGAGAGAAATCCAATTTATCATAGATTTAATCCCACATAAAATTAACTAATCATGACATCAATTTTAATAAAACACACATTCTGAATGAAATTGAACAATATGCCCAGAGACTGCTAAGGAAAGCTGTAGAGATTTTTCAAAGGTCTAAGATCATAAATGAAAAGTGTGAATTAAATAAAATTAACACTCTTTAAAAACAGCTATTGGAGTATAAAATATTTTTAAATCTTCTCAACCAATAGAATTTAAGAATGAGAAGAAAATAATAAGAGAGAAAAAAATAACAATTTTAAATCTCACCACACACATTCTTATGACTTAAGATAGAAGAAACTCTGAGAAAAGTACTTGTTGTACTAAAATCTATTTAGCTATATTATTTATTAAACGGAAACTCCCGGAAATAACACCATGAATTTATATATATAAGTATTACAATCACAATGTGTATTTATATTTACTTTATGAATTCTAAAATATTTCTTCTTCAATTCCACTTTTCTACAATCATTTTTTTAAATAAAATTTTACAATTAGAATTAGTGATCAAATGAATGTCTTTTCAGATACTTTTTTTTAATTCAATGATGAACTTTATTCACCCAATAAAAAGGTTAGGTACATTATAACTTGCAACTTAGGTGACAAGTTAAAATCAATAGAATTGGTATTAGAGAAGTCTTTTGACATTATCTTCAAGATGTTAAAAAAGACAAATAAAGTAATTATTATCATGGTAAAACATATTTTATTCAATCTTTTAAAAACTTTTCTTGGAACAATGTAATTCAAAATAAACACATATAAAATGTATATAAAGAAAAGCTTGGTTTAATATTCTAACCCACATAGTATGACTTTTATAAAAATATAAATAAGATTGGGGATTTACATAAAATTTGAATATAGGAAGTAAATAAATTACTTTAACTGAGCCATTTTTTAGATAGGGATACACATGATTCTTTTTTATAGATGGCATATTTATGCCAGGACTCTTTAACTTTATATCTAGTATCATTTAATTTGGAACAGACAATGCTGGTAGGTATATAGGTTCGAATCTGTGATCATATTTAGAATCATGTTCCAGAAAAATAGATTTGCTCTCAGTATTAGTCTTAGTGCAAATATATTGGTATCTGTGCTGTACAATTCTTTTAAACAGATTGGCATGTGATTCCTCATAATAAACTGTGTAGTAGTTTGTGTTGTTCAGATAACTTTGTATGTAACTTGGGAAATTTGCTCTGTGAGCAACATGACTTTCATATTGTTAATAAGATGATTCTTAGTGGGAGCGGTGTGAAGGACAATACTGTATGTTGCAATGCAGATTTTGTTTATACAGTGAGCAGCCACAGGTATGTATGAAAGTACATCCAATGTTCTTCATTAATTTAAATAGTTTTGTTCCTAATTTTAGCATTAAATCATTAAAAGGTTTTATGTTAAAATTAGGAATAGTCTTATTTAAACTAATGAAAAAATTAGGATATCATTTCCATACATACTCAGGTCTGCTCACTGTATAAAGAAAAACTGCCCTGAAAAATTCAGATTTTTGCTTAACACTCCTTCTTCCATGAATCATCTTATTACTAATACAAAAAAAAGCTGCATGACAAATAGAATTTCCAAGTTGTAAACAAAGTTCTAGCAACAAAACAAACTGCCACACAGTTTATTACAAAAAATTGTGCATTTTATCTATCTATGAAAATTGCATAGCACAGATATCGACACAATCAAACTAAAACTAATACTGAGATCAAATCCATTTTCCTCAAACATGATTCAAAACATGGTCACAGCTTCAAACCTATACCTGCCAGAATTATATGCTCCAAATGAAGCAATGCTAAATGTGAAGTGAAAATGGTTTGAAATAATGCTAACAATGTACACACAATCAGAAAAAAAATTCTGCAACTCCCTAGCAAAAGACTTGTTCATTTAAATTAACTTATTTACATATATATTCAAATTTTATGCAAATTTATATTCTGGTTTATTTTTTTATAAAAGTCATAAGCTTCTTGGACAACTATTGGTATGAATATGACTATCAGTTAATTGAAAGCATGCTAAGCATACCATGTTGTTCAAGTATTAAACCAATCTTTTCTTGATGTACATTTTGTATGTATTTATTTTGAGATTTATTTTTATGCAAGAATAGTAAAGATGCATAAATGAGTAATTTAATCTTTCTCCCTTCATAATTTTTATTTTATATATAAAAGTAATTATCCTCTATTTATTTATTTAATCAATAGTGAGAAATTTAAGAAAATTTTCTGGTTATATTTATTAAAGGATGTGGTCCTTTGCACTGTAATTATGATTTATGTGGCTTATTTTGAAAGAAAAAATTAAGTAAGAGTCAATATTCACAATAAAAAGTAGATACGTTTTTACAAACATTTTAGATATCTGTATATATTAATAAATCATGCTATTACAGAATAGTTTCAAAACGTTTTAATATTAAAATAATCAAAAGTTTTATTCCAACCCAGAGATGCACCACATTGACAATTATCATGATTTATGGGTTTTACTCTGCCATGTCTACCATTCTACCATTGCATGAAATAATATAGAAGACTTTAATGGTTATAATAAAAGACAGAAATATGTTTTTAATTTCATTAAGTAAGATTTTATTGTCTATAGTCTGATTTTTCATTCTGCTTGATAGGCTGAGCATTTAACAATTCTAAGTCAAATTTGCATTTTATAATTATGCTACTTAACAAAGAATCAATTTGAAAATCTTCAATTTGATGTCCACCATTCCATTTCTGTGCTAAACCATACAAATTAAGTAACAGCAGTAATATTAATATGATTATTTTATAAGAGCATGTGATGTTCAAATACATTAGTTTCAGGTTAGGCATTTAAAAATGTCATTACATTTTTGATGTAACAAGTTTTTTTTTGGTTACTCAATTATAAAACAGTTGTCAAACCTTTAAATCTGCATCAATCATATTATCAGTCTATTAATTTTCTGAGGTCAAATTATATGATTTATTTTTCAAAATGTCATGATACATTCAAACTCTAGAAATATTAAAATTTAGATTTGAGTCAAGAACTTCTAATCTTAATTTTACATGATTACCATTTCTTATGCTTGCTTATATCTGTTATTCAAACAGGCACTAGATGGGGATTTTATGCACAAGCCTTCTGGCATCCATTGATTACTCTAGCTTGCTATGTGTGGTAATATGTAGTGAATTTTGCCTGTTTGAATCTTAATTTCATCATTCTATGACTACATTTAAACTTCATGGGAAGGATTAAATGGTTTTAAAAAACAAGTAAAGTGAAAAACAATAATTAGACTCAGACACTAATATTCTATAGATGCAGAATTTTTATAATGTCTTTTAAAAAGAATTAAATTAACTGCCACTGATCTATATGTATTTAAACATCTAAGAAAGTAAGGAGTCTATTTTTCATCTAACCAATTAGAAGATTTATGTCACTGAGTAAAATGGGTAAAAGTGCAAAGTCGCAAAGTATTATATGTGGCAACATCATTGAACAATTTTGATTACAACTTTGAATTAAAAAACCATTTACAACAGAACTTTAAAATATCAAATATGTTATACTAAATAAAACTTTTATATGATTGACACCATTACAATTTGTAATACTAAAAGAGGTGATGTTAAAGGAGAATGCTTAAAATTTATTATTAATTAATAATAAATTAATAATAAATATCAATAATTATTAATAAAGTAGAATTCTTAGTTACTACTTTTGAACAATAAAAACATAATGTTCAAAAACTGGTAGGTTTCTATAAAAATAAATAGATAAAAAAACAACTATGCTTCTAAATAAAAAAAACCATGATTTCATCATTGGATTTCTAAAAATAAAATGTGTATATCCTCTGTGTATACTGAATAGTAAGAAATAATAGACTTTATCAGAAAATATGGAAGAAACCAAGAAACTTGTTTGAACAAACAAATTTTTCAATCACATTAAAAAACATCAGGTTACTTCTTTACAAATAAAAACGTAAATAATGTGTTTTTATTTATATTGTTTCTTCTCTTAGATATACACTAAAAATAATTTTAAAAACCATTAAAAAGTATAAACAACAAACTAATGCAATTTATATCAATGATAAGAAAAAGGACAGGGTTATAAATGATATCATAAATCGAACTTTTTAAAATTAACCAAAATTTATTCAAGCAGGAATTATTTTATAATTTAATTTTTGTTATTATATATATATATATATATATATATATATATATATATATATATATATATATATATATATATATGAAATAAAAAAGTATGCAGGGGTGATGTCGAGAAGAGAAGCTAAAGATTGCAGAAGATGGATTGAACTTGGAGAGACCTTCATTCTGCAATGGATTGATAATGGTTGATGATATATATATATATATATATGTTCATGTGTTATTTTTATGTTAATTTAATTTTCTTTTCAAATTGATGAAAATCTAAAATTATCACTTTTTATTTAACTATAATATATCTATATATATATATATATATAGTTTCTACTCTGCCTACCATCCACTGAGGTGAGCCAATTAGCTCAAAATCATGGTCTGGAGTTTGGAGATAATGAAAGAGATATTGAATTCCAACTCTCTCAGCATTTATGTAAACAAAGCTTGTTAGTGAGCTATGGTAAAGCTCCATCTAGTGATCATATATATATATATATATATATATATATATATATACATTGGTATGTATATATATATATATATATATATATAACATACCAATGTGATTTACTTTAATTAAATAATTAGTCATTTGAAAGATCATGTTACATTGACATATTAGAATGTCTTGTGACATATTGATCTTGAATGCAAAATGTGTTTGACTATTTATCATTTCGCTATACAACAGAAAGTATGCCAATATCTGCAAACAAGTGTTCAATTTTTGCTTTTTAATGAATAAATATAATAAAGTATAATAGATTTGATATGCATTATTTTTCTGTGTTTAAAATAAATAATTTCTTAGACATTCTTATGACTCTTATAAAGCCTCATAGGGTAAACTATTTTCAAAAAATGTAAATCTCAGTTTTTATGTGATATGGAATATAGAAGAATAAATAAAAATATGTTTTCAATTTTTTGAAATGAACAAAAAATAGATATTTTCATAATCATTTTAATATATAAAATAATATTCTAAATTAAAAATGGCATATGAATTTGGCTTGTGCCGTCTATCTTTAAAAATTTAACTATGGACAACCAAATAAAATGTAGTCATTTATATTGCATATGATCAGAATTATTTTGTCTAACTGTAAAAATATCAATTAATTTGCATAATTATTTTTTCACTAAATAATAATGTATTTACATTTATAAAAATTATATGAAATTTGTGGGTTTTTTTTTTCTAATCATTATTGTAAATTGTGCTACTCTACTAATAAGTATTTTTAAAAGTCTTCAAATTTAAATATTAATATTTTTTGCTTACTTTTTTGGGAGGATAATGGTGGTCTAGAAGATAATAAACAATCAGTCTCAAGGGCATGGCAGATTATGTTAAACCTCAAGAGCATAAGATGCCTAGTTTAAAAGTAATTAGTTTTACATCTTCCAGATGAGAATTGTCTAATAAAATTTAATTATTCTGCTTCAAGTAATTTGCATGGTTACACTGTTTTGAATTCCCAATCCTATATCATGTCAGATAACACCATCAATATTTATTTATGTTGATTCCTATAAATGGCATTACAAAAGTTCAGTTATCTATCTATATGTATATAGACGAAAAAAGTAAACACAACACAGTGGAGTGTTTTAATAAATACGTTTTAAAGTGTATTTTTTTTATACTTCTCTCACTTTGACCAGAAAAAAAATTCAGTGTACTTATATTAATTTCTTTATAATTTTGCAATAATATTGGCTTTCTAAAACGTGATTAATCATTTAAACATCTTTTAACAAAATATGCAAAGTAAAATTTTAATTACAAAGAAATTAATATGTTGGAAAAAATGCAAATGAAGTAAATATTAATATCAAAAATGAAAAATTAATTTTTTTTTTTAAAAAAATGTTTATTTTATTTTCAAGACTTAACATAAATGGTAGACATTTTTTTGTATTAATGAACATGATTTTATTTTATTGAATTAATACATAGACTCAAATTACATTACAATACATATATAAAATCTTCCCTCTTTGCAAATTTAAATATTTTAAAGGATTCTTTTTGTCAGTTCACAATAACAATATATTTGTTATATATTTTCTAACAATTAAATTTAGCTTTAATTATATCTTTTTGAACTTAATATATTGTAATTATTTCAAATACTTTAAAAATATTGTTGCAATGTTTTTTTAATGGTATCATTGATAATGAAATGTATTATTATTATTGATGTTGTTGTTGTTGTTGTTGTGATTTAGTGATAATATCTGATCATATTGTACATGCATTATCTAAGCATTGACAACTTGAGTAATGTATAAATTTAAAATCTTGGTTTGAAAATTATTTAAAGAAAAGAATTACTTTTGTATGTATGAATAAAACTAAATCTAGTGTTTTCCAAAAAAAAATATGAAGATTATCAGAAGATGGAGTTTAGACGCCATTATTCTTTAATGTATTTATGTGTGATATCGGTTAAATCAGGGGTGGGCAAATAATGGCCTGAGGGCCACATGTGGCCTTCTAAGAGTTTTTATGTGGCCCACCACGACAATCAGAAAAATTCACCTTGAACTGAGATTTCCTTCCCATGTGCAACCAAAGATTCATCTCGTATTTTTCACTAGGATGGCCATGTCAATACCCATGCACAGTGTAGATACAATGTTCAGTGCTTTTCCAGTTGATCTGTTTAATTTAAATTTTGTCTTTGCATTAGCAAATATATACATTTCCAACTTTAGTGATCCATGAACCATCAGAAAAAATGTAAAATCGGTGATGAATATCATGTGTTTAATGAAGAATGGACAAAACAAATATTTTTTTTGGTAAAACAGGGAATAAAGCAGTGTGTTTATTGGGTCATGAAAAAAGAGTGCGGCCCTCTGCTAACCTTTACTTCCGCAAAATGGCCCCCAATGTGGCCCTCCGCCAACCTATATGGCCCCCAAGCCAAAACAATTGCCCACCCCTGGGTTAGATCATTAAAAAAGTAAAATACTTACTTATGCTGATGATTGGAAATCTTTTTAAATAATTGGTACCTATGATGATCATATAAAATTGTAAAGTGATATTAAATGTTTTAATGATTGATGTAAATTTAAATAATATGAAGTTTAATCTAAGCACTTATTTTTTATACTAAAAAAACAAACAGATCTGTATATCACTATAAGACTGACAAAAATTATAATTTATATAAAAAAGTTTTTACTGATTTATGTTTTGTAAATAATTTATTTTTTAATCAGCATATAAAATATATTACAAACAGAGCTTATAAATAAATGGAATGAATCATGAGATAGGGCAAAAAATATTTTCTTTTATATTAAATATATATTGTTCTGTTCTTTTATTATCCTATTCTTAAAATATAGCCTCATTGAATATGAAATCTGAATTTCATTTATATTGAATGTAAAGTTAATAAATATGGAGAAAATATGGATTAAATTAATAAAGTGAGAAAATTTAATTGTTGGACCAAAATTAACTGGCAGAAGTATACTTAAAGACATGATAATATTATAAACATTAATTGATGGGAAAATGATATTGATGGATATATATATATATATATATATATATATATATATAATTAAATTTAAATCTATATATATATATATATATATATATATATAAGATAGATTTAAACATAATTACTCAATTATTAAATAAAATGCACACATTACATATTAAAAAATAGTATTTCATTTTAAAACAAAAACTGTCATTAGTAGATTTCAAAGTATGTGTAATCAAAATTTATTAATATGGATATTTTTGTAATTATTTTATTATTATTGTTAAAAAAGTATTAATAATAATTTAGTTAATGTGTCTTTTATTGTAACATATAATTATGTAATTATTAATATTGTATTAATACTTATTTAGGTATATCTGTTATAGGGAAATATTAAAATGCATATAATTAATATGGAATTAAATTATTATTATTATTATGATTGTTGTTATTGTTATTATTATTATGTTTCAAAGAGTGAACTTATTGAGACTTAAAAATATTACATAAGCTACATTTGAACACAAGATCTTAAATACAAATTGATTCATGATATCTACCTATGTAATAAAGGTTTACAATCTTGATTGTAATAGGAAAGAAAACGTGATTTACATTAATTAAAAAAATATGCCAAATTAGGGTTTACACATAATTTTTAAATGTGATATTGAGAAAAATATGTGGAAACAGGGATAATATGATTGAAAACATACAGATAAGGAGTGGAGGTTGGTGTTAGATTGACATATGGTCTCAATAAAAATTGGGGTCATTTGTTGAGACTACTATAGTTTTTATAGCTAAGTCTTATTTGTCATTTGTACAATAAGTTCCATGTGAAAAAAAACATGGAAAAATATTAAGCAAGAATTGCAGATTGGGAAAACATAAAGATACTAATCAGTATTAATTGCATCCTGGGAAATAGAAAAATACTAGTTCAGCATGAATTGTATCTTAGGGGAAATGTAAAAACAGTAGTCAGCATATAAATTGCATTTTGGGAAATTGGAAAAATGCTAGTTCACATGCCCTGCATTCTGGGAAAATGGAAAATACCATTTGAGTATGAATTGCATTGATTGAATTAAAGTTCATTTGACATGAGATTGACTGGTCCACTTAGATAGCCTTCTGTAGTATTGAAATATTGTAATGAGTATCCAGAAAACAGGTTTTAATATAGCTAGTTGTATTATGAAACAGATGAAATGCCATGAAGTTGTTAGTAGAGCATACTTCAGTTGTGGTCACTTATAAGTTGAACTGACCTCTAATTAGAGTAACCAGGTCACAACAAAAATGTGTGGATGGACTACATTGTTATCCCATGATTTAGCTGGAATAATATATTGATAAATGTGGATCAATGCCTCCTAGTGTTGTTTTCTAATAAGAAGGTTCAACAGTTACACCAGAAAGCAAACAAGGTAAGTGTGGAAACACCCATTACAGAAAAGTTTAAACTTTGAAAGGATTGAATTATGGGTGGATGTAGGTAATAGGCTGCCTGTATGCATTAAACATAATTTGCCATGTAGAGTTTAGTGCTCAGCAGTCTTTAAGAAGATGTTATTCAGTATCCTTGGCTTTGTTTAATAGCACACAAAATGGGTGGATATTTTTGTACAGACATTGATACCACAAAAAAAGATGTTGGAAGTGCATAAAAATTGAGTATAATTAGGAAGTCAAAAAACTTTAGTTTCAGCACCTATTTATCAAATTGATGGAGATCCCAAACAATGATAGAAGATAATAATTGCTAAGATCTGGATAAAGCAGGTTATATTTGCCAGTAAGTGTACTTGGAATTATGAAAGAGGCTGATATGGTTGGTGGTACCTAGGATTGAGTGAATAAATTCTGTGAGATATGGTGTTTAAGGAGGGGGTTTAACTGCAGAGGTTATTTCTAGAAGACACTGGAAGAGTTGGAACTGGTTGGTAATAGCTTTTAGTAAGCAAATGGCTTTTGTGTATAGAGTACCTGATTGCTGTGCAGACCTAGACCATTGTACAAGGGTTGGCTGTTGATCCATTTTAGGGATATTGATATTATTGCCACAGAACAATTTATTGCACATGGGGTTGATGGCAGAAATGAAAAATTTGAAAATAGGTGCATAGTATGTGATTTTTTTCATAGCAAGAGTATTAAACAGGTATATCTTGGATTAAATTGATAATTGTCATTACAGAATCTTGTAACATGATTTATATTGTGAGTCTCATACCAAGGGAGACTTTATAAAAGGAAAATCCTAGGAATGGAGTGAAATTTTTTTTGAAATATTTGGGAACATGATTTCTTTGTGAATAGAATTCATGCAGTAGATTCTTTTTTGGATGAAAGTGCAGTTTGTAGGCTGCTGTGTAGTCATTATTAATGATTTTTAATATCAAGAGTTGTTCTGAGAAGGAAGGAAGATAGTGATATCATCCATGTAGTCTATGCAGTGAATGTATTACTGGGTGTGTGATATTTGAATTCCAGTAAAGCAGATTTATGTAGAGTGTGAAAAGTAATGAGCTTAGGGCTGATCTTTGTGAGATTGAATGCATGGAATTAAAGTATGAAGAATGTCTATCATTAAGAGTATTATATATCTTGTGATTAATTACAACAGAGTAGGCAGAATGTTGGTGTTAGAAATCATTTGAATAAGTAGATTAAGTGAGACAAAATCAAAAGCTGATTGCATATCCAGCTGGACTGCAATGAGACTGTATATTTTATTTTTTTGAACTGACCTTAGAATTGTCATATATATGAGTGCTGCTTCACAGGTCAAAAAGCTTTTTTGGGAAACTGTAAATATAATGATAATAGAAGTATGTATTTTTATATTGGACTTTTTTCATCATCTGATATGTGTGTTGAATGTGTTTAGAAAAAGTTTAATTTTAGTTAAATATTCCAAATGCATTCAACCATTAGTAATATCACAGCAAACAGGTTAGTATATGTACCAACTGTTAGTAATATCACAGCAAACAAATGTTAATAATATCTCAACAAACAGGTTAGTATATGCACTAACTGTTAGTAATATCACAGCAAATAGTTTTCTGTGATATTACTAACAGTTAGTGCATATACTAACCTGTTTGCTGTGATATTACTAACAGTTGAATGCATTTGGAATATTTAACTAAAATTAAACTTTTCTAAAGACATTCAACACACATATTAGATGATGGAAATAGTCCAATATAAAAATAGAGCTAGAACACCATCATCACAAACCTTTAGAAATATAATAGAAGTATGTGTGGCTTAATTTGTTCTTTGATTATTTTTTTAAGCATTTTATGGCTAGTGGGCACATGTAGATAAGTCAGAGGTTGGTTATATCAGATATAACTTCTGTTTTTTTTAGTAAAGGCACTATGGCAATTGGATACAAACCTTTTACAATGTATATTCTCTGGGATACTACATTGGTCTGATTACAAATATACAAAGTAGTGAAATGACTAATACAACCCAATATGAATGCATGAATGTCATGAAGCCCAGGGTGACAAGAATTTTCAATAGAAGCAAGTGTGGTAGCAAATTGGATGGTTTGGAAAGACATAGTAGGTTTTGGTGGTCTAAAACAGTGTACTGATGGAGTGAATACATCATGGATTTGAAGTTTATTTTTAAAGGGCACATTTATAAGGGGGATAATATTATGTCCAGTACATACACCTATGTCAGTTTGAAGTGTCATAGAGATTTTTGATGGGGAATGACCAGCATATGTATTCACTTGTCCATGCATGCTGCTGTGTTAGCCAGATTATTTTTTTGATTGCAACTTAGTCTTCAGCTATTTGCAGATATGATTGTAATTTTGAGTGATCCTGATTAACTGATGATGTGTTTGGTGGTCGGGCTTAGTAGTGGCGATTTGCTTATGTAGCTTATCAAACTCACTAAATTCAAGAGAACAAAAGCAAATAAAATATTTTGTTTTGTTTCATATATGTCATTTTTATGAAACACATAATATTTTCGAATAATTACATATATGTGTGATAAAATTAAAATGCAAATAACTAACAAATGCACATGTATTTTCTAATTTTGGTTATTAGTTTTATATTATTTTAATGCAATTCACATATTTAATTTTATTTTCATTATTTTTGTTATTGTTACTGTTGCCTCTTCACTACTCTTAGATAACAGATGTCAAAAAAGGAACAGTTGTAATGATAAATGTAACTTGATACAAAATCTCTGAAATATTTTATAAACATATTTTTTTTGCTAAGAAATAAGACAAAGGATTGGCCTATTTCAATCCTTACAACATATATTACATTTAATATTTAAATATAACTATATTATATACACTTTTAAACTAGGTGTAAATATAGCAGGCTTCCAAGCTCCCTTTATACACACTACCTCATACATGTGAAAAAATTAATGATCTCCAATATATGTATTTTGTGATGAACCAGCATTCATCATTTGGTTCAGATTATCATCTCACACATACATATATAATCAGTTCTTGGTTTATATTCAGCTAGAAAATCTTCAAACTTTAATTGACAGACTCTATACTTAAATGAATTTGATGTCCTGCATATGAGGAATCAGAATGATTTATGGTCAACATGTTGATGACAACAAAATTTATAAACAAGGGCACTGAAAATGCTATCACAAATTTTAAATGATATGGATGGCCAAAGAGTTGGAGTATAGAGAAGAGTGAAGCCTGCTCATTAATGTTTGAAGAGTGTCTATCTTAATATAAACTGAGTCAGAAGAAAATGTGTTTACACTAACTATTTTATTTTGGTTTGCAATTATTCTAAACTGTAGTAAAATCATAAATAATTAGTAATTTAAATTCGCAGGGTTTTATAATAATCATACACTCTTGAACTCTTGTTTCTTTTGACAGTAAAATCTCATCAACTAATGTTTCTTATTTCAAAAACTGTAACTCAGAATAATGCAATCTATATATTAAAACATACATGGCAAAAGGGTTGAATACTAATTTATCTCAGGATTACATTAATACATGCATGAATATAAAGTATGATTATGCATTTTCAGTTATGACAGTGTAAAAAGGTATTTATGTACATCACCTTATCCAAAAAGTATTTCACATTACAGATAGCATTCCTACAACACTAATATATTTGATTCACCTCAGATTTACAAGAAAATTTATATTTCAAATCTGACCTTTAATATAATAAATGCAAATTAAATGATGATGTTTATTAAAAAGAATGACAAAGAGAAATATTAAAATTAACAATTATTATATTATAGGGTAAAAATCAATAACAAGAATTAAAATATTATTTATAACACATTTTAATAAAATATTAATGTCTATTTCCTAAAACTACTTCAAACTCAGGATCTGTCAAGTATTTTTGTTATACTGTGTTGTGAAGACAATCACATTTAAAGGAATTGGTTGTATCATGATTTCATGAAATATTTCTTAATTTAATATTAGACTAGGGATTATTACAATCATAAAAATTAAATGTCTTATGAGTGTTTTTACTTAATTTATTGTGCCAATCAATCAATTTATAAATCTCATTTACAAATAATGGAGAACTTTTTCACTCTATTAACATAAGCAAGTATAAAATCACAGCATTTCAGACATAGATGATAATTTACCATAGTGGATTTAATTATATTTTCTCTTTAGATCCTTTTCTGGATTTGATTTCAGACTTTACTATTAGGAGGATACTACTTCATCAACATAATATACAGTTACACTCTTAGACTGCCAATTATATATAAGATAAGAGTAAAAATTAATATTAGCAAATATGAGTGATAGATAAAATTTTCCTAATAGACTTTCACACTCACATAAGAATAACTCATTTAATTTGAAGTTTAAAAAAAAATCATAAGAATCCAATTATTGGCAAGAACAATTTAATACTAATTTTAATAATCTAACATTAGTACAACCAGATCCTAAAGTATATTATATTTAAGCCCATTCAATAAAAAAAAAAATAAATAACCATTTTAAATCTCATACATACATTTTTATGATTTGAGAAAAAAGAAGCTCTGAGAAAAGTACTTGTTATTGTACTGAAATGTCAGCTATTTATTATATTTTAATTACATAAAAACTCTCTGAAATAATACTATGAATTCATCATTTATCTGTTAGAATATTAGAATTAATATATATATATATATATATATATATATATATTATATTCTAATATTCTATACATTCCATTGCAATATATATATATATATATATATTGCAATGGAAGTATGTAATCTAAATGATCTCAAACAAAAATACACATATGAAGAAAGAAGAATGCCCAAAACGTTGAACGACAAGTATAATAGATTGAAATATACATATAAAGAAAGATCTTAACAATCTAAATGAATCCAATTGTTGAAAAAGCCAAATATAATAGATTGTATAATTTAAATGAAGAAAGATAAAAATTTCCCAATTATATTTAAATAAATTGTTTATATGCACTTCCAACTAGCTATACATGAAATAAATCAAAAATCATACAGAGCAATAATAAGACCTATTCTTATAATTTATTCTCAGGGTTAATTTGACTAACTAACAATATATATACCAGAAACAAATGTAATTTTATGGAATCCAATATACACATTACATAAGTAAACTTATGTAATGTATCGAAACATATTAATGAACATTGGCTTGATAAGTGACCTAAAAACTAAATAATAATTGAAATCCGAAATTATTCTCCATTAAGTTGTGAATTTAATAAACTTCATAATGACTCTGGCACTAAAAAAAAATATAAGAATACAATATTAATACTCTTCCAAATAGAATACAAAGGCATTACTTATAAAACAAATAGTACATCCTTTATTTCTATATCATGGTTTGATTTTTAAGTAGTATCTGTGTTTTAAATATTTTTTAAATACAAACCCAAATACAAAAAAAATACCTATATACTTGCAATAAGTATATATATTAAATAGACAAGGACATATTTGTGTTTAACAAGTATACATTAATATAAACACAAATTAATATTTATATTTTCCAAATATTCAAAATTTTAAAAAAAATAAAATAAATAAAAGTATATTATATACAACAAATATACGAATTGTTGTTTATGTCTGCATAAGAATTACTATATAAAGTGAAAATGAAAATAGATAAATAGATAAGTGAATACTTGACTGGTAAAATATTGTACATTAATAAAATAGATAATGGATATGCTCTCAAGCCATGTTAATCGATTAAGTATCATTACATCAAAAGAAATCATCAAAATTTACTCCACTACATTATAAAAGGTTTATATATATTATATCCACTTTTGGACTATACTTATCTCTACAAGCATTTAATACTCTTTTTATTATTTACAACAAGGCTCACTCAGGCCTATAAATATAACATATCTTTGACTACCTAGTCATTTAGTGCTAACTTAGAACTTAATATGAATATGGAACTTATTTCACCTCATTTTATTTGTTATTTTATATACATACACACACACGAAATATATATATATATAATGGCGATTTCTAATTGATAAGTAACCTCTAACAAATCAACTCATCTATGATCCACCCCTAAGAACATATCTCATTATCAAATAAATTAAAAATATTTATTTTAAAAAAATTAAGTTATGTAAATAATAAAACTTTTGATGATAAAATTTACAAATATAAATTTCACTTACTAAAAATATATATATAATAACCCATATGCAATTTAAACTTAGAGCTTTACTTACAAATTTCTAATACTTAAATGTTAATTTTGACATTTATTAAACATTTGTTTTTTAAACAAGATGCTTAATTAGAACAGAATTATACTTATAAAAATGTTTAATCTTTCTAATTGAAAATAATAAAAAAAATGAATATCGATCTCAAAAATATATATAAACATATCATTTACATTAATAAAATTATTTACTACCTTTTCAAAGTTCAACTTGTTCCGTTGTTTTATTCCTTCATATTTTTTTAAATATTCAAATGCATTCTAGTTAAAGTGAAGAAACTATCACGTTAGAGAAAATTGTCAATTTTCAGATGCATGTATATTTTTATCTTTCTAAAATTTCTTTCCTTGAAAAATAAATAAATAAATTGAAATGTTGAATCCAATATATTAATTCTAGTTGTTTCCACATTGCCTTTAAATTTACGATTGTAGATTTTTTTTTAGATAGCTATCATACATTTCAACATGAAGGAATTTATTATATTGAGCCATTGCTTAATTTCTTTTAATTGCTAAGATAAAGTCAAGAAGATCACAGCTCTTGAACTGCAACAATATTATTATTCACCCTTCCATTATTAAGGTGTTTACATCCAATAGATTATTCAATTATTCTCAAGAATGGCGATTCCGAAGAAACAAAGTAAAACTAATTTTATCCTTCAGTTTTTTTTAAATGACTATCTTAATAATGGCCTCCTTTTTCTGTTGTTGTTCTCATGTGCACCAGAAAATGCAGTTTTGAAAAACATTGTTACATATGTTTTCTTTTAAACAATTAACATTCAAAAAAATAAAAATATCAATCATATAAAAAATATTAAATGAAAAATTTATTTGATAGCTTTAAATATATATATATATATATAACATTGCATTTTTTAATAATCACTACAAATAAAATAATCTTTTTTATAATCAACAATTTATATGTCTCTATTTATTTATAATAATTAAAACATGTCACTATTAGTATTAAAAATCTCACCATTAAGAATAATAATAATAATAATAATAATAATAATAATAATAATAATAATAATAATAATAATAATAATAATAATAATAATAATAATAATAATAATAATAATAATAATAATAATAATAATAATAATAATAATAATAATAATAATAATAATAATAATTAAATATTCACAGTGATGTACCATCAACAAATAAATAAAATAATAAATCCAAACAACAATAACTATAACTAATAACCATAAACAATAATAATATTCCATATATAAACATCAAATCAAAGAGATTTTTCTTTTAATAACAACAAATGATTTTTTAAAATAAAGGTAGATTTATCGATCTTTTACTATATATATATATATATATATATATATATATATATATATATATATATATATATATATATATATATATATATATATATACAGCTATACATTATATCCCTGGATTTTAGATGTAATTATGGGGATTTGAATTCAGATTACCAAGCTACTTTTACCTATCCAAACTATCTCATACAATCAATATAGATGAGCACACATGAAAAAGATAAATGATCTCCAATATTCATATTTCATGCTGAAACAGTACTCATTAGTTTGTCCAGATCACACCTTCCACACACATATGTAATCAGTGCTCAGTTTTCATGAGGGATCAAGATGACTTAAGATCAACATGAACATGACAATATTATTGCCATCATCAAGGGATTTAGATGTTCCATCCATCAGATTTTTAATGGTAAGAATTGAATGATGAAATAGATTGAAGACTGTCCATAAAAATTTGAAGATTTTATCTGAATATAAACTGAGCACTATTATATACATATATATATATATACACCTGGGTCTCTTTTTACATGGATTTATTTAACATGATTTTGAAGTTACGCAATTCATGTTTCTCCAGAAGTTGAACTCCGATAATGTGCTATTACTTTAAATAATAAATTTCATGCAGTTACGTCATATTGAAAGTAATAGCACATTATTGGAATTAGACTTTCATCTTAGTAATTACAATATTTTCAGTGCTTTATAATAGTAAGATTTTATGCAATAATGAAATTAACATCATGATTTCCACATTTTATGTATACACACATTAAATTTTACAAGATTATAATGTAAATTTGTTCAAACATTGTGCGTGTTAATTTTGCATTTTAAATCACATTCTGTTTTTGCTTTTTAAAAAAGAACGTAATCAATTATTAATCATTTAGTGTCCGCAAGTTTATTTTTAAAAGGTGAGTAATAGCAGTGGGCACAATTAAAATTGAAAATTAAAAAATTAAAGACAAAAATAAGAATTTAATTTTTAGTTGTTAGATTAATTACTAATTACGTTGTCACCAGAAAACCATTAACACAACATGAGAGTGACGTTGGCACTAGTTGTATTTCCTCTTGTGAAGAATCTGATTTTTTGCCAGTTTGCAAATGAACCTGTTTATCAGCTAATAGCGATAATAATTAAAACATGTATAAAAAATGTAAATTACTGTAAATTATGCATAAAAATATATTGTTTTGAATAAAATTAAATATTATAGTTAAAAAAAGTTTGTCTTGTATCAATTTTTTTCAAATTTGAAATTTTATATTAGTCATATTTTATTTCCTTATTATTATTTTTTTTGTGTGAATTTTAAAGTAATTTTACATTGGTGCTTTGCTTTTATGCGATTTTTAAAAAATCACAGTCCATATCCCCCTTTTTTCAAGGTAAGTTATGTCTATTTTTGCATGATTTCATTTGCGCATGTTTTCTGAGGAACCTATCTATCTCATAAAATGAGACCCAGGTATATATAGGTATATATATATATATATATGGGGGGATGATCTGGACCAACAGATGAGTGCTAGTTCAGCATGAAATACATATATTGGAGATCATTTATCTTTTTTGCATGTGTGTGGTTATGTGTATCAGTTGTATGAGATAAATGAGATAGCTGAAGGGAATTTAAAATTGTGGGTTCAAACCCCTATTATATAAATATTCTCAATTTTCTTTAAAAATGTCTTACATAATTCTCCTGTTTGCTTATATATCCAATCCAAATCGTCTTTATAAAAATAATATTCTCAATAACCTCTGTTTTTCACTTATTCTTTTAATAATTTTATATAGTAAATAATATCATTCCATTTTTATCTATTAATCATCTTCCTTATTTACCTCTCTAAATCGTGCATTTTTTAATTCTCTTAATATTAATATAAAAAAAATCGAGCAATCATCCTTTTTTGATTTAATTTTAGTTGATCATTAAATAATATATTGCATTTATTAAAATCCTGGTTCACTCTGACATTTCTAACTCTAATTCCTTTATCATTAATTTTCATTGTCAATCGTCCAAAATTGTAATATTATTATCGTCTCATCCATTTTCATTGATTTAAAATTCATTAATCCAACATAACACACTGATAAGTTCACTGTTTCTATTTACAATATCTGTCATGTCAGAAAAGCTTATACAATGAACTCTTTTAACACCAATACAAGTTTACAAGCTTCATGTTATCAAAACAACATTCATGTAATAACTCTTCTAAATATATCTTAAATAAGACTAAATTAAACACTACTGTGTTTTAAATGTTCCTTTTATACATCTTTTTAGTAAAAAAAGGTAATTAAAATCTTAAAATATTTATAATAAATATCTCACTTTTAACTAATTCTTTTTTAATGTCTTAACAATGTAATCTAATTTATTTTATCAAATGTATTTTCAAATCAAGAAACCATTTTTTGTCTTCATCTATATGTTAACAATAATTATCAATATTTCACTTATAACTCTTATTGTTGTACTTCCTAAATCCATAATGCTCTTCGTTTGTAAATAGGCCTAATCTGTTACAACATTTCTAATTATAATAAATATGAGATTTAGGATAAACATTAACGAAATTCGTGGTAATTAAACGGTTGATGATGAAATAGTATTTGCATATTGTGAGGATGAGTTTAGGAAAAGAGTCTGTAGAAGTAAGTAGAAATTGTAGAGATTTTGAAATGAATATAAATGCAAATAAACTAAAGCAACACAATTATACAAAAAAGATTAAAAAGCAGTAAAAAGAAAATGGAATTGCTTAGTGTTTTTAAATATTTATGAATTTAATTAAATGACATGAAAAAAATGCAATAAAAATGAGAATGAAAATAACACATGAATAAACTAATTTTTAATAAACAGATGCTTCTAAAAATAAATTTAAAATATATGCCTCTTAACTTTTTTACTTAGATCAAAGATTTATATAAAGCAAAAATGTGAATAACTAGGAAAATAAAGACAAATATGTTATATGAGAGATGTAGGTTTAAATATCAATAGAAAAGATAACTTGAAATAAAGGGTGATCATCATGTAGGTTTTAAAGAGAATTAAAAAAAAATGTTAATTAATTTAGGAAAATAGCAAAGCAAATAAGCATTTAGAATGAGGCAGATAAAAGATGTAATACGTGTTTGCAAAGGCTATAGAGAATATGATAAAGAAAAAAATGATAATTTATGTTATGAATAAAACCAGGAATGAAAAGTTCAAAAATAAAAAAGCCAGGATAAGTAATTTGTTTAAAATTATTTCTTTAATTGAAATAATTAGTTTTTTAAAATATTTTTAATGTTATATTTTGTGATTATCATATCTAATATTAATATTTTATATAATACAAATATGACATACATGCTCTGCCTTTTGATTTTTTGCAGAAATTTTATATATATAGAAGGGGCTTGAACTCAGACTTTTAAACTCCCAACAACTATCCATTCTATCCTGAAAAATTGATGCGCATGACCACATACATGTGAAAAAGATATATTATCTCCAATATATGTATTTCATGCTGAATCAGTTGGTCCAGATCACCATCTCCCACACATATATACAATCAGAGTTTGTATATATTAAGATTGCATATCTTCACACCTTCATAGACCAACTTCAATTTTCTCCATTCTCTAACTTTTCAGCCATACTTATCATTGAAAATCCAAAAGATGGAACACACAAAGCCCTTGGTAATGCCAGTATTATTGTCATACCCATGTGGACATTAATTCATTCTAACCTTTCAAATATTGGACCTTAATATGTCCATTTAAATATGCAGAAGAAAGATGGGCTGAATATTAGCTAAATATGAAATATTTAAAAACATGTATATTGTCTGTATTAAACAATAAAATTAGAATGGACTTGAACTCAGAATTTCAAGCTTCTTACAACCATCTTAATATAAATTTGATATCTTAATATAATCAGAGCACTAATTGTAACAGACACTCACAAACACATATTTGTGAAAAAAAAGATCTCTAATATATGTAATTTATACTGAATCAGTACTCATCAGTTGGTTCAGATCACAGTCTCCTATACATATATTCAATTAGTGTTCAATTTATATATATAAGATAGTAACTTTATATTGATAGTTGCAGAGAGATAGAAAGTTTGAGTTGCCTTCTAATTGCATTAAGTTTAGTATAGACAATATATATATATATATATATTGTCTATACTTTAATACATATATGAACATGTATATATATATATATATATATATATATATAAATATTACATGTTCAGCCTGTATTAAAGTCTACATGGGTATGATAATATTGTCACCAACAAGGGATTTGATTGTTTGATACTGAAATTTTCAATGATGTGAATAGCTGAAGAGTTGGAGGGTAAATAAGATTGAAGCTTGACCATTAAAGTTTGAAGATTTTGCTACATTAATATAAACTGAGCTACTGTATATAACATGCATGTGTGGGAGATGGTAATCTGGTCCAACTAATAAATACTGGTTTAGCATAAATTATGTATGCAGTCATGTGTATCAGTTGTATAGGGTAGAGTGTATAGTTTTAGGGAGCTTTAAAGTCTGAGTTCAAGTCCATTCTAACTACATTGTATAGTATAGACAATGTACATGCATTTAAATTATATATATATATATATATATATATATATATATATATATATATATATATATATATATATATATATATATATATATGATGGAATTAGAATCCATTATGTTGCCTTAATAAAATACTTTAATAAAAATATAAACAAATATTATAGACAACTACATTAATAAATATTTAATTTATTACATCGAATCGATTTTCGTTCAAAATGAACCTTTTCAAGATGTTAGAATAAATCAAAAAGTCGCGCGATTTATATTAACATAGCACACACTTATTGTTCAAATTAAATCCTAAAAATTATTAAAATTTTTAATGTTTATTTATATATATATATATATATATATATATATATATATATATATATATATATTATAAAAGTAAACAGTTGATAGAGTTGGAAATTATGGAGTAGACCAAACCCACATATATGCTAAATTACAAAACACAATTCAAATATCTATCAACTGAATCATTACATTTGAGATTAAATTATAATAATGCATGTTTATATAATGATGATGTAAATAGTCCAATAAAACCAATAGTGTAAAAGCAAATAATTTGATGATGATGATGTCTTCTAATCTTGTCAGTTAAATTAGAGTATCAGTTTTATACAAAACATTCCTTATCAAAAAATATATAACTGTCTATAAGAATTAAGAGTATGAGTATTATAATTGATATCATATTATAATGATAATATTTCTAAGGGATATATTCTCAAGTCAAAGGAAAATTGTAATACTCTCCAAAAAGATAGAATATGTAAAACTCTAATATATATCTTTTTTACACCTTAGACAATATTAAGTGATAACAAGTAATGGATATTTAAGTGATAGAACATATTAATTTAGCAAGTATACATTTACATTTTAAAGAAAATATTGAGTCCAATCTAAAATAAAATAAACATTTTGTAGGATGTTAGATATAATTCATACATGAGACCTATGCCTTTGTGATAAATATATACCTTTGAAATATCATACTATCAACATACATAGATCTGGTTATTTATTGTATTAAAATAACTATTTAAAATATAATAGGTTAATAAGTATTATAAGATTAGTTATTATTATTTTAATAATAATAACTTTTAAATTAATTACTTCTCATATGCCTGTTTCCAGATATTAATCAAATTATCATTTTCCTATTTATGAAATCCCAATACTTGTTATGCAAATACTTCAGTTTCTAACTAACAAGCCAATTTGGTACAGTGACTCATCATGAGTGATTTCTAAATGTATTCCTGGAAATAGATGCATTTACTTAAAGTCAAAAGAAGTACTTATACCGTATCTAATATGAATGATCATTATATTCTTATACCAAGATAAAATATAGAATAAAAATATTTTCACCCTGTGATCTAAAGTGTCTATAAATGATATTTACATTCTTACTGTTTTACCTCAAAATTATGTAAGTTAATATTATTTATATCTCAAATGAAAGAAACATCTAAACTAATTCAATTAATCCTAGAAACAGATTACCTTAAAAAAATAAAATTACATGACATGAATAAAGATACTGTCCCCATTAATCATTATTAATAATATATTAAATGTGTATATGCAAATCAGTTCACTTATTCATGATTCCAGATGCTTATAAATACAAAATTGTAATAATAATAAAAAAAAGTGAAAAAATATAATTACCTCAAGAGAATCGATTTCTTTGAGCAATACGATGTAGAGAGAAAATTACATAATGACATACAAACTAATTATATGCTTTAGAATAGACATAAAGGAATACATTTGATAAAAAATGAAAGACATTAAAAATTATCTTCTCCAGCCTTCCCTCCAGATTATCCTGTAACTAATGATAACTTGAAAGAATGATTTTTTTTTTCAATTGACACAATATAATTTTCAGATAATCTAACCTTTAATAAGTAAGAAGAATGGCAAGCTTAACTATTGCCATTAGATGTTATTTTGACCTTTTTGTGTTTTTTCTTAAAATGCCTTGTTGAAATGACAAGATTGATAGCAAGAGTTGGATCAGCTCCTGGCTCCAAATTATCCTTCTTTGGTGTAGCCTCTCATTTTATTCAACAGCAACTTAAATAGTTCTTGTTCCTTTTTAATATAGAAAAGGCAAAACAAAAAGATGACCAGCCTCCTTACTAGTTGCTATATGAGTACTAAAACAAATATTCTTTTTAATTGCACATGAAATACATATGTATTTTCTTGACTTGGAGTTTCATACATTAACATATCACCATAATTAAATAATATTTCATATTAAATTAATAATGTTTTTTACACAATAATAATGAGAATAATTTGAAATAAACATTACTGTATGTTTTTTTATATATTAAATTCAATTTTAGGCAATAAACTCTTTAAAAACTCATAAAAGAATAACAAAGAATGGTAAATGTTGATTTTCATGTAGGTACCGATTCTTAATGACTGACTTTTATTAAGAATTAGCAGTTATATAATTTGATTACATTGACAATTCATCATTTCCAATATTAATAACAATATGTCAAGTTCTAATTAAACTTGTTAAAATAACATAAAAGACAAAAAATATTGTTCTATGTAACATTATTTATATAAAGTATTCGTTTAGTCAAAAGAAAAAAAAGTAAGAAAGTTGTATTTTTAGAGTTGACCCCTTAATATAATCTCATGCATTTTGAACAATATGATGAAGGATTACTAATACTATATTTAACTGAACTTAATTTATATATTAAAATATTTTTTCACTCAATTAATTTACATAGACCTATTCAAATTTTAATTAGACATTTATAGAAGTTTAAATGTATAGTTATATATGAAAAAATTAAGTCCAAGCCATGTTATAAAAAAGAAACGTTTTACATAATTTACTGCTAATATTTAAAAATATTATTTTTATTTAAACATTTGGTTTATTTTCAAATTTTACTTAGAGATACATTTCTGATAATCATATTATATTAATATTTAATATATATAAAAAATAATTTTGATAAAATTAAATCTAAAAATAAAAATTTATTCAGCCTGAGATAACTTTTAAAAAAAATTAATTAAAGTTTTAGACAATAATTAATGATGAATCAAAATTTAATTAATTTTCAATAAATTATTAAAAATTAATAGTTACAAAACTACATTTATGCATATTTTATATAAATATTTCAATATTAAAAATTAAATTTAAGTTGATTTCAAGACATGATATATTTAACTTTGCAATAAACAATAAAGAAGTTTATTAAAATCTATCTCAGAATTTAACATGCAACATAAAAAAATGCTTATTTAAAATAATGTTAGATTTTGGGAACAACTGTGTTTAATATTAAAATGTATAATATAATAATAATAATAATAATAATAATAATATATAATTGCAATAATATCTGAATATAGCACATATATAGTTATGTATGTGTCAGAGAATCAATGTATAAAATGATGATACAACAGTATATAATGAAAATTTATTTTTATGATTGATTTGTTTTAAAATATTATTTTTATTAAATTATTTAGTTATCTGGAAAAAAAAATTAAACATTTATAATTAATTATTGCAGCAAAATTAGAAAAAATGAGTATGTTAAAATGCAGTAAAAATCTCTTGTCATCATCACAGTTTTTGCTTTATATTATAGGTACTAGCCATTACATAGATTTTTCCAAAACAAAGTTCTACCCAGATATAGTTATGATAAACAAAAATATTTAGACAGATCATAGACACTTGAAAGTTACCAAATTATATTAACAAACATATACCCAAAGTACCATCAACAAGAATGAATTATTTGCACACATAAATAAAAACTGTGAATCAAATTCAAACTCAAGTGTTTAGTCCTTATCAACTCAAGTTTGATTTTCATTATTTGATTATTATTCTTTTATTTGATTAGATAAAAAAGGAAATCTTTCATTTGATACATTTCTTTCTGTGATATCCATGTTTTACATTTTTGTACAATATTTAATTAATTTTTTACAACTTTCTTTATTTTTCCAATGACCTTTTAGTATTATTATTATCTAGTTGAAAATAAATTTTATTTTGATGAAATGCCCAACAACTATATACCTTAATATTCTACACATATTCTTTGTTCTTTTGTTTAACATGTATTTACTTTCTAACTTAATTATTAATTATCTTTTCAAAAAATAAGGTTCTGGAAAGTTTATTTTGTACAGGTAGCAAAGGTTGGCCATAAATCTTGTTCTTAAAGAAAAAAATCCTTAGTGAATAGTTTTCTATTTTTATTTTAATCATCTAACATAAGAAAAGAGGCAGAAATTTTGTTACAATTCTTATAAAAATTAATCTACAGTTATGCTGTCATGACAAATAAATAATTCAGAGTGCAAACACATGTAAAAGAGATTTTGAACATTTCCCCAACATTGACCATATAATCATTTGATTAATCATCAACATAACTTTTGATATTTTACTATATTAATAGATGTATTATATTTAAAAAAAAAAAATTGCGGTCCCAGGCTGCCATTTGATGACGACTTTTTATTTAGATACTTACAACTGCAGATCACTTTCAAGTGAAGGAAAATTGCAAGAATTAGAAGAAGAACTGTCTTATATTAAATGGGACATTATTGGACTTTGTGAAGTTAGAAGAAAAGGAGAAGAAACAATTGATTTAAAAAGTGGACATATACTCTATTATAAAGGCACACATATTGGAAATAGAAGTGGAGTAGGATTCATTATAAATAAAAAGTGGAAGAACAATATTGTGGAGATTGATGGTGTATCAGACAGAGTGGCAAGATTAGTTATACAACTTAATAGCAGATACCAAATGCAGATAATTCAGGTTTATGCCCCAACAAGTTCTCATAGTGATGAAGTAGTAGAAAATTTTTATATGGATGTACAAAAGGCTTTTGATCAGAGTAAACAACATTTTAAAATTGTTATGGGAGACTTTAATGCTAGAATTGGTAGACAAATGAAAGATGAAATTGCTGTAGGTAATTTTGGTTATGGTAATAGAAATGAGAGAGGACATAGACTTGTGGAGTTTGCAGAAAAAGAAAAACTTTATATTATGAATTCATTTTTTGAGAAAAATGTTAAAAGGAAATGGACATGGAATCATCCAAATGAAGGTACAGCACAATTGGATTATATTTTGACTAACAGAAAATACATATTTCAAGATTGTAATATTCTTAATAAATTTAACACAGGAAGTGATCATCGATTAGTAAGGTGTAAGTTACGTGTTAATGTAAAACTAGAAAGACAAAAATTATTAAGAAAATAAATATTTACAGTTGATATTCCTAATCTTCAGAAACATTCTAATGAATTTAAATTAGAACTTACAAATAGGTTTCAAGTGTAAGGAGATTTTGAACATGATACAGATTTGAATGAAATTAATGTGAAAATAACTGATACACTTTTAAAAACTGCAACAAACATAGCTGGTAGAAAAAAGCAGCAATTGACTAATAAAATTTCTACTGAGACTAGAGAATTTATGAAGAAAAGAAGGAATATGAAGATATACAAAAATGATGTATTAAAAAGAATTGAATATCTCGAATTTTGTAAAATGGTACGGAAAAGGGTTGAAAATGATATAAGAAAGTATAACTGTGAAATAGCAAGGAAAGCTGTAGAAGAAAATAAAAGTCTCAAAAATGTTAAACAACATTTTGGTATTGGTAGGAAATTTATATCTGCAATAAGAAAAAAAGATGGAATTATTACTAAAAAGAGAGATGACATCATGAAATTGGTAGAAGATTTTTATCAAGAATTATATAGTAATAAAGAAAAAGTACCTCCTATATCTATTACATCTTCTGAATTGCCCAAAATTTTAAATGAAGAAGTGAGACATGCAATTAAGTGTATGAAGAAAGGAAAGGCTCCAGGAAATGATGGAATTACAATCGATATATTAAAAGAAGCAGGTGAAGAAATAGAAACAATTTTAGCAAAGTTATATACCAAATGTCTAAATGATAAAGATGTACTGGAAGATTGGAAGAATGCAGTAATAATATTAATATTTAAAAAAGGTGATAAAGAAGATATTAGAAATTACAGACCTATCAGCCTTTTATCAGTTTTATATAAAATTTTTACCAAGATATTTACAACTCGTCTACAGAGAACTTTGGATTTCCACCAACCAAGAGAACAAGCTGGATTTAAAAGTGGTTTTAGTACAATAGATCATATCCAGGTATTGAGAGAAGTCATAGAAAGGACAAATGAATATGAGTTGTCATTATGTTTTGGATTTGTAGATTATGAAAAGGCATTCGATTCTATACACATTTCTTCAGTGATTAAAGCATTGGATCATCAAGGTATAGATCCAGGATATTGTCATATTTTAAAGAATATTTATAAAAATGCAACAGCAACAATTAGATTACATAATGATACTGGAAAAATCAATATTGAGAAAGGTGTAAGACAAGGTGACTCCATATCTCCAAAACTCTTTACAGCAGTGCTCCAAGAAGTATTTTGTGGATTAACATGGGAAACTAAAGGAGTGAAAGTAAATGGAGAGTATTTAAGTCATTTAGATTTCACAGATGATGTAGTTGTTTTTGCAAATAATGCTTCAGAGCTTCAGGAAATGTGGCAAGAGTTAGCCGATGAAAGTAGAAAAGTAGGACTAAAGATAAATGTTAAAAAGACTAAAGTAATGTTTAATCACTTTGCTCAAAATATGAAAATAAAGATTGATTATGAAGAATTAGAAGAAGTTAACAGTTACAAATACCTTGGTCAGATTATTAATACAGATGGAAACATAATGTAGGAAATTAATCATAGAATTAAACTTGGTTGGAGTGCTTTTGGTAGAAATAACTTGATACTAAAAGGAAATATGCCTATGTGTTTGAAAAGGATGGTTTTTAACAAATGTGTTTTACCAGTTCTTACTTATGGATCTGAGACTTGGAAACTTAATAGAAGAGCAATACAGAGACTTCAGACCACTCAAAGGAGTATGGAGTGTATGTTGGGAGTAACAAGAAGAGATCGAAAACGCAATGTATGGGTAAGACAACAAACAGGTGTTACTGACCTTATTGAAAAAATTAAAAGATTGAAATGGAGTTGGGCTGGACATATTGCTAGAAGAGATGATAATAGATGGACAATTGAAATTATAAACTGGATTCCAAGAGATTGTAAAAGACCCAGAAAGAGACCACATGTGAGATGGATGGATGAAATAAGAAAATGTGCAGGGGTGTTGTGGAGAAGAGAAGCTAAAGATCGGAGAAGATGGATTAAACTTGGAGAGATCTTCATCCTGCAGTGGACTGATAATGGTTGATGATGATGATGATTATATATTTTTAAAAAACATTTATATAATAATAAATAATATATTTATTCTTCATTTTATCTTATTCTAATTTTAAGCTATTTATAAATTAACCTCTTTCTTTACTTCCTAATAGCTGAAAATACTCTTAGATATTAATTCCTGAAAATGATCCTGGACTTCAGAATAAATAAATAATATACAAACAAATGTAGAAAAATAATGTTACAACTTCAAAAATCTATTACCTGGATTATAATTAAGATTATTAAAACTATACATTTGAAAACCAGTCTGTATAGACATCATGTACTAATAATAATTATTATTTTTTTTTATAATGAGATGCTTAATGTGGAACATAGAAATAGATGGAGATTTACAGTGAGTTAAAATAATCTTTTACTTTTTTATCTGTTAGAAAAAAAATTAAACATTCACTGTAAAGTCAAGTAGTCCCATGGAAAAATTAAAATGATGATTCCACTGAATGTCTTTAATAAATCATTCTATATTTACAATAACTAAAAATAAAAATAAAGTCAGTTATTCATGGGCTTACTAAACTGAAAACATCATTTGCTGATATTCAAAATACGTTTAATAAATTTCTCTTTAAATTGCAGCCGGTCTAATACATTTATATCTCGAGACGTAATTTTTATTTCGATTAAAGTTGAATAATTTATATACAAACAACAAGTAAGTTCTAGAAATAAAATTTTACTCAAAATTTTAAATTACTCAGATAATTTATAATATATAGATATAGATATGAACTTTATTGATTTGATGTATTAAAGCTTATATACCCAAGAAATCACCATGTTTAAAATCGGTTTCAGAGAATAAATTTTTGATACCATCAATTACGATAATATTTTTTATTTTAAAATATGGAGTTTAGTTTGCTGATGATAAATAAAATATATTTTGTCTCTCTTTTTATAATAACTGTGGCGAATGAGTTATTATTCAATTTTGACGGTAATTTAATAAAGAGGTAAAAAATACGGAATATTTGAAAAAAGTATAGAATAAAAGTTTATAAAAATGTTATCTATTATTTTTAAATATATATAATTTTAAAATATATAAATATCATATAACTTAATAAAATTGTTTTCTAAAATGTAATATTTTAAATAAAATAATATTGGCTATATATATGTATATCATCTGATCCGTTATCGCTCCATCGCAGGATGATCTCCAATTTCAATCTATCTTCGATTTCTAGTCTCTCTTCTCCACTTCACCCCTGCACACATTCCTATTTCATCCATTAACTCATATGTGGGCGCTTTCGAGGTCTAAAAAATCTCTTGGAATACAGTTTAAAATTTCATCTGTCCATCTATTACCATCTGTTCTAGCAATATATATATATATATATATATATATATATTGCTATATATTGCTAGATAAAGATATATATATATATATATATATATATATATAATCTTTCCCTACAATTTTAAAAGTTTTGCTTAATTAGATACTCTCGCCTCAGTTGTTTCTACTAAACTGAAGATATTTGGAAAACAACAGTTTTTCTATAATGTAGATATTGTATTCTGTTATACTTAATTCGTGTGATTTTATTCCAGTGAAATATGCATAACATATCCTTTGTAAAATTATTATATCTCAAATTAGATAACTTAAAAGTACATCAACTAGGCACTGATTGTATACACAGTATTATAATAAGTTTTTGAAACATTTACTATTTAAGATATTGAAAAAGAGTGTATGCATATTTATATTTGTCATTAAAAGTTGTCATTAACATAAATGGATGTTTATTTAATGAAAACTCTAGCACATAATTTGTTTTTTTAAAAAATAAGTAACAACTTTATCAGAAAGAGGAAAATGCTTTCCAGGATAGATTTGCGCAGAAATAACTAAATCAATTGGTCTTTATCAAATCCTTGCAAAAATTTGTTTCACCATAGTTTATTATTTTCCAATCGCATTTTGTTATGATTTATTTACAAGTGTATATATTTTGTGATATATTAATGCTGTTTTACTCTCTTTTAGATAAGTATGTCAAAGTTATTAATAATTATTTAATATATAAGGGATTCGAACTCAAATTTTCACACAACCCTCAACTCTCCAAGACATCTCATATTGCTGACTCACTTGATCACACACATGTTGAAAAGATAATCACCAATATATGTATTTCATGCTAAACCAGCACTCGTCAATTGGTCCACATTGCCATCTCCACACATATATAAAATCAGTGCTCAGCTTTATATTAAGATAGCAAATCTTTATACTTCAATAGACAGGCTTCAAACTACTTCAGCCTTCCATTTCATTGAAAATCTGATGATGGAATGTTCAAAGCCCTCATTAGTGCCAAGGTTGTCATCTTACCCATGTTGACGTTAGTCATTCTGACCCCTCATGTACAGGAGAATAATCCATTTTACATACATATGCGAGGGATGGGCAGACCTTTAACGCACTTTGTATCAATATGTAAATTAATAGACTCGAGAATTTTATGTTATTAGTAGTTCATTTATAGTGTTTAAATTCTTTTAAAAGCAATATAACTATTGCTAATACATTTAACTAAAAGACAGTTAATTGGCCTCAAGATTGTACAGGAATTGTGCAAATTAATATTAAATAGTAATGAAAAAATATACATAAAAATTAAATTTTGGATAAAATTATTTTGAAGCATTTTAATAACAATAAAAAGTAAAATTTGAAAGTACATTAATAATTTTTATTAGTCATTCATCCTATCTTTTCACAAAGACTTTATGTTGTGTTTGAAAAAATGAGAGTATTCATTTATAGTTAAATCCACAAAGAGTATGTGCATTAGCCTAATGCTAATTATTATTATAGTTTAAAAACATCGCGCTATATTATATAAATATCTTATTTAAACTAGAGATTATACAATAATGAAAAATGTGTCTGCAGTGTAATTTTCACTAGATCAGTCTCATGCAAGGTGGGATTGGTTTCTATCTACTTTAACACCTTGTGAAGATATGTAATCATAAACATATGACCAAAATATGTGAATAATATTCATGATCCCCAAGATTCACATTTTATGCTGAACCAACCTTCATCAGCTAGTTCAAAACACAATCTCTTACACACATCTTTATCACTGTTCATCATATATATTATATTATATTTAATGTTTTCACAGTTGTATGATATAGATAATTTATTATTTAATATTTCAATTGAAATATTAAAGAGACCTACTGGTTTCAATAGGGCTGGCGAAGTACAACCTATTCCAGCTATGTGGAAACCTGTCATTTTATCTCTGTCTTCTAATATTAACTTAAAATTAATAGGTGAAAAAACTGAGGTCAATAAACATTTTGATAAGCTTCATATTGTGAATGCTAAACTACTTCAAGTTGAATCTCATTCCCCATCTCACCCTCAGTCATGTTACTGTTTGAGATCTAACAATTATTCTTTCAAAAGTTAACCTTGACAATGGTGGATGTTAGTTCATCGAAATATTGGTTTGTAATGCAAAACAACACACAGTTTAGTCCCAAAAATAATAATTTATACATATATTAGATAGATAGATAGATAGATAGATAGATAGATAGATAGATAGATAGCAAATTAATACAGTTTAATTGATGTCAAATGTGCTACCCTCACAACTTTGACAAATATTTTCTAGCTATATATATACTGAACAAGGATAAAGATATGTGAAACTGATGGGCTGCTGGTTTGGCACAAAATGTGCATCTTGGAAACATGTCTTTGGTCATATGTTTATAATTACATCCCTCAACAAGGTGTTCAAATGGATAGATCAGTCTCTACATTATGTGAGAATGGTGTTATTCAGTAACTCTTGAACTTTTATAAATTTAAACAATAAAAGAAACAAAAACATATAAAGCTTTATTGCTTGTCAATTTACAAAGATCTTAAATGACGTTTTTGAACAATTTGTAATTTACTGCAAAGTTTCAAGCGATATTATAAACAAATATCATTTGCGATGTATTTCTAATTAACATTTATATACTAAGATATATAATAAAGTTAATTTAAAATTACACAGTATATATATAGCATTTCAATAAATAAATAAAACTTACATAATAATTCTATATTAATAAAATGAATAAGTAATTTAAACAATCCAATATTGTATATTTAACAATGAGAGAAAGAAAACGATAATAAGATTAAAAAATACAAAGATTCAAAAAGCTCAAAAATTGAAATATCACATTTCAAAAAATAATAATATTAAAGGTATAAAATATTAATTCTGAATTATATTTAAATAAGGTGCTAAACAAACATTGTTTTAACAAAAATAAAATTAAGACTAAAACATGAATGCATTTTATCAGATTTGTTAATGATAAATGTAAAATTGCTTTAAAAAATAAGGCTTACATTGAACTATATTGACTTTCCAAAATATAAATGCAAGTAAGGTTAAAATTATAAAATAAAAAAAAAATAGAAATGTTAATTTGACAATCTTTGTTTTTAATTGTCTAGAAAAAAGTTATAATCATAGTTTCATTCACAATAAAATAACTATTACTTTGCATCCCATTGAAACAATCATTAAAAATAATGTACTAGATGATTTATTTGAAATGTAATTTTGTGTGGAGCAAAAATGTGACTAGTAATCAAAGAAATAGGAAGATTGGAGACATTGGAGATATGAACATAAAGTAAAAAGAAAAAAAATAAGACATTGTATAAAAACATGCTAATTAGAAAGAATAAAAATATAAAAAAATATTGAGATTATTTTTTAATCATAAAACATAAGTATTTCAATAAAAATAATTGTAAAAATGAAAGAAAATGTGGAAAAATATTAAGAAATATATAAATCAAATTTATAAATGAGTTATTGAAATTAAACTGAGAGAGTGCAAATCTCTCAAGCGCTGCACTTTATAAAAATAAATGAGTTTTTGCAAAAATTTGAAAAATAAAGAAGGAATGATGAGGATATAGGTAGTTTAAAATTGTGTGTGTGCTTTGTTGTTAAAAAATAATTATATATATTTTAATCATAATTTTAATGGATGTGAGGAATATATATATATATATATATATATATATATATATATATATGTTGTATTAAATATTTCCATGGATTGTTATTATAATAAAGAATAGAAATAAATATATTGTATTCATGTAAACAGACATAACTTTTACTTTTTGATATTAAATCACTAAACTTCATATGATCACCATTCTTCATGCTTACTCAAGCTGTATGGAGAGTTTAGCTTTTAATATTGTTGAAAAACTATCAATTATTAGCAATTGACACCCTGAGACTAAGTAAGATTTCTCATTAATGTATAATAGCTCTTTTGTTAGGGCTTTTTGTTGAAGTAGATTACTGAGAAAAAAAATTCTAAATAATATTATTTCTCACATGATAAATAGTATGGAATTTAACTGTACAATAACTGTTATGATTATGTAAGTAATAATATTGCTACTGAAAAACTTTTTAAAGAAACATAAAGCAATTATAATTGATTTCAAATCAAAACTTTTAATTTGTCATAAGCTATCTGCAGTCCAGATAATGCAAGCACCTCACCAGAACTTTACATGCAGCCAGGTATGATTTTTTAAAAATAATACATGTTTGTATTAACTTTATGATTATACCAGCATAATACATTTTATTAAAATTTTGCATGCTTCATTCATTTTCATCCACTCACCCATGATGCTTGCTGCAAATAAATGATTTCTTGACAAATCAATTAATGTAAAGATAAGGATTTTAATTTGTAAATATTTACTTTCTATTTTCACCAATTATAAACAAATTGTTGTAACAATTATGAAATGTTAGTAAGAGAATTTATGTGTGAATATGTAGTCTTAATGTAAAAGATTTACTTTTTTAAAATAAATTGACTTTGAATAATGTCAACATTATGCTTCAAACTCGATTATGCAATAAGCTAGTAAAATATCATTATTATGTGTCAAATGTAAATATATTAAGTATTCATTATTCTAAGGATAACTTTCATAAAATCTCAAACACTTAACCATAGCTGGATTTAGAACTCTAATCTAAATAAAGAGATATGGTATTTTATTATGCAGTTAAAAAGAGGGAAATGCTATCATGTTTTTATACTTAGAGAAATAAGCGATTTCTTGGAAATGAAAGACTGATTAATATAAGTAGATTAGTGATCTTATATTTTCAATAGATAAAAAAAAACCTCATTTAATTTATAAATTAGATGTCTGCAGTAAAGGTTTTGAAACAAATCTTGAAGATTGAGAATATCATTTTAGACCTAGGGATGCATTTAAACTTCCATATTAAACAATGCGTCTTGCTAAAATTTATAAATATAGTCATCTTCTACTTTTTCTTCTACTTTTTCTTATATGAGAGGTATAAGAATTGATTTTGTAATAAATCTGATGTAGATAAAATTTTAAATTAAAATTTATACTTAATTCAATATTTATGATATTTTTAGTGGTGGAGTTAAGTTTATAAATTACATTTTTTTGAAGCCCACTTCTGGAAAAGGCTACCCATATCTGCTCTAAACAATAGCATCTGTCAATAGTACTATGATTAACAAACTAATATGAACAATTAGTGAGTGACCTTTTAAAGCTCACAGTACATTAATATTAAATAAATAAGAATATAATGTCGTTAATGGTTACTTTGCTGCAATAAGAAAAAAACATGTTTTATAAAAATAATGTTATTATAATGTTGATTTAACAAAAATCTGATTACATCTAAAAGAATAACCACTCATATATCATCCATTCTTTTACCATGATCTAACCAAAATAATATTTTAATATTAAAATTTAATGAACTTTTAATTTTAATATTAAAATTTTATGAACTTTTAATTTTAATAAACATTTTGTTTCATACACATGCTCATATATATATATATATATATGAGCATATATATATATGTGTATATACATATACATATATATATATATATATATATATATTGTGCCCTTTTCTATAGGTCAGTAATAATTTATAACAGTCAATTACTAAAAATTTTAAATTTAGAATATGTTCTTTTAATACATTAATTATATTAAGTCAATTATATCTTTAAAGTACAATTTGAAGCTAAAGAGAATATGTAGTATATAAAATCATTTAAAAATAGTTATATAAAGCTTTAAATATTGTTTCATATGGTTGTAAAAGCTGGCCATATTAAATAACACAGCTATAAATAATTAAAAGTATATTTAATAAATTCGATTTTAATAGTTTAAAACTTATAGTTAATAAATGCTATGTTTAAATTTATAATCATATTTAATAAGCAAAAATTAATATAGTATATTTTAAAATAAACTTTATGATGGTGAAAATTATATCTAGTTTTATATTTTCTAAATTATTCTTCCAAATTTTTTATAATTATTTTATATAATATAATAAGTGTTGAAAATCGTCTGTCAAAGTTATAATCATGTGACCTTTAATGTATACTCTCACACACACTGCTTGTTTGAATTAATAACAAAGTTTAAAATATTTTAAAAGTTATATTATAGAATTGGATAGAATTATTGCCTATCATAAAAGTAAATAGTATTAAACATTAAGTTAACTATCGTATGTAATGTTTTAAATAATGTAATAAAGACGAATACATTCATAATATAAAAATTAAATATTTTATTTAAATAAAAATAGATAAATTGAATATTAAGAAATGGAATAAGTTATTAAATGTTATTTTAAAAGTTATTTTAAATATTTAAATAGTTTTAATAAAATAATAATTTATTTAAAAGTAATATTTTAAATAATATTTTAAGTTCATTACGTCATAATTTTTTATTTTCAAATATAATTCTACTATAAACTGAAAATATGTAAATTTGTTCTCAAGCTAAAGTAAGAATTAACCAATAGAAATAGGTATTCTTACAGACTATAAATATTGTTGTAACTAAGTTATCAGGGGAGATTAATAATGTATTGAAACCAAAGAAAGGTATATTTGCAGCTCTCAAAGAGATAGTATTTTTTTTTTTAATTTTTTATTTTAGTCAATTTTTTTTAGTACTTTCTTATAACTTTATCTGCAAAAAACTAATTGATAATTTTAAAAAATATTTTTTGCAAAAGAGAGTATAAACTAAAAAAATATTTTAATAATTTCGTTTGACATGCTTTGTTAAATTTTTTAAAGTTCTTTATCAGTGGTATTTTATCTAAAAGTTTAACCTAAACTACGCAATAAAAAATGGATTTACTACGAAATAAAATGGATATAAATTGTAATACTGAAGAAATATTTGAAATATATATTGATACAGCTTTATTAATATTTCACCGAAGAACTGTTTTGGTACATAAAAAACCACAGTTCGAACATCATACAGAGTCTAATGAAAAAATTGGAGACACATTATTATTTATAAGCTTATTCAAGATTTATTTTTTAAATGGTAATAAGATAATTATATATTGCATGAATTATTTTATATAATATGATATTCAAAGGAGTAAAATGTTATATCCTTTCTAAAGGTAACATTTTTTAAAAAATATTTTCGAGTGCAAAATCTAAGAAAGAACCCAGGAGATTATGTTATAGAAGCGTTTTTGATATTAAAATATCCGTTCTTAGAATTATTTAAAATGTATTTGGAAATGATTTGTTGAAAAAATACTTGAAGTTTTATTTTAAAAGAGATTTATAAAAAAATACCAAACGAAAGTTTAAATGTATCAAGAAGGAAACTTATATAAAAAAGTGAACATACAGTTGAATAAGAGATAGATCCATGGAAATACAAATAGTACTTAAAAGTTCATCGAATATTTTTAAAGCTAAATAAGATGGATTGATGCATTGGATACACAGAGAATATTGGTAGAGAAAATACTTAAAAAGAAGCTTCACGGGATTAATTAATATTATGATTTAATAATTATCGTCTTAAATTATAACCAAGGATTATTTTCTAAATTTTATTAAATGGATTAATAATTATTTTTATTTTAAACTTTAACGCACTTAGAGGAGAACACTTCTAAAAACTCTAGAGAAAATAATAAGCATTTTGGATTTATCAGGAACTATCGTCAAGAAAATATGTAACTATAGTTTTGATTCCTTTTATTTTGTTAACCTAGTTTAAATCTAAATTTTTATATAAGATTAGGAAAAACATAAAAACATTAATTTATTAATATTAAAATTTTATAATATAACCATCTAATAATTTAGCTAAAAATATTTTAATATAAAGTGTATGGGTGTGAATTTTTATATCTGCAATGCTCAAGTGGACAAAGGAAGCCTACTGAACATGATGACTAGATAAAGATTATTGGTAATAATAATAACTATTAATAATTTTATAATGTATATTTTTTTTGTGTTTTCTTTAGATCATCTATGGATAGTAAGAATGAAGTATAAAAGCTTTTTTTTTTTACATATATGTACCGCATTTCATACAACATTTTAAAAAACATTATGAGATAGGATTGATTTGAAAATATGCATACAACAATTTTTTTTTATTTTATTAGTAATATAATCCAACATAACAAATAATTATGTGATTCTTTTAAAATTTTCATGTCATTGGATATTCAAATATTGTCTAAGTAGATTGTATATAATTAGACATATAGAATAATGAAGTGAGCAGACTTTTCTTATGGGATCGTAAGATTGTTTAACTATTAATGAATTTTATTTATTGTTTTGTAAATGCAGATAGTTATTTATCGATGTAAGATGTAGAAAAATCTTGAGAAATAATGTTGAAATAGTGGCTTGGAAGTACTTAGTGAATAGGAAACCAAGATGATGTTTTTAAGAAATAGGATGTTATAAGGAATGGAAATAATATTTAGTTTTTATGTGGTTATCAGCATAGTTAACATAGCCCTATGACTGATACACATTTTATTGGACAGTGTTTATATTTCTTTAAATATTTGATGTTCTAATAAAGCTGAAGAAATAGCTTTAACATCGTCCCTGTACTAGAGGATATTAGGCAGGTAAATGTCCTACCTCTTCGCACTGTGCCATGATTTTGAGATATGTTAAGAGTAATACTCTAGCTTTCTTCCTTAATCCTATGCATCTGTTTTCGCTATCTTTATTTCATGTAACTGCATCGTTTAGTAAGATATTTTAAAAGAAATGATAAATAATTTAGAACTAAGGTTGTGCTATCATTTTTTGGATAAGATTAGTTTATTTGCTTATAAGGAACAGAATATTATAACTTAAAATTGAAGATCCAAAGTATCCTAAGGAAAGAAAAAAATCATAGAATATATTTTGAATTTTATTTCGGAAATGAAATATAAACTTTTTAAAATAAAGTATCTAAACAAAGATATTTTCTTTAAAGTGATAATAATTTTAAATGCTTTAGTATTATTTTTTTAAGAGAAAAATAAGTATTGCATATTTTTAAAATACAATAGTACAAAGTAAATTATGTAAGCAATATGCATAGTATATTTTTTATTTATTGATTAACAGAAATATATTGATGATTACACTTATATCATACTAAAGTAAGGCTTAAAGAAGAATATATTATGATTAGTAAACATTGTATGATAAATACTAAAATCTAGTACTGAATTTTTGGATAATATTTTGTGTAACATCTTTGACTTTGCAAGATGAAATTTTTTTTAATAATATTTTGAGAGGTCCATACTCATTATAAAATTTTGTATTCTATAGAATGCTTTCTAAGTATGAATTTTTTAAAATAAGATAGTTTAATAATATTAAGGATAAAATGCTGTTGCTAATAAAGTAGATAAATATATTTTGTAATAAGTTAACCATAATGAGAAACCAAATAGTAACATTTTTTAAAAAATTTTGTCCTAAATCTAAATAAAGAAATAATTGAAATATAAATTATTTTTTTTATAACCCGGTATATCAAACTGTAAAGTAAAAAGGTTAAGGATATCCACTGTAAATAGTGTAAATAAATTGTTTAGTTATTTATTGTTAGTAATAAACTTTGTTATTTCAAAAATTTTGTGTCAGAGTTATTTATTTCTCCACATAGCTGCATGAAAACACGATATATGCATAATAATTGAAACAAATATATAATTTTGCACAAAAGATAAATAGAGAATCATTTTAAGAATTTTAAATATTTTATTGGTATTCATTATAATTAAATAATCATAATCTTACATTATTTTATTGGTCATAAATCAGTTATCACAATATTATGTTAAATTATATGCTATCAGTTGGCACACATATTTTGTTTGTTAGATTATTAAAATGCTACCACATATTTATTATATCATTACATGAAGATATAAGATCATATTATATTATTTCATTATTTTATTATGGTAATAAAAATATAATGAAAAGAAAAGATATACAGAATTAGTTAAACAATGAAGAATACTATTACTGTTATTTATTATTATTAGTTTCAGTGTAGTAGATTATGACATAAAATCCCTTCTCATATTTTACTACCATATTTTATTAACTTAGAATAAACTTTATGAACCTGAGATTATTTTATTTGAGCTAGATTATTACAAATAGAAGATTAAGACTTAATAATTAGTTTAATCTTAGTGAGTAGAAGTTAATAAAGTCATAAGAATACTATGAGTTTGTTATTTAAAATAGTAATAAGGGGGGATAGTGTTTTTATGCCATTGAGGTAGTATCCTGTAGGATATTGGCTCAATGCAATCTATCTTGTCACCTGTATTTTCACTTGAAGTCTCATGAAAATATTAAATATTTATAAATAAAAATAAGCTTGTTTATAGCTATTAGCACGCTCTTAATTTTACATATTTGTAAGTGCAAGCTATATATAAGTCATGTGACATTTGACTTGTTATTATTACTATTAATTTATTTTTATAAACTGAACCTTATTCGTATTTAAAATTTGAGCTAGTGAAATATTTTAATTTTAATACTGAATATTTTAGTTATTAATTATTAACTGAGATAGAACCCGTTTTATTTTATATCATATACTATCTGGAAGTGGAGATGCACATAGACAAGGTTAGAATGAATATATATATATATATATATATATATATATATATATATATATATATCTATATATATATATATATATATATATATATATATATATATATATATATATATATATATGCAAATATTTAGTAAGATATTTTTTTATCTACAGAACAAATAGCCATTTGAATAACTTAAGTGCTTTAAATTTATTTACAACTAAAACATTTTAAGATAACAATAGCTGGAAGAAAATTAAAATATTGTAAATTAGTAACCATGTTAAATAAATTCTTTATAATAGAATTCTAATAAGTTTCAGTTTTTAAAACTGAAAATGGAAAAAAAACTTAAATATTCTGTTGTAAATTAATTGTTATTTAGATTTTTGATTTCAAAAAGTAATATTTATCTAAGTCAAAGGGGTTTCATCAGTTACATGTTTGAAAAATGAAGTCTTACATACCCATTGATATATAGCATTACATATGTAATGTTTTACAGTAATTATAGGTAGAATAATTGTTTTACAAAGTGATACATATGACAAATCATGTTTACATACAATTTTCTAATATAATATTGTGATAAATAAATGAAAGATCAATATAATCTAAATCAGCACACATAGAGTAGGGTGGAAGTGGTGTTACATAAATATAAACAATCATTGTAGGTGTCATGGCTAAAGATTAGTTTCCCTGTTTTGCACATTTGGAATTCGTTTGAAGTTACTCGGTCAAATGTACTTTTGAGTTCATTTGGATGTGTAAGTGAATGAATGTCCATGTTCTTCCATGATAATATAGTCTTTATTACAGAATTTATCATGAAGTAAAGGTAAAGCAATGAGTTCATGCATGATATGCAATTGAATGTGTTAAGGTTATGTAGAATGGAAGGTAGTTGATGGTTCTAGTATGGAGAGTTTTGCCTGTTTTAATAACAGTTATAAGCAAGCATAGGAAATGGTAACCATGTGATGTTTGGTGGTTTAATACCAATCCTGCCTAATAGGATAGTGGTGGCTATGGTTATTGAAGAACCAAAAACACCAAAATGTATGGGTATTGGACTGAGTTCAGACCTATATAAATATACAAGCTAATGGGCTTAGATTGAAAATAATAGTGTGTTTTTAATTTTATTCTTTTAATTTTGTAGTTAAGTAGAGATAAAAAGTGGCTGCTGGAGGGTTGCATTAGATCCTAAGATATAGGTGCAGTGCTCTCAGATTAAGACTCCTCATTGGTAAAGGCCACAATCCAGAAACTAGTCTGGGGATATTGGATGAGTAGGCACTAGATAAGGATTTTATGCACAAGCCTTCTGGCATCCATTGATTTCTCTGGCTTGCACTGAGATGCATTACTGTACGGATAGTTTTGCCTGTTTTAATAACAGTTATGAGCAAGCATAGGAAATGGTGATCATGTGATGTTTGCTGGTTTTAACTTTATTTCATACATGTATTTTCAGATATACTTAATCTTCATATTTATATTATTCAATTACACCACACATTCCTAAAACATATAATCAAAGCCATGTAAAACTGGTAATTCAACCCCAAGATGCAAATTTTGCGTAAACTAGCATTTATCACTTATCATAGAGTGAATTGGATGTACTAAGAAAAACATACTAAGCTAGCTTTTTGGGGGAAAAAATTAAAGTTAAATTATAAAAATAGATTTATTTATAGCATTATGCATTTTTTTCCCCCGTGGACATTTGAAAATAAATAAAAACATTATTTAATTATATTATAAATTATAGTAAAATAATAAAATCTGATTGCAATAAAAGTTCCTCAATTTTGACAAATTAATTTGACCAAATTAAAAATGATGCAATAATATAGAAAATAAGACAAACGCAAACATTAATCTAATATTTAAATTAACTCTATATTTTATGTTTATAAAATACTCATAGTTTTAAAAAAAATGTTTAAGTTTTTTTAAAAAAAAAAAAAACAAAAAAATCAGCAAACAAAATAAATAACTCATTAAAATATTTGTAGAGCAAAAAAATAAAGTACTAAAACTAGGCTGAATACTTCTTTAATGAGCCTTTTCTTTAGGTTTAAAAAAAAAGTAAAAGTCTTAATGTCCTGCATTAATGTTAACTAAAAATTATAGTGCGCAGTTAAGATGCATTAGCAATAGTCTATAGACATAGAACTTAAATTAAATTTACTTTAATTATATCAATTTATAAATGTTTTTAAGCCTTATATTTCATTTAGTTTCAAGTACGTATGTAATTGCGCAAGAAATCACCACACACGCACATTTATATTTTTCATAAATAGTCTCGAAAAGAACACCGTCAAGAGTTGGTGGCCGAGTGGTTAGCACGGCTGCCTTACAAGCAGTTGTCCCGGGTTCGCTTCCCGGCCGATGCTTTTATACATGAAAAAAAAAAAGAAACTTTGCTATAAAACTAAATCAAGTACAAAAAAATCTTAACAACTAACAGTATAATATTTATAGAAGTGTAGTGTTAGGGATTAAATTATATGATGATGACAATAAAATAGCCATATGTAAGAAAATATAACAGAATAATTCTATCTAACCAAAGATTTTGCAGCATTATTATTGGAGATTATATTAAAATATTGGAAATAAAAACAAATACATTTTGCATATGTTATTGTATTTTAAAAATAACAAAAAATAATAATATTTAATAAAATTAAATGTAAACATTATAAAGACTAAAGTCACACACAATTACCTTTCAAATAAAGAGAAAAACAAAATAAGGATTGACACTAATTATTATAAGAAGTTAACAATTATAAATATATTGATTAAATTAATTGTAATAAAAAACTTACATGAAATGCTTTTAGTAAAAAATAATGTTAAAAAAAAAACAAAACCGTTTTTGATGTTTATTCTTTCTATATGATGTTATGAACTCTAATAAGAAAAGATTAAAAGGGAAATACATTGGGAAGAGAACAAGCAAATTTTACCAAAACAATTTTTTTAGAAAACTTTATAAAGAATAAGACATTGAAGTTCTAAAAAAAATCGTAAACGAATTTAAGTCATTTAATAGAAGAGTGTTTGTAAAAAAACAAACAAACTAAGGAGCATACAAAGTAATTGCAAAATTAAACAAAAAAAAAATTTACTCCATAGTAGATCAATAATGAGCAATATAAATTAGGGTACATTACTGTAAATCTTATTTTAAATTTTTATCTTATGATTTTAAATTTTGAGTTCAAATGTAACATTTCTATTTGCATTATTTGCATATTATTAAAGAATAAAAAGATTCTTAAAATTGTTTTTCTGTTTAAAATTTACTTCAATAATTATAATTAAAATTTGATTCTGAAAAATAAAATAGACAGTATTAAAAATAAAAGTTTTTTAAAACTATGACATGAATAATGGGTTCAGTATATAGAGATGCAAAACTTCCTCTCTCCAATCCTCCAACATTAGTAAACCTACATTTAATCACAATTGTAGCTATTTTTACAATGAATTGGTTGTTTTTTACCATCCATCTAACTAGAGGTTTCTTTATCACCATGTAAAGGTCAGGACATTAAAGTTATCTATCAGCTCTCTTTTTAAAATATCAATTCTTCAACACTAGTAAACCCACACTTAATCACAATGATAATTATTTTTACAATAAATAGAATGTTTTTTTACCATCCATCTAACTATATGTTTATTTATCACCAAGTAAAGGTCAAGTCATAAAGTTATCTATCAGTCCTCTTTCTAAAATATCAATCCTTCAACATTAGTAAACCTACACTTAATCACAATGGTAATTGTTTTTACATTAAATAGGTTGTTTTTACCATCCATCCAACTAGATGTTTCTTTATCCCCAAGTGAAAGTTAGGTTATTATTGTTATCAGCCCTCTTTCTAAAATATCATAAGTCTTTTTAAGATTTTAACTGTTGAAAAAAATTCTACTTAAATTTAAATTCCTTCTCATAAATGTGGCAGCAAACACTATCTCATGAGATTTCTCAAAAAATAAAAGCTTGAGAAAAGAAAAAAAATGGATGCTTTAGTTTCACCAAAAAGTAATTTAAAAATCTTTTATTTCTTTCTCAATTTGTGTAAAGTAAATGATTTAGAAATATCAAGGGCAAAGTAAAATGTAAATACAATATATTTACAGAGTAAAATTCTTTTAGAAAATAGCAAGAAATTGTATAGTATCAGTAATATTGTCATTCTATGTAAATTGTTAGATGACACAGAAACATTCAATGATACATTACCATAAAAATCTTCAAAATTTTGGTCTTACTATTTTAATATTTATAAATAATTACTAATTTGTAATTATTTTTAAAATGCAATTCCAAATTGCTATATAATTATTTTTTATATTCATTTTAAAACCATTACATTTCTTTATTCAGATAATTTTTGATTAACATGCTTAAAAGACAATTCATTGTCATAATTTTTGTATTATAAAATATGAATACATATTTGCAAACAAATTAAAAAAATTATAATACAATTACAGTATACAATAAATTTGATAATCTTAAAAAAAGAAATATAAACTCATGAATTTTTATCAAATGTATACTATTTTAAATAAATTACTATGGTTATGTATTTAAAATATTCCTCGTGATAATATATTACATACTTCCTGATTCTTTTTTAAAAAGTCAATTTTGAGTGGCAATTGAAAAAACTGAAATTAAAATTTAAATATCTTCAAAATTATTGAACTTTAATTTTATTTAGCATTAAAATAAATTATACTTTCATTTTCTAAAACTAAATTTCTTAAAACACTTAACAAATTAACCAACAATGTTTTAACAAGTGTCTATCAAAATGATAGAAAATTATTTTGCAAATAACATTTTTTAACAATGTTTACAGCAATCTTAAAATTTTATTTTGCAAAAGTATTTAAAATCAGTTTTTTTTTTTAAATTTAATGAATTAATTTACAAAATTTTTTTTATGAAATTGATATATAATGCAATATTGTTTTTTAAAAAAGCAGGTCATATACATTGTGTGTGTGTGGTTTTTTTTTTTTTTGCTGATTTGTAATACAAATTCAGTTTTTTTTACTTAATATAACTTTAGAGTTAAATTTTTATATAAAACTATCATACTAGGCATTATTTATAAAGATACATTTACACTTGAATTATTGAAACATATTTATTATTATTATTATTATTATTATTATTATTATTATTATTATTATTATTATTATTATTATTATTATTATTATTATTATTATTATTATTATTATTATTATTATTATTATTATTATTATGATGATGATGATGATGATGATGATGATGATGATGATGATGATGATGTTTTTAAAACTTTAAATTTTAGTGCAAACATTAAATTATTTTGAAATAGATAAATTATTCACTTCATTGGTTAATACCATGCAGTACATATATGTGCATAACACACAGACAATAAAGCTAGTCCTATCTTGAAATTAAATGTGTGATTTAAATTTAGCTCAGCACTTTCGAGAGACTTTGGTCTTATAATCATATCTACTAGTAGTCTGTAAAACTATATTTTGTTAAGTGTTTTATGCAAACTAATGCAAACTGCTTATAGCTGCCATTTCTGGGAAAAAGCAAAGCAGGCCTACCTTTCCTTCTGTAAGCAATTTGCATTATTTGCATAAAAAATTTAACAAAACATAGCCTTTACAGACTATTAGTAGCTATGATTATGAAAGCAAGGTCTCTCAAAAGTGCTTAGTTAAATTTAAATCACACGTTTAATTCTAAGATAGGACTAGCTTCATTATCTGTGTGATATGCACATATATATACTGTATTAAATTATTTTGTATATGCATATATAAATAAATAAAAAATTAAAAAACTAGATAAATGAGAAAGAATTTTGTTTCAAATAATAGATTAGTTTCAAAGTTTAGTTCACAATTTTAAGTAACAAATATAGTGAAGAACCAGGAGATAAATGTATTTGGTTTCAAAATACACTTGCTAAACAGTTTGTACATTGACATTTATGCATTTATGGTAATTTGTTCAAAATTCATAAACTAGAGCAAAATTACCATCCAATATATCCATTTAAGCAAAAAAATCTAACATAAAATAAAAATATATAAATGTAAAAATACATAGAAAATTTCTTTTTATGTATTTAACATTAATATACTGTCATACCTACCGAAATTGAATTTTTAAAAGTACAATAAATGTTATATCAATATTTTTACCTCTGATTTATTTTCATTATCTCTTATGATATATTACAATGTGAACAACTTTATTTGAAAATTGTATTTGCTACATTTTGCTTTTATTAACTTACCCTTGATATTTTAAAATACACTACATATTCAAAATTTATACTTCTGGTAATTTTATCACACTATCATATGAAAATATTTTTTTGCAGTCAATTTGATTAATTTTTTAATTTAATTTACCTGGCTCATGGCTAAAATTATTACACAAAACATATATAGCATAATATAAAGCAAAGACTGCATTTTTATTAAAAAGATACAAATAACAAAAAACTAAAGTGATAACAGAACATGTGCATGCACATCAATTAACAGTATTTGAATTTACATTCAATAATTTGACTCTTTTATATTCAGAAATATAGCAAGAATTGCTTACATTAGTAAATCATAAACATAAGAATGTTTTACTTTATTTCTCGAAATAATTTTGCTGTTTTAATACATTTTTGTTATTACTAAAAAGTTTTTTAATTAATAATTAAGCAAAAAATATTGTCATTTTTGTATATACTTTATATAAACCGCTCATCATTTATATAAAAATTTAATTATATAATTTAAGTCTGAATTTAGTTAAGTGAAAATGTATATATATATATATATATATATACATTTTCACTATATATACATTTTCACTATATCATACAACTATCAATATATATATATATATATATCATACAACTATATATATATATATATATATATATATTCATAGTTGTATGATGTAGATAAATTACTTTTTGGGTAAAACCATGTATTATTTTCTATTATATACTGCTATTTCGATGAACTAGCATCCATCATTGTCAAGGTAAACTCTTGAAAGGAAATTTGTTCAATCTCAAATTGTAACGTGACTGAGTGTGAGATGAAGCATGAGAATCAGCTTGAGATAGTTTAGTATTTAGAATATGAGGCTTATCAAAATGTATATTTCCCTTAGTTTTACCACCTATTAATTTAAAGTCAATATTAAAAAATATAGATAAAATGAGAGGTTTCCAAATGGTTGGAATACATTGTGCTTCATTAGCCTTGTTTAAACCAGTAAGGCTTTTTAATATTTTAATTGACTCTGTGATGGTTTTCAAATCATATATCCCCAAATTAGCAAGCATTTTTGCATTGTCAAAGTCAAGTTTTTGATGAATTTCTAAAAAAGGGGAAGTAAAAACTGATGTGTTAATTTTTTGATTAAAAGCATTTTTATGTTCCTTAATTTTAACATTTATTCATCTATCAGATTGACCCACATAGCTTATATATTTGCTAGTTTTATGTTTAAATTTGTTTTAATGCATATTCAAATATTACTTTTAATTTTGAGGTAAAAAAATAGAGTCAAAACATTGATCAGTGTTTAGCTGGAAAAAAAAAAACATCCTTTATAAAATAAAAAGTATTGTAAAAGTTAACAATTTAAGTTTTGAACACAACATAGCTAAATCTGTGATGTAGATCACCTTAAGAAATAATAAATTAAAAAATGCTTAATAAATAAAAGGGATTTCTTGATTTAACAGCTATTATTACAACATCACAAAAAATAAAAACTCTTTTGTTAATAAAGATTAATCCAAAATGAAATAATAATTGATAACATCAAGAAAACAACCATTTGCAAAATGGCAAGTTAATTGTTTGAACAATTTTATTTTGCAAATGCTTGAAGCATAAGAGCTATTTCAATAAAGTAGTTTATTTTGATCTATTGAATTCAGAAAAATAACTAGACTGCATAGGATTATATGGTGAAACTGCTAGACAAATAGAACCATACCATATATATATTGAGGAATTTTAAAAAAATATAGTTTACTTGCAAGAAAAAAGGAAATTTGAGTCAAGCATTGTTAGCCAAGAGGTCATCGCAGCAGCCTTGCAAGCAAGTAGTTGGTTGCAGATGGTTGTGGGTTCGTGTCCCAGCTGATGCTATGACTTATGAAAAAAAAAAAAGAAAAATTTGATATCAGTGATCTGTGAGTTTTTATTAAGATATAAAAAATTGCTTACAATTTTATTTTATGCTTTTAAAAGTCAAATTTATTTTTGTTAAAACATAACTTATGTAGTATGCAGAGCAATTAATTTAATACTTAGTTTTACATTTTTTTTCATGACTCAAACCATCAGCCAGGAAGTGAACTCACGAACCTGGGACAACTGTTTATAAGGCAACTGTGCTGACCACTCAACAACCAACACTTGACAGTTTTACATTTTTATTTAAGATTTTGTAACATTTTACAGTTTTGGTAGGTAATTTAGTCTCTGCAAGCCATATATGGATTACTTATCAATAGAACAACAAAAGAATGATATTATGAGTAACCTTCAATAAATTAATAAATTCAATGTATTAAATCTTACTATATAGAGATACATAATTATAAAATCTGGGTTAAATTTAAAAATATTTTTCAGTTTCCAATAAATTTTTAGTTTTTTATTTAGATAATTGATCTATAATCAATCAAATTATAGATTGAGAAATTAATATGTACAAAATAAACTACAGAAAAAATGTAATTCTCAGCAACCAATATTTTATTAGTCATCATCATCATTGTCAACCATTATCAATTTACTGAGGGATGAAAATCTCTCCAAGTTCAATCCATTTTCTCTCATTTCTAGCTACTTTTCTTTACATCACCCTTGCACAATTTCTTATTTCAGCTATTCATCTCATCTCCCCAAATCCAGTTCCATATTTCAAATGTTCATTTATTATCATTTCTTTTAGAAATATTCCCATTCCAACTCCACTTCAATATTTTAATACTTTCAATGATGTTACTAACAGCTGTTTGTTATCTTACCCATGTATTGCATTTTCAATCTCTTCTTGTTACTCCTGACATGCATTTTTCAATATTTCTTTAAGTATCTGAAGTTTTTATACTGTTCTTCTTTTAAGTTTCCAAGTCTCAGATACATAAATAAAAACTGATAAAATGCATTTATTAAAAACCTTCTATTTCAAACACATAGCCACATCTCCTTTTAATATTATTTCTACTAACAGCATTCCAGCCAAGTTTAATTTTATAATTAATTTCCTCCCTTATGTGTACTAATAATCTGACCAAGGTATTTGCAGTTGTTAACATCTTCTAACACATCATTATCAATCTTAATTTTCAACTTTTGAGAATATCCATTGAACATTACTTTAGTATTTTTCACTTTTACCTTTAGTTCTACTGTGTTACATTTTATCTAATTACTCTTGAAACATTTCCTGAAGCTCAAGCATTATTTGCAAAGACAATTAGTTCATCAGCAAAATCTAAATGTCTTAAATAATCTCCATTTAATTTTATTCCTTTAACTTCCCATTTTATTTCACAAAATACTACTTGCAATACTGCTGTAAAAAGTTTTGGAGATATGGAATCATCCTGGTATTATACCCTTCTTAATGTTAACATTTCTTGTATCATTATGCAATTTAATTGTTGCTGTTGCATTTATATATATATATATATATATATATATATATATATATATAAATGCAACAGCAACAATTAAATTATATATATACTATAAGATATATATATATATATATATATTCTTTAGTATATGACAATATACTTTGTTTATATTTTGATGATTCAATGCTTTAATCACTGAAGAATGCTTATATAATTAGGTGCCATTTCATAATCTAAAAATACAAACCATAATGGAAATTCAGATTTATTGGTCATTTCTATAATTTCTCTCAATAATTGAATATGATCCATTGTATTACTACCACTTTTAAGTCCAATTTGTTCTTTTGGTGTGTTGAAATCCAAAGTTCTCTGTAGACAAGTTGCAATCAGCCTGGTAAACATTTTTGTATAAAACAGATGAAATACTGATAAGTCTGTAATTTCTAAGATTTTCTTTATCAGCCTTTTAAAATATTAATACCATCATCTAGTACAACTTTATCATTTAGACATCTAATATATAAGTTTGCCAAAAAAAATGGTCTAATCTTTCATCTGCTTCTTTTAAAATATTGATTATAATTCCATCATTACCTGGAGCTTTCCCTTTTTCATAAATTTAATTGCATGTCTCAGTTCTTTATTTAAAATCCTGGGCTATTCAGATGATATAATACTTGTAGGAATTACTTGTTCTTTATTATTATATAATTTCTTATAGTACTCTGCTAACCATTTTATGATTCCATCTCTTATTTTAGTAATAGTTCCATCTTTTTTTTATTTCAGATATATATTTCCTATCAATTCCAAATCTTGTTTTATACTCTTTTTTTCATGTGTCAAAGCATTGGTCTGGAAGTGAACCTGGGACAACAGCTGGTAAGGCAGCTGTGCTGACAACTTGACCACCAAGACTTTTTTTATAGCTTTCTGTGCTAATTTTCAATTATAATTTTTTATAGCATTATTAACATTTTTTGCATCATTTAAAAAAATTGAGATATTCAATCATTCTTAATGCATGATTTTTATATATTTTCATATCTTTTTTCTTCATAAGTTCTCTATTCTCAGTAAAAATTTTATTCATCACATGCTGCTTTTTCTACCAGCTATCTTTGTTGCAGTTTTTAAAAGTGTATCAGTTATTTTCCTATGAATTTCATTCACATCTGAATCTTGTTCAAAATATTTGAAAACAATTTGCAAGTTCTAATTTAAATTCATTAGAATCTTTCTGAAGATTAGGAATATCAACTGTAATTATTGTTTTCCTAAATATTTTTTCTCTCTCTAGTTTTGTATTAACAGGTATCTTACATCTCACTAATCAATAATCACTTCCTGTGTTGAATTTATTAATAACATTGCAATCTTGAAATATATATTTTCTGTTCATCAAAATATAGTCCACTTCTGCTGTAGTTTTGTTTGGATTATTCTATATCCATTTCTTTTTACCATTTTTTCACACAAAAAAATAATAATATAAAGTATTTCCTTTTCTGAAAATTGCATAAGTGTATATACTCTCTTATTCCTATTACAATAACCTATTTTACATACAGAATTTTCATCTTTCAATTGTTTACCAATTATAGCATTAAAGTCTCCCATATAATGTTGTTAATCAGATAAAAAGCTTTTTGTACATCGATATAACAATCTTCTACTACTTCATTACTATGAGAACTTGTTGAGGCATAAATCTGAATTATTTAAATCTTGCCACTCTGTCTGATATACCATAAATTTTCACAATGTTTTTCTTCCAATTTTTATATACAATATATCTTACTTCACTTGTACTTCCAATATTTGTCCCTTTGTAGTAGATGGCTTCTTAAATCAATTGCCTGTTTATCATTTTGTCTAATTTCACAAAGTCCAATAATGTACTAATTAATATGAAACAGTTCTTCCAATTATTGGACTTTTTCGTCACTTGAAAGTGATCTGCAATTATAGTACCTAAATAAAAGGTCATCATAAAATGGAAGTATGTGTCCACAATCAGAGGATTTGCAGTCACCCACCACTGCTTGAGGGATGACCTTGATTTATTGTTATCATTATGATTGTAAATATCTAATAATTTATTTTTCCTTCATAAACTGACTCTTTCTGCTTTATTAGGCAACTGAGAGGAATGACCAAGGTGTTTCTTGATCTTAAACTCAGGGATAAAAAGATGATAAACTCACCACATTGGCTAATATTTGTTGATGAGCAATCCACCCATAGTCATGTACTATATAAATAATCATATAGAATAATGGCTGCAATGACAAAACATATGGAATGGACATTAGGAACTTACTCTTCTCATTAGATTAGTCTCTAAGTAATGTATGCCTTTATTGTTTCAATGAATAAAAATGTTTAAAATGTATTTAACCTGGAATGGGCTATTAAAAACCAGGTTTACCTGTGTAGTAATATGAAATAATTATAATTTAGTAAGACATTATTATAAGAAATAATAATTTTAAGATTCTATTCTTTTCAGATATCCAATAAGGAATACATATATAACATATTTGTTTGATTTTTTTTATCCTCACTTACTTTCTGGTGTATGCTGGCAACCTGAATGCAACTTGCGGATATTAATCAATAGAATGCTACAGTCAAAAAACTCACATTTGGATCAACATTAGTGATATTTTATCATTTTCTATCATTTTCTTAATATAAATCATCTTTGTATCTTATATATAAATTATAAGAATAACAACAGTATTTTTGATATATATATATGGAATTACGTATACTAATTTTATTTATTTAATTGTTTCAAAATTGTAATTTATAAAGATCATTGATTTTTCTTTTCTTTTCTAGATATAGCTTTAAACTCTTTCCGTCCAAAGTTATTATTATTATTTTTTAATTATTTCAAATATTTGCCCGAGAGTAACATTAAATGTAAAATTAACTTTCAAATTAATAACCGCTTAGAAAGTAAAAAAAAATTCAATATTAATAAATTAAAAATTTTACTTTATCAAAAGCGGATTAAAAATGCATTTTTTTATATTAAAAAGTTTTTTTTTTTTTTAAAGGAAAAAAACAACATCTAGACCGATATCAAGACAAGGACTTGCATAGAAAAAATGAATATGTAGAGCAATTAATAGCTTCTTTCAAATTATTTCAACTTGGCTGAGTTTTTAATATAGAATATTCACCAAAAGGAAATTGCAAATTTTAAGTTTTCTAATAAGAGATGTAGAATGATTTATAAAATGTAAATAATATTGAAATCTTTTGCTAAATTTCCATAAATTAGCAAGTGTTTTCAAGTAGAACTATTTAAAATGAACTAAAAGTCTTATCACTGTTTAACTATCTAAAAAAATCAACATTATAGCAGCCTTATGAAAATATATGAAAAGGGAAGAACAATATTAATGTTTGTGATGAAACATATTTAAAATAGTGTTTAAAAGTTAATATATGTATTTATTCTTTTTTAAGATATCATCAGACTGAGGAATCAAAGACTTCTGAATGATTCTAAACTAAATAAAAAAGAAAAATTTATTCTTACTAATTGTGTAAAATTATAGTAGCTCGCTTTCATATCTGAATACTGCTTGGGATATTCAACAACATTTATTATTAGAGAAAGAAATGTTTATTATCAATTATAATTTGTAAAAATTGTGAATTGACTTTATTCATTTTAAAAATGAATACGTAAATAATCAAGTTTTAGTATTGATGAAATTATTATTCTTTCTTTATTGTGTCTATTTTTTCTACTGCATTTACAACAGTAGGTTCCAAATAATACACCTAAATATTTAATGTATCAAGAAATTTTGTTATTTTATTTGGATGTGTTTTTTAAGAAACCTAATGGGATAAAAGGGTATGTACACAGGATATACTTGAAAGACTATAGTCCTTTTCAATGTAAGAGTTATCCTATCCCTCTCCAATACAAAGCTAAGATATAGAAGCAAATCCATCAAATGGTCATATAGAAAATTATCAGAAAATGCCCCTCAGCATGTAAAACTCCATTGGTGGCCATCTGTAAAAAGGATGGATCCATAGGTATTTGCTTAGATATGAGGTTCTAGAATCAATTAATGACTCCAAAACATGAATGCCTACTCTGACATTTATGTAAACAAACATACGCTTTGACGGTGTTTTTGGTAAAACGCCATCTATTGATCATCAATACAAGTGTTAGCAAGTTTAACTTATTTTTCATAAATGTACCTTTGAAGCTTTCTTGCAATGATATATATTGCAGAGGCTTCTACTATGTAGTAAAACTGAACTGATATCAGACCCATATAGCTATCTGGCTTGCTATGCTGAGTTTGAAGACATTACATGTCTAAAAATTCACGCTTGCAAATTGTATAGAAATTATTTCATAAACGCTCGGAGTCAGTGTTTAGATCTAGTTTTGTATTCCTATCCTTCACTGATGATAGCAAATCAGCTTGAAATCATGATCTGAGGGTGGAACTAACAATAGAGATAGCGAATGCTTACTCTGATGTTTATGTAAACAAACATACGCTTTGGCGGTGTTTTTGATAAAACGCCATCTATTGATCATAAATACAAATGTCAGCAAGTTTAACTTCTTTTTTGTTTTTCATATATATATATATATATATATTAAATACAGTACAATTCACACAAATTTAAAGTTATTTTATTAGAAGTACTTTCAACTATGTATCTTGTAATCTTTGTCAACTACATAATGTTGAATAATTAAAATGAGACATCCTTTCACAACACCTGTAATGCAGTTCTCTCTCTCTCTCTCTCTCTCTATCTCTCTATATATATATATATATATATAGGATATAGGATCTTATATATATATATATATATATATATATCAAGAAGATCCTTGACTCATATTTTAAAAAGTGCATATGTGTTACAACACATCTGTGTTACATATAGATACAATTTTAATTTTGACATTTTATGGGTAAAGTTTGATATTGAAACAGTCAGATCTGTCTATCCTTCAGTTTCATCTACTATATATTATAGTAGTATTGATTTATGTATACCTATACCCAAATCCTTGTATATTATACTAATTTTAAAGTTAATAGTACTAGCCATATATGTATGCAGGTATTTTGGCATACAGTATAGAAAGCATATGCGTATATGTAAGAGATCAGTAAATATACACACACACACACATATATATATATATATTGCTAGTGGTTAAATAAATGTAAACATGCTATGTATGTGTAACCAGAACCTACATATATGCAGGAAAAAATAGATCAGTAAATATGCATATATATATATATATATATATATTGCTAGTGGTTAAATAAATGTAAACATGTTATGTATGTGTAACCAGAACCTACATATATGCAGGAAAAAAAATAATGTTATAGGTTTAAAACATTAGACATTTTTTATTTAAAATATTATTATAAAATTAATATTTGAAATTATAATATTTCTGCATATAGCATTAAATTATTTCAATGTTTTACATATATAATAAAATGTTTACAATGATTTAGATTTATTTTTTGAAAAAGGTAATTTAGTAAAATGAATCCTTCTTTGACCTACTAAAAATTTTAAGAATAAAAATAGATTTTAAAACAACTATGAATAAATTATCCTGGTCAAGATTGAGGGATCCAGCTGTAAGAAAATTGATAACAGCAGGAATCCCAGATTTCTAAGAATATAGTGAATTAATTAGAAAAACAGATCTGAAACTACCAAAAAAAAAAGAAAAAGAGAGGAGGATAAGTAAAAGAGGGAAAGTGAGATATTATATAAACTTACTGCAGCCATTTTAGAGAACACTTTAGCTTTTCAATTCATTATTTTTTAAGTGAAATTTTTATTCAGTTTGAAAAATTGTTAATCATGATGATGGTGGGGGTAGAAAGGCAGTTTCTTGCTTTCTAGCCAGGAAGATAGTCTACAGAATGCAAAGGAAGAACAACCAATAGCTGATGCCATCCAAAGAAAGTGCTCAAGACGAAGCCACCTTGTGATAGCAGAGAAATTATAGCGGTAACAGATCTCTACAAATCTAAAATAAACTTTTAAACTAAACTTCATAATTTCTAAAGCTAGCTAAACTTATTATCAATGGCCAATATAATTTAATATATTCTAAATTTCTGAATATCAATCTCTAAATTAAAATGTAATTTTTATTTTCTTTTATTTAAATTGTAAGTCTTGCCTGATTTCAGCTGATATATATATATATATATATATATTTTTTTATATATATATATATATATATATATATATATATATATATATATATTGATTCTAACTTATTTTACATACTTTATCAATTTCAAACAATGTAAATTACTTTAGCATGATAATATTTGCTTTTATTGATAATTTTCATAAATGAATTAAACTGATATAAATTGAATTAATGTAATTTAGGCTATTTTATTAAATTTCATTTTAAACTAAGCAAATAAAGCCAAATCTTAGATTTCACTTATGTAAAAACTTATTTTTAAATTTGTGTTTCCTTTAGTTAAATCTATGCTAATATTATTTTCTTTTCAATTAAGTATTTGTTTATGTCATGTTTGTTCAGAACAAAGTTTACTCATAGTTAAATGATTAGTGAGAAGTGATTAGATATTCACACATGTATGTAATTTTACATTTATTAATGCACAAACAAAACTCCCTTCTAAAATGGATAAAATAAATCTTATTTGAAATATAATTAAAAGTTTATAAATGCTTTAAAATAGGTTTGCTTTAAATGACATATTTAATTAATATAGAGCTGAAGGGATGAAATACCACATAAAGCTAGAATTTAATATTGTAATTATACAAAATATGCTGTAGTCCTCCCTAGAGTTATATAAATGTTTATATAGCTGGCTTACCAAGTTAGATTAATAAGTTTTTCTTAATAGGATAGTTATAGATGATAGATTATGAACTGATTTGTAGTAGTTTCATGAAAGGAAACTATTGTTTTGCATCATAGTTTATTATATAATGATGTAGTCAGCAGGGTCAATGTGTTCTTTGAAAAAGCATCAGCATGTATACTCCTTTCTGTATATTTTATGCTTCCAATGGGCATAGGTTTTAAGAGCCACCCATTCTTTAGTTCAGACAACTATTTCTTATTCAAATGGGCTTTGGTTTTAAGAGCCATCCCATTATTCTTATTTACGACTGGAGCACAATGATCCAGAGTATTATATTAGTTGTTCTATTACCCAAACTAAAAGGTCTCATTAATAGCAAGTTACTCAATAACAAATCTCATGAGCAAGCAACCCATTCAAGATGCACAGACTTATATTGTATATTTTGTAAGCACCTTGGTATCTAAAGTCTGAATTATTATCATCAGTTCATCCCACTATAATAATGTATATTTCAGCATTGATCAGAAACATAATCTAATTTTATAAGCTTATAAGCTATATAGAGAATATATTAAATGATACACATTAAACAAAATATTATTTATAAATAATGATAATCACTTCTACTAGCTGCCTAAAGCAAATATAAATCCAAATATATAGCATAAACTAGGCATAGATTATCATGAGCTAATTAAATCAATTTGTAATATTGTAATTGTAAGACTCATGAAAACCCAACTTATACTATGTAGAATTCATCACCTGCATGTGATACATATATAACAAACAAAATTAAATTAAACAGTTTGTAACTTGTAAACCAACATAACCAGTGAGTGATATGAAATGCTATATATGTAAATCAGAACTGCCTGTATCCCCTAAAATCATCATCTGCAAGTGAGACAATTTATGTAATCTTATTGTAATTTTATTATTTTCTTTTATTTATTTCATCATTTACATTTTGGCTTTTATTAAATTTATTTAAATTTTAACTTTTGCATAGTGTCACAATTTTTCTCATTATTAATTAGTTAACTATTAGTATTTAGTTATCATAAATCACAATCCAAATTTAATAATGTTTGTCAAGCTACACCTATATCTATATTTTAAAATATGTCAATTTACCATAGTCTCATATTTTGCCAATGTGCTACTGCCAGCAAGTGATTTAGGGAAAATGCTGTGGCCTCATAAATGTCATCTGTAGGGTAGTAAGTCTTGGAGTGTTAGTAAAAGAACTGGGGTGAGATTGGATTCAAGGTCTCAACAACCTCATCTCAATCAGTCTTGGGATGATTTAGTAAAAATCTAGATTTTGTTACGTGAAAGTACAAATATGACCATTACAATATTAAATCACATATATAATTAGATTTTATGTATATATTTTAGATGTTTATCAACCATATATATATATATGATTTTAATTTATAGCTGTTTGTTATTCAATTTTAAATTGATTTAAACAAGTAAAATTATTTGAATAGTATTTAATTTTACAATGCAAATTTATTTTTTAATAGCACTTGAATAAAATACAATTTCTGAGTGGACTATACCAGATAATTTATTAGTAGTAGTTACAAGAAAATTCTGAAATCAAAACAGAGAATTGGTAAGAAAGTATAATTATTAAATCTCTTTTTTATATTGTATTTAATGCTTACTATCTGACCAGGTATAGATTTTATACAGAAATAAATTAAGTTTGTGTTATTGTAAACATTATATTGATTAATGAGAAATATTAAAGTGTATCTGTGTCATTCATTATCATGATATTTATTATATTATAAGTGGATTATGTAATAGACATAGATCATTATTTAGAAAATGATGATACTTGGTTTTATTGCTTTATCTTTAATCTATTGCAAATAACACTCATATTTTATAGCATTTTGAAATAATGACTTTGTTTTCTATCCATTCTATATGATATTTGAATTCAAGAGGCTACAACAAAGATTATTTTTATTGTTTTATATATTAGGTATTACATTGTTATTAATATTCACTTTAGTTTAGTTTATTATTTTTATTCTGTAATAAATGATGGTACAATTCATGGCATTCATAAATTAAGATTGTTCTTCCTTGATGTATATTTTTATTTTGTTGTAAATAGTGATTAATAATTAGTCAGTATAATCTATATTTTTTAGTTACAAGTAACATCCAACTGCATGAGCACATATTTATTCTGTTACTATATATATATTGTGACCCTGGTTTGTTTCCTATACAAACCAATGATGGAAAATAGTTTCTTTATAGGCCAAAAATTTTTCTTTAGTTTAAAAAAAATTGAAAAGCTTCATTTGGAAAAATTGATAACTGTGTAGTTTAAATCTCACATATATAAAGAATCTGTTTGTATTTATATAAATTAATAACTAGTATTATGTTGAGAAGAGGGTATTGACCTTTGTACATGCTGTAATATCTGAAAAATAAATATTTATGTCTAAAATAAAGAGTCTTCATGAATCTTACTGTTAATCAATAAAAAGTTAGTGAAAATTGAAACTGAACTCATTATAAATAGGTTTATGATTATAAAAAGTTATAAAAGATATTCCGTGTTAATATGAACAGGCAGTTTTCTATTTAGTTTTGTTTTGTGCATAGTATGTGTGTGTAACACAGATATATAGTTTTTTTTTTGTTTTATAGAAATTTATATATTGTGTTCTATATTATTTAATAGTATAGTGGGAAATAAATTTATTTTGATTTGTTATTTGCAGCTTTAAAATTTAAGTCTAAATAAATAAATTATTTAGATAACATTTATTTTATCAAAAAATTGTCAATAATTTTATCTATTCTTTTAAATGGTTTTCATAAATCATAGCAATGTGGTCCATGTGTTTACAAAATCAGAGATGTAAATGAGAAGTTAAAACTAACAGTTAATATATGGTCTTTAAATGGTTAATTCCTGATAGAAATCAAGATTAGAAAAAAACAGCCCTGAGAGGAAAAAACTGATAAAATTTCCCCCCTTTTTTTCTTATAAAAGGATCCAAAAAGAGTGGGGGGGGGAGAACTGACTTACTAATTCAAACTAACTTGCTAATTCCATCTCTGAAGGTTTCCTCTCATTTTTTTCTCTCAAGAAAATTGACTAACTTATTAAGAAGTATAAAGTGTTGCTTGAATATGAAGTTCTAAGTCAATTGTAATAGGTATATGTTTCTCTTTCTCTAAAGTCAATTATGACCAAATCAGCTTTTAATAAAAACTTTGTATCCAGTAAATTAATATTTATATTTTATTTATTACAATTTATTTAAAGAGAGAATGATCAAACTTTTATATAATGTTAAATAGCCAATCCATATTTAACAATAAAATCTACTTATTTTGACTGTGTTTTAAACCTAAAATGGAAAAAGAAAAAAGCATCTAAATTCAAACCCAGGAAAGAAAATATTGAAAATGGAAAAGATCTCTGCAGGACTCTTTTTAAGCCACTTTTAATTACCAATGTAGCTACCTCTTAATTAAAATATGTGCGTCTATATAATACCTATATCTATCTCCAAAACAAAATGAACTAAACAGTAATTAGCTGGTGGACAATAATATCAAGTCTTCAAACTTAGCCTTGAAAAAAAAGACAATGGAAAAAGACAGTCTGTAATATTTAATATTTATTATTTCTTTTGCTTTATTTATATAATATGTAGCATGTTTAATAGTTATATTGATTTACTTTTTTAAAGTCTTTTAAAAAATGTTTAAAAGAAAAGGAAAATTATTTTGATCCATAAGACCAATTGAAGTAAATAAATTTAAAATTGTTAACATGTAATGATTATGAAATATATATGCTTACATATTTTTTTTAAAAAAAAGAGATAGAAAATAATTTTATTATTAACAAAATTTTATGTTTAATATTGGATGTGTAAAAAGTGGTTGGATGATCTTGTGAAGGGCCAATTCTATGCTATAATATATTGATTTGATCTGTTATAATTGTGAATATTGGATGGGTGTTGATGTGTGCTTGACTTTTAAAATTAAGATAGTTAATGGTTTTGATTCATGATCTGGTCAGACTTTGTCATTTCATTAAGATTGTAATTGTTGTATATGTGTGTATAAGTGAAACTATAAATGCTTGTTATTACTGAAGTAGAGTTATCTTACCACCTCATAGATAGAAAATAACTATCTCATAATTTATTCACTATGGTAGTAGGAGATGAGGACCAGTTCCCACTTCATTTATTTTTATTAAAGTAGTGAATTTTTGATTGAGTTATTGTTAGAGTTGTGGAAAATGTTGTGCATGCTTATATAGAGTAAGTGTGTAGAGAAAGACTTCCTCACACAATTCTAGTCTCTGAGAAGACTTCTCTCTGGCTAAGACAGACATTTGAAGTTGGGAGTTGTTGTTGTCTTTTTTTATTTTCCTTACTGAAACACTAATATGTGCATTATAAAGCTGCATAGTGATATAAAACATGTAGAAAAAATTTTTTGTGCAGGGCAGGATAAAAGTTGCTTTGACAGGGTTAAGGTTTCAGTCAGCTGTGTATGTTGATGGGGGGATGACAGAGAGTTTAAGTTATAAGCTGACTAATCTATATTCGGATTTTGTGAAGAACAATAAAATTGAATATTGTGAAGCTGGGGTCAACATGTTGTCATATTAAAATATATACAGTCACTAAAGTGGAAAGCATAAATATTTGGCATTTGTGAATGTAAAATTATGGTTTTTATATGTACACCCATTTTCAAAACCCATTAGAAAATTTTCATATCACATCACCCTTTTCATAGGAAATATAAAAGAATTATTGCCCATTGGAATAATTAAAATTGATAATTATTTATTATTGCTTGTTGGAACAATTGAGATTGATAATTATTTATTGTTGATTGCTGAAGTGGTCCAATTTATGATTATTGCAAGGAAAGGGGGAGCAGAAATTTATAGGTTCTCTGAAAGTTAAAAGAGAATTTTATATTATATGTAAATACAGAATTCTGATTCTGTGCGTAAGCATTTTTATTATTCAATTAATAGATAGGTCAAGACAATGATTAATTGTAAAGAAATTTAGTTAATTTTAAATATGTATTATGTATTATTGTTATCATTATTTAGCTAATTTAAATATGTATTATATATCATCACTTAGTAAACATCATATCATATTTGAGTATAGTAATATTATAGATGTGTTTTTTTAAATTTCATTATTATTATTGTAAAAAAAGATTTGGTATTATGAATTTACATGTGTGTCTTGTGTTTTGGTATTTCAAATATCTCCATAATCTATATCCAGCATCTATATCTAGAATTAATATCAGATTATATATTTAAATTTACCTAATTCAGTTTTATATTCATTAATTCCATAATTTAAATTTCTATAATTCATTTTTATATTGATTGATTCCATAGTTGATTCACATAATTCAATTTTATATTGATTAATTTCATAGTTTATGTGCATAATTCATTTTTATGATGGAATTCCATATTTCACTTACATTAGTAATTTCCTTGATCGATTTCCATGATTAATGACTGTGTTTTACTTCCATAGTTTACTTTGGCAAAATGCAATAGATTTAAAAGTACTAACTAAATTTGGGCAAACAGATGATATAAATTAGAATAAGATTAGAGAAAATAGTCAATTTAGGTTTATTAAATTTAGTAATTTGTTTCATTGCAATGTTATGAATATTGGGAGCAGACATAAAATCCCTTTTTCACTTTTGGTATCTAATGTGATTCCCACTAGTAATTAAAGTTTAATTTTGCAAAATTTGGAATCATGCTCATTGCAATGTAATCAGTTAATAATAATTGTACCTCATTAGCAGATTTAGACCTTGAGAAAGAGTATTTCAATTATTAAATCTAAGGGCTAGCTTGGAAGTCAAGTAGCATAAATATTAAAATTCGGGAAATATTATTATTATAAGGATCATGAATTGATAGTCAGTTGGAAGGCTTATATGGGTGTTTAAAAGAATAGGGTTAAGAATCATCAGTTGAGAATATATAAAGAACATAACACAGACATTCAATGTTATATAATTGTAACTATTGAGAGTGATAGATGCTGAAAATGAAAAATAAAGTAGTGGACCTAAATGGGAAGGATTTATTTATAACATTTCTTTATTCTACTTTAAATTAAATAATAATTTTATATTATAAGCATAAGTTAAGAGTTCTCCACATTGATTACTAAATTATTTCTAATCATTTTTGAATTGGAAATGTATACAACATTTTCATAGATACCACTCAAGATCAAATATTTATATTAAAGTTTGGAAGAAAGTTGTCTTATTATTATTAATTTAGTATCAAGAATTTCTCATGGAAACATTTGCATAATTTTTGCTAGGTTTGAAATCAAAACCAGAATAAATCGAGTCGTTTTATCAACATTATATTTTTTGAGAGACAATTTAATTACTTTCTCCATTATCTTCTATAGTCATCTGCATGGATGATGATGATCTCTGGTGGGCATTATGATTTATAGTTGCAATTTAACATCTGGATATACTTAATCTTATTATTAATATAAGTGGATAAACACACTAGCCATCCTTGTTTGATCCCAAGGTTCGATTCAATTGACTAGCTACTTGAAATAAATGGAAGAATGTTGAGGTTACAATATATATATATATATATATATATATATATATATAATGGTCTGAGAAAAAGTGGAAGTTCCAGTCTTACCATATCTGCATTACAGGGCACCACCAGTCCATTTGAACCTGGAAAATTTATATAGTAGGCAGATATGTAAGTTAAAATTCCATTTCTATTTATTAAGACTGTCAGCCCAAGTCACTAGCTCAGTGAGATGCAGAGATTTATAAAATATAAATTATTTAAAATATATCTTCAATATAAAAAATAAAAGCCACTGCCAGTAATTAACACACAAACAACATTTATTAATGCACCTACATAATCATTTAAAATTTGAGGAATAACATTTATTATTTTAGATTTTAATATTAACTTTTAATTTAAATTATTTTAAAATTTTAAACCATCTGCACAGATGAATTTAATAATATTTATTTAAGAGTGCCATTTGAAAATAAAATATTCTATCTCTGATTTAACCTTAGGCCAAAAGTTTGCAGCCAATGCAGTATGAATATGACAGTAGAAAATACCATACTGTCAGGAATGTACATCTGAACAGCATGGTTAAGAAGACATCGACTTTCATCCAGACAGGAATGCTACATCTTCCTGTCAAGAAGAACAATGGAAAAAAACTCCATAGGAAAGGACTGTGTTTTTCATCTTACTATCCCCTTCCATAGACAAAAAGGGGGTGTGTGGAATATAATGTGATCCTGCACATAGCGACTCTCATTCTACATCTACTAATTACACCAATATATCCATTCCATTGACCCAATTTAACTACGAAACAGATAACCTATGATTAACCCTCCCTTAATTACGTAATATAACTTTACAAATCTATATAGCCATTCATGCCCGACTTAAATTTAACATTTATATAATTTTGCAAAGATGAATTTTATAATAGTTTGTTTTTTAATGTGGAGTACAGATCAGCTACATAGATTACATGGTTAAAAACATTTCAAAATAAACATGAATGATCAAAATATAAAATCATTGATGGAATTGCAGAGGGAAATTTACAAGAAACCCAATGGCATCCATCATAAGATGCCACATTGACACCAATAACTTAAAAGACATCCGAATAAATACATTTTAGATACTCACTGTGAGGTATCATCATTTACCAAATGTCTATATATTTTAATCAAATATGAAAACAAAAACATAATTAAACGTTAATGAATCTATGCAAGTGTCTATACCCAACTTAAATTTAATGCATTTAAATGATTTATACAATAAATATTAATAAAAACAAAAAAAAATGGAAATGATTTTTAGCAAACTTAAATGCATGAAAATTAAGGCATTAATAATTGATTTGAAAGTCATATTAAAGTTCATTTAAAAAAATAGGTTTAGCTCGTCAAATCATTAATGTTCTTAATTACTTTTAGTAAAATTTTTCCATTTATATTTTACAGTAGACAAGCTGCCGGTTCCTGGTGTCAATTCCCATGAAGTCTTTATTTGAAGACCAGTGTATCTGAAAGTGGCCTTAGCTGGTTCAATCCTGGTATTACAGTCATTTCATTTTTAAATAAGTGAGAGAGAGCGACAAGTGTGCCTTATTGCCCTTCACACAAAAACAAGCTGGAACTGTTCTTAATTTCAATATTTTTCATTTTATACCGATCATCTGGATTCAATGAACAATTGTTTCCTGTTTCAAATTTTCATTATGGTCTGGGCCTTCATTGCTGCTTCTATTGGACATCTAATTTATTTTTGTTCTTTTATCTATATTTCATCTGACTTTTTTTATATAAGATCCCCAAGGGCTAGCTTGCTTTTTGATAATTAATAATCACATCATTTTCATTTACAAAAATATTGTATCTTTAGATCTTGTACTTTTTTATAAAAAAGTATGTTCAAATATTTTTTTTTTTAAAAAGAAAATAATTTATAAAGTTTTGCATCTGTGCAAATTCAATACATACATTGAACAACTCTTTAATTTTAGCTTTTAGTTTTTTATTTACAAACTTAAAAAAAAGTTTTTATTCTAATTTTAAATTAATGTAATGGCATATATATATATATATATATATTGAAGCAGTCGGATCTGAGTTCGATCCTAGCTTCATGTTATTTACCCTAATACTAACCTTAAATTTCCGATGCAATGGGGCTTTATACGTTCAATCCACGCTAATTTCCATAATGAATAACTTGTTTCAAATACGTAGTAAAATTAATTAGTTTAGTTTAAATTGGATCAATTCTCTAAATAAATTCATGATAAAATGTTCATGAATTTACATATATTAAATTGCCTGGATTGTGCGTATATATGTTTGTAAATATTAAATATATATAATTGTTCGAAAGTTTCATTGCGTCGGGAATACTTGTTTTTTTTACTTTTAAATAATTTGTAAAGTTTTGCGATTAAAAGCTACATTCCTTCCAAAGGCTTTCAAATTCTCAAAAACAACAGTAAAGTTTTATTAATAAAAAAAAGATAAGAATTCAATTTTTAATTAAAATCATTTCAGACTTTAAGAATTCATTTTCTAATTAGGAAAGGAATTCAAAAATTAGTTTGAAAGCCTTATCGAAGGAATGTTTCTGAAAACAACTAATTATAAAAAAAAAGAGATTGATAATAAAATGAGCGCTAGCCGGAGGCATCAGTGAACAGTAGATATATAGCCCTGAAAAGTAAAGAAAAAAAGACTAGTTTTGGTTGTAGAGTAGTGCAGTGAATTCTGTGTGTATAAAAATTGTATTTCATCATGATAGAGGGCTAGAACATCAGGGATCTGGCTACGGTTCCTAAAGTCCCGAGGAATCTTCACTGGAGCTGCTGAGCCGTTTTCCGGATCGATCATTCTGCTAAAATAATGAAAGTTACTAAAATACTACACCAGTAGTTAACCAATGATGCCTACGTTTCAACAACTTGGAGGAGTAACTTAAGGACAAGCACGGAATGGTAATATGAACGTTAAACTTTCTGGCCAGTTCGAACTTTATTTTATACTCCTTCTTTTTAAGAGCTCTTTTATTCTTTAATGTAAATCTTTGTAACACCTTTTATTCATGCTACTGTAAATTTATCTTGTAATTCTTTAAATCTCTAGTCTTTAAACTTTTTCTTTTCTTACTTGGCGGTTCATTTAATATATATATTTGTGTGCTTTATTAATGTCGTATTTAAAATTATATGCCAATAATTTTTCGACTCGATGAGCTCCTTGGTTCTATTTGCCTCACGCAAATAATATAATATAAATTTTAAATAGTTATTCTCGCCCATTAGAACTAAATTTATAAGTTCTATTAATCATCGAGTCGAAAGAAAATATTACATGTTTATTATTTTTATAATTGGCTAATAATAAACTATTAGCTCCATTTTTCACCTATGTCCCCAGCTCCTAAGTTACAAGTGTTTATATACTCACAAAATGTTAAAATATTGATTTCTTGTTCTACTAATATATATTTATTCGAATATAACCTTAAATGTTTTTATTGCAAAAAGGGTCGATAAAGGGTTAAATGTATTTTAATTCCACTTTGTTATTTTATATTAATATTCAGGAAGGGCACGATATTAGGGCATAATTAATATAGTTTATAAATGTTTTAAAATAGTTCGATAAAAGCTCGTTTGACTTTAATTAATTGGTCAAGTCATCACATAGAGCATTCTACATGGGTTTTATTTTTCAATGATGACTATCAAGTCATCATCATCAAATGTTGCTGACGTAGGGCCATCTTCCGCTCCGTTAGGCTGGTCGGTGATCATATTCTCTTATATAAATTTCTCGAGGAAGAAAGTACTTCCTTTCCGATTCATTAGTCAAAGGGCGTAAGACTTGCCAAATGCAAGCCGCCATAGGACTTCGATCATCGACTAGCGATCATCTTTCAATTTTACTCTCTGCCTTGTAATTCGTCAGTACCATTGCATCTTTGTTCCGGTAAAACCCGCTCCGTGCTCGTAATTCGTGATGAAGTGATTTAAATTAAAGTCGAACCAATTCTCAAATATGTTTAATTAAATAAGTTTTCAAATCAAGATTAAAGTTATGCCTTAAAATACGTTTTGCTCTTCATGAATAGATTTCCGAATGTGAAAATAAATTTCACATTCCACCGTAATAAAATTAGAACAATCATTTCCGTTCTTAATGAATACCTTTATCTGCCTTTATATTTCTCGTTGGGGGCATAGACATAGAATCCCATGTTGTGTAATACTGGTTGGCATATGATAAGGACCGCCAATCTTATTATATTTATCAATTCTTTTAAAGACTAGAGGCAATTAATGCATTCTATATTTTGATTGAAACAAAACAAATTATTCTTATTAAATAGTTTCTAACATACTTGGTTTCTCAGTTCATCATTCTTTTATAATTATTTAAATGTTAATACTCGCTGTCTGTGTTGGCAACCCGAACACACATATGATTTGATTTAAAAAGTATTCAAAGTAATTAATTATTAGATATTCGTGTCAATGCAAGGGTCTCTAGTCCTCACCAACCGTTGAACTAGTTCTTGGCGCATAGCATGGTGCCGTCGATTTCTGCTATCTGAGCTGTTGAGTTGGGTTTGAATTCAGTTTTGAACCGGCTGAGTTTGAATCCAATTTGACTTGCGGTGGTGGTGGGTTTTGACCGGTACAATATATATATATATATTCTCTTAATGAATCAAATTATAAATAAATGAAAATAATATACAGCTATTGTCAAATTAATTTTCACTCACATATACACTTTCTCAAAATATTTAAAAAAATTATCATGTGACAAAAATAGCATTATAGAAAGATTCATAAGTGAAGGGAAATTAATTTGATGATATTAAATTGTACTCGAATCTGTCATCAATTTTAAAACTTCATACTTTTTTTGAGAACATTATGGTCACATAATTGGCTAAAAACAACTATAATAAATATTATATAAATATATTGTAACAGAATAAGTATATGCTGTTACAATTTTTTCAAATAAAAGTGAAAAAAAATATAAAATCATCCTAGCCCTAACCCTGACATGACCCAACTAGCTCGAATCCATGGTTTAAAGGTTGGAGACAATTTGAAAGAGATATTGAATTCTATCTCTCTCAGTGTTTATGTAAATAAAGCTTGATAGTGGCTATTGGTAAAGCTCCATCTAGTGAATATATATATATATATATATATATATATATATATATATAATTTAATAATTTTGTTTAAATTAATACATATAATGCACAGATGGAAAACTAATTATATAATTCTTTAAAGTTTAAATCCAAAACAAGTTGTTAATTAGTTATTTTAATCTTAGAATGGAAATGATTTTCTATATTGACATAATTGCAAATGGGCCCTTGAGTATAAAGTCAGATAGAAAATAAATTAAAAAAATACTAGTGATAATAATTTTGGGTTCTCACGCTAAAGAAAGCTGACAAAGAACAATGTAAATAGGCACATGGTCTACAGAGAAAAGTTGGGCCAGGTAAAATCAATCCTGGAAATTGCTGATAAAAATTCATAAAGATATAAAAAGAAAACTTTGAAGTTGAGATTCAGATTTGGATTGCTCTTTCTGATTGTGTGTTATTTAATTATATAAGGGTGTTGCAGATCTCCAAAATGTAGGGGTCATCAATAATTTACATTTCCTATGTTTTTAGCAGCTGAAGCTGTCTCCAGAGTATGATGGTTCCCAGAAACTGGCCAGCAACAAACTTGTCTCCACATAGAACAGTATAAAATGGAAAGAACATTGAATTGTGTGACACATCAAGTATCACCAAGATGGACTTCAATAAATATACAGCATTGGAAAGTATTTCTTAAATGAACTTTACTTTTATAAAACAAACCTTTCTAAGTAGTAATTTTAAACATCACTTAATTTTTAAAAGAAATCTTATATCTGACTAAAATTTAAACTATTTGTTATATTTTCTTTTAATAAGTTTAATATTGTTTCCATTCTTGTAATTTCTTTTAAATTAATTATTTAAAATAAGCATATATGACTGTATAGATTCATAAGATTATGTTAGTTTAAGGTGTGTTAATTTTAGGTTAATTATTTTGTAGTTAAATCAATGCTGGTGGATAGATATATAGATGTTTTATGTCAACATAATCTGAGTAGGTGCCTTGGATACTTGTTCCCTTGTACCACATTAGTATACAGAGCATAATACCCACCTGAATGTATGGCCAAAAGTGTAGCCATCTTGATAGTCAATAGTAATAGATGTACTTCCTACACCATTGATTTCTTATGCTCTGATTGGGACAGTAAGCCAGCAATTACTGCTATCCCTTTTTTCAGAGCAGCTCTTATATATATATATATATATATATAAGAGCTGCTCTGAAAAAATGAAATTAATGAAATTATTTGAAATATATATATATATATATATTTCAAATAATTTCATTTTTGTATCATGGAAAAGATATTCATTCCTTCCCACCGTGGTTCTTTATTTCTCAAATGATATCATGCTGCAGACATAAATTCCTGTTAGCATTGTTGTATGCTAATAATCTCATTTTGCATTGGTCATATTGGTATATCATTTAAGCTAGCATTGGTTTGAATGCGAGATTTTATCCTAAGATTAAAAAGGATTGGGCTAGTTATATGCGTAATCTATGTAACATATTCACACTTAGTAAAATATTAAAAAAATTGTATTAAATCAATTAAATGCTTCCATCTGCGCATATGATTTAAATCAAATAGATTTAATTTTTCAGAATTATTCTTTTAACGTTTGCGTGCATTGTAATAAAATGTTTTGTTGAATTAATTTTGGCAGTAACTTATTTTATTAATATTTGAAATTAAAAATTCGAAATTTGATAAATATACAGTGTGATGTTTCAAGCTCAGCTTCTCCCTGAGCTAATGACTGGTGCTTTTGGTTTGATAAAAAGTAATTGCTCTCGTGCATATCTGTCTACTATATAAAATTTCCAGATTCAAATGGGTTGTTTGCATCTTGTATGGCAGATTAGATTAGGGAGGTTTCGTCGATCTTTATATATATATATATATATATATATATATTTATCTATATATATATATATATATATATATATATTAGAAAAAGTATATGAGGAAAAGTAAAAAAAAAAAAAAAAGCATTTTTTGATTTTTTTTTGTACTATCAAACAAAAGTTAAGGATGGATATCAAATTTAATTTTATCTCTATATGAGACAATGATAAAATTTAAAAGATTTTAGAATAAAAAACAATAAAACAATCATAATCAAAAATATAATTTGAATGATTATTTATTTATTAATAATTAAGTTTAGTATATAATGTAGGACATTAAATTGACTTACAAACATTAGTTTTTTCTAGAAGCATTTGTTGTTTTGATGTAAATTGTTAATTAAGTTGTAAAATATAAATCACATTCTAACAATATGATTATTGTATAAAAGAGAGAAACATTAAAATAATATAAAACACTATTGCCAAGCACTTTCAATTCATTTGAGACATTATCAAATCAGTATAAAAATCATTACACTCTACTAAACAAAATGTTTGAGTTTATTACTTAGTAGAATATAATGATTTTTATACAGCCTTGATAAGAACTGAAGTGACTTGAAAGCACTTGACAATAATATTTTATATTATTTTAATGTTTCTCTGCTTTATACAGTAGTTGCATTATTGGCTTGTGATTTAATTAATTTATGAAATATCTCAAAATCAATAATTATGACTGGTGTTGAGAATAGAATCTATCTATCTATCTATCTATCTATCTATCTATCTATCTATCTATCTATCTATCTATCTATCTATCTATCTATCTATCTATCTATCTATCTATCTATCTATCTATCTATCTATCTATCTATCTATCTATCTATCTATCTATCTATCTATCTATCTATCTATCTATCTATCTATCTATCTATCTATCTATCTATCTATCTATCTATCTATCTATCTATCTATCTATCTATCTATCTATCTATCTATCTATCTATCTATCTATCTATCTATCTATCTATCTATCTATCTATCTATCTATCTATCTATCTATCTATCTATCTATCTATCTATCTATCTATCTATCTATCTATCTATCTATCTATCTATCTATCTATCTATCTATCTATCTATCTATCTATCTATCTATCTATCTATCTATCTATCTATCTATCTATCTATCTAATAAGATCTAATTCTATATGTCCATTTTTCGTCCATCTATATCTATAAATCCATCCATCTGTTTATTAATTTATCCATCTATCATATAATAGACTAATGCCTTGTGTGTTATACATTAGGTCTTCTTTCTAGCTTATGAAATGAATGATGATGCAGTGCTTACTAAAAATTTTAATAATTAATTATATTTTAAAAATTTTAATTTCATTCAACTTTTATTCATATCTTTTATTATGCATGCAATCTTTTATTTAATTATTAATGCATAAAACAAAAATAATAGTACATAGTTACCTGGTACATAACAGGTGTTAGTGAAAACCATTTATGGTAATTTATATAATTTATATAAATATAATGAATGTTTAATAAAAGATGGTTTAAACGTTAAAAAAACTAGTGGTCATATATATGACATAACACTTTGTAAAAATATTAATATATTTTATACAAATAAACTTAATATTGATTTTTTAGTTATTAGATTTATACAGATGTAATGGTAGCATAATAATACATTATGTGATTATAAAGAAAATAAATGTTTATTTACCATACAATTTGATGTACAATATAAAATATTAATTAAACAAATTATTTTTACCATAGCAATATCATTTTTTTATAATTTCTTATTATTATTAAGTTAGGTCAAATAATAGTTCACATATGTAAACAATGTTGCCATCCAATACTAACTATTAAACTCAAAATGTGTAAGTATTGAGTAAATTAATAAATCTAGATTATAAAAAATTAAAACCACAACAAAAGTTTTAATTCATTTTATAGTCAATGATTTTAAATATATATATATATATATATATATATATATATATATATATATATATATATATATATATATATATATATATATATATATATATATACTATTTAAACCTGATAAATTTTACCTTAAAAACATTGGTCAGAATAAAAACAATAATATAAATATTGTCTATACATTAAAAAGCCCATTGTTTTTATTAGTACATAAAAAGATTTTGATCTAAAATATCTTTTCTAAATATTATATGCCAATGACTAAAAAAATGTTTGTTTTTATTTTTTTTTAAAAATATCATTTGAAAGCTTAGTAAAAAATTTCAATTCTTTGAAAAACTATTTTTGAAGCATCTACTTGTTAAAAGCATCAAAAATTTCGAAGATAAATTGGTCAAATATTAGTCCAGTTACAAAGTATACTAAAAATTTGTTAGATCCAACATTATCACTCTGAATTCTTATTGATCTACTGTTTATAGAATATTAAACATACATTTCTCAAATTTGGACGATTTTTATCTTTCATATAACGTTTTTAAAGAAATAATTGTATATACATTTCAATGCATTTATGTGATTTAAAATATTTATAAGAATTTAAAAAAAAAACAATTTAGAATCATTAATTAATTATTTTAACAAAATCATAGACAATTGTCTTTTTATAATTTCTGTATATCTCATTATTATTTGCTTTCGATATCCTTTAAAAATAAAAGTTGAGAAATTATTTTTTTTTTAAAAATTATAAGAATATATTATTTAATAAATGTTTAATTAGTATTAATGTAAGAAAAAAAAGTGAACTATTAAATACGTTAAGAATTTTTGATGTTTTATAGTAATAATAAACCGAATCGTTCATTTAATTGTATATATGCACGCACAGTTTATCCTGCACAACATACATGCTTAGGAGTAGACAAATTATAAAAAAACAAAAAGAAAATCATTTATAAATAATTTTGGAAAAACATTTTTGAATGTTTTTATATCATTTATTAATTAAATCTTAGAATAAAAATATATAGCACCATATTTTATTTCAAAAATGATTTCTTATGTTTAATGTAACATCAAGGAATATATTTATCAGAAGATTCAATAAACAGTACAGTTTAAACACTTTAAGAAGATATTCATCCAGTAATAAAATACAACAAATCATAGGTAATTTTTATTGTCTGCCTATAATCTTTTGAAATCATGATAAATAAATTAGCACTGATTTTCCTTTATTATGGAATCAAATTGAAAAAGAGCAAAATTTTTGCAGTGTTAGGCTTGCTCATTAATTGTATATCTGATGGAAGGTGGTTCATTTTAATTAAATAAATAAGTAGCTTTTTTTCTCTTTCAAGATTGATCCATTAATATCAACAAAAATATATTCTCCATACTCATTTTTTTATAAAATTTGTTATTGTATAAATCAAATTTCTTTTTAACTATATATATTCGACTTTCAAGTGCTTGGACGCTATATTAAGTCAAGTTTATAATAAATAATAAATACATTTTGAATCAAGCTTAGCACTTTCGAAGCCTACCTATGGTCTCATATTCAAAGCGCTGAGAGTTAAGTGAAAGAGTGTGTATATTAACCATATATATATATTTCATTTCTTATCATCATTTTTTAGTAAATTATATGACTATAATTGTTGTCAAAATCTTATAAACTCTTAATCAATCAATAAATTATAAATAAATAGAAATAATAAGCAATTCTTTGATCTACAAATTAATTAAATATCTAATTAATTTTCATTTTAGTATGACAAATAACGAGTGTATAAAGCTGTAGAACATTCTACGCCACATGATAAATTTTAAAAAATGGCATCTTGACAAATTTATATTAGGCTAAAAATCAATTATATGATATTGAATTAAGTTGTAGATCAATGAGTTCTATTATTTTCATTTATTTATAATTTATCGATTAAGAGTTATAACATTGAATAATCAAACCAAGACATCATTTCATAACTCCCACAATTCTTGAAATTAATATAGCCCCTTTTATTTTACATTTATTGTGGTAATGTTCAATTTGTATAATTTTCATGTTTTTATAATCAAATTTAAATCCTTATTTACAAGTTTTATTATGATTAAATATAGCAGATGATGAAGGTTTATTTTCATCTTTTTCTCATTGTCTATCTTTTTGAACTCTTTTATATAAAAACATATGTTCTTTTATTCTTTTTTTAAATGTACATTTAGATTCACCAATATATCGTGAGCCACATTTACATATTAATTTTTATATAATACAATTTTGATTAAAACATATTTTTTTTTTCTTTTAGAATTATTAATTAATCTATTTGTATTATTTGTCAGGAAAGTCATTCTTATTTTAAAATGAAAAATTATGCAAATATTCTAGTGATGAAATAAAAAAAATATTTGCTGATAATTTGCTGAAAATTGGTTATAATAAACATTCTATTACTAATACTACTAAAAATTAAAAAATAGTCAACAATATAATAAAACTAAAAATAATATCAAAATGAAATGGTTTGCATACCATTTGCATCAGATGAACAAATTAAATTTATGAGGAAAATTTATAATGGTTTATTTCAAATTGCTTTTTTCTCTATAAATAATACAAAGAGATTAATTAATAACTCTAAAGGCAAAAATTTAAGTTTTAATCAAAATTTTTTTATATATAAATTAATGTGTAAATCTAGCTTACACTATATTGGTGAACCTAAATGTACATTAGAAAAAAGAATAAAAGAATATATGCTTTTATATAAAAGAGTTCAAAAGATAAACAATCAGAAAAAAATAAAAATAAATCTTCATCATTTGTTATATTTGATCATAATAAAAACTTATAAATAAGACATAAATTTGATTATAAAAACATAAAAATTATACAAATTGAACATGGCCACAATAAATGTAAAGTAAAAGAGATTATACTGATTTCAAGAAATTGTCAAATGTTAATGAATCGTCAATCATCAAACATTAAAATAACAGAATTGTGGGTGAACTGAATTGAATTATAGGAGTTATGAAATGATGTTTCAGTTTGATTATTCAATGTTATATAGTTTGTAACAAAGTCTAAAAGGCATATAGTTGAAAGTACTTCTAATAAAATAAATTACATACTGTTGTTTACTTGCCCTATTTCCTCGTTCTGCAGCTCACAGTACCGCTATGAATATGAGGCAAAAGGCCTTGAAAGTGCTTAGCATGTAATAATTTCTGTGTATCTTTATAGCTTCTCATTCAAGTGTGTCATATGTTGTTTGTTAATTTTGTATATATATATATATATATATATAATATATATATATATATATATACATTTGTATGTATATATATATATATATATATACATACAAATTTGAATATTACATATATTTTGGAAAGAATACAGACATCAAATTTAAATTATAATCAATAAGCAATTAATATAACATGAGACTTGTTTTAAACTTGTATTACAGATATGTAATATAGGGAGCATAACAATAGTTCTAACAAGCTTTTATTGACAAATGCCACAAGACTTTTAAAATCTCTATCTAGAATTATCCCTATCTTCAGACCAGTTTCAAGCTTTTGGCTCACCCGAGTGTCACACTATGACATTCAGACATGAGATCTAAAATAGCAACTCAAAAATCAGCACTTATCTAATAAATAACTATTAAGTAAAAAATCAGAATTTTTCAGACATGTAAATGTCTTAAATCTAGTTATCTAACTTAAATAGATATATGGGTCTGAAAACACTTTAGTCTCATCATATATTAATAGCTTCAGCAATATAACATCACCAAATCCTCAAGGACAAAATTATAATAATCAATAAAACAAGACCCATTGCACTGTTTAAGTAAGATAGCTGGATTTAAAGACATTTACATATCTTAAAATTCCAGATTTTCTACTTATTAGTTATGTATTAGATAAGTGCTAATTTTTTTGAGTTGGTATTTTGGAACTAATATCTGAATGTCCTATTGTCTCATTGAGGTAATCCAAAAGCTCAAAACTAGTCTAAGGATAGGGATAATTCTAGATAGATATTTTAAATAAAAATTTGTTACAGCTATTGGTATACTTCCTCTCTCTCTCTCTCTCTCTCTCTCTCTATATATATATATATATATATATATATATATATATATATATATAAACAAAAAAAGACTTATAAATACAATAAATAATATTATATTTCAACCAGATGACTGGTTTTCATCAGAAAGAAAAAAAATACACAGTAAAATGGCGATAATCAAAAATTACAGATTTGGTAAAAGATTAAAAATTTAACAAAACCCCCCTGATTGGTCACAAAATCTAACACAGAATATCTACCCAGTCATTGACAAAATTCAAACAAAAAAAAAACTACATTCCCTCCTAATCAAGCTTAAATTCTATTAAAATTAAAATAAATATAAAAATAAAAAATCCAAAATTAAAAATTAAAATATACATATGTGCATACATAGAAAAATTAGACTATGCTCACATACAAAAAATATCTGTGCTCACATTAATATTCATTAAAAACTAAAATACTTATATATTTTAATCAAAAATTATAGTTAGTGCAAAGTACAATAATTTATAATAACTAATTATTTATCTATAAACCAATTAAACACAGATATTAAACATCCATATAACCAATCTTTACATAAAAAACCTCATATAAGAAAATTTTCACATAAAAACACACATATAGAAATCATTTAGGAGACCAGGTAACCCAGAGCTGTAATAGTTCCAGTGTTCAAATTCAATCTATGTGGTTCTAAGGTCTTGAATTTAAAAATAAAAAAACTCTCCTTTTGTTTCCTCTCCCTTGTAGAAGAAAAACCTTCCTGAAGAATCACTACTTTTAAATCATCAATTGAATGATTTGGTAAGTTAAAATGTTTTGAAACTGGTCTATCTTTATTCTTATGCAAAATGTCAAATCTATGATTAGTCATTCTGACATGTAAACTATTTGCTGACTCACCTATATACTGGTTTAATCATCTACTACACTCTATCAAATATATCAAATTAACACTTTTACATGTAACATAATTAGGAATATACCATTTAAAATTACGATTCTTAGTACTAAAGACCACTTTTGTCACAACAATATGTTTACATGTAAAACATCTTTTATCCTCACATGGAGAACATCCTTTTTCCTGTACAGAACTACTAATAAAATTTGTTTTGACAAGTATATCTCTAAGTGATCTATGTTTTCAACATACAACCTTAGGTGGATCAGAACAAATAGATTTTAAATAATCTGTGGACTGTAATATGTTAAAATGTTTCGCCAATATCGGGTTAATATTAGGTAAATCTCTATTAAAAGTAAGAACCAATGGTGGAACATCTAATTGTTTTTTACTCTTTTCAGATAAAAGAAGTTTCTTTCTATCAATTAAAGAAGATCTCCTTACTGCATTATCCAACAATGTCTTAGGATACCTCATATTGAGCAATCTATTATATAAAATACTATTATTTTGTTGAAGAAATTTCTCATCATTACAAATCCTCTTCATCCTTAAAAATTGACTATAAGAAATATTAGCCTTTAAATGTTTAGGATGGTTACTATAAAAATGTAGATAGCAGTTATTATCAGTTTGTTTCCTATATACAGTAGTAGTAAGAACTCTATTAGTGTAAATAACTTCAACATCAAGAAAATGAGCAATTGATTTTGAAAAATTCATTGTGAAATTAATATGTTTATTAAAATTATAAGTCCTCTATACTTGATAATGCTAAGCTGAAACCTCACACTTGGCTTAGATATATAGATGACATTTTCATGATATGGCCACATAGTGAAGTTGAACTTCATAATTTTTTAAGTTATTTAAATAATTTTAATAAACATATTAATTTCACAATGAATTTTTCAAAATCAATTGCTCATTTTCTTGATGTTGAGTTATTTACACTAATAGAGTTTTATTTACACTAATAGAGTTTTTACTACTACTGTATATAGGAAACCAACTGATAATAACCGCTATCTACATTTTTATAGTAACCATCCTAAACATTTATAGTCAATTTTTAAGGATGAAGAGGATTTGTAATGATGAGAAATTTCTTCAACAAAATAATAGTATTTTATATAATAGATTGCTCAATATGAGGTATCCTAAGACATTGTTGGATAATGCAGTAAGGAGATCTTCTTTAATTGATAGAAAGAAACTTCTTTTATCTGAAAAGAGTAAAAAACAATTAGATGTTCCACCATTGGTTCTTACTTTTAATAGAGATTTACCTAATATTAACCGGATATTGGCGAAACATTTTAACATATTACAGTCCACAGATTATTTAAAATCTATTTTTTCTGATCCACCTAAGGTTGTATGTCGAAGACATAGATCACTTAGAGATATACTTGTCAAATCAAATTTTATTAGTAGTTCTGTACAGGAAAAAGGATGTTCTCCATGTGAGGATAAAAGATGTTTTACATGTAAACATATTGTTGTGACAAAAGTGGTCTTTAGTACTAAGAATCATAATTTTAAATGGTATATTCCTAATTATGTTACATGTAAAAGTGTTAATTTGATATATTTGATAGAGTGTAGAGATGTTTAAACCAGTATATAGGTGAGTCAGCAAATAGTTTACATGTCAGAATGACTAATCATAGATTTGACATTTTGCATAAGAATAAAGATAGACTGGTTTCAAAACATTTTAACTTACCGAATCATTCAATTGATGATTTAAAAGTAATGATTCTTCAGGAAGGTTTTTCTTCTACAAGGGAGAGGAAACAAAAGGAGAGTTTTTTATTTTTAAATTCAAGACCTTAGAAACACATGGATTGAATTTGAACACTGGAACTATTACAGCTCTGGGTTACCTGGTCTCCTAAATGATTTCTATATGTGTGTTTTTTATGTGAAAATATTTTTATATGAGGTTTTTTATGTAAAGATTGGTTATATGGATGTTTAATATCTGTGTTTAATTGGTTTATAGATAAATAATTAGTTATTATAAATTATTGTACTTTGCACTAACTATAATTTTTGATTAAAATATGTATTTTAGTTTTTAATGAATATTAATGTGAGCACAGATATTTTTTGTATGTGAGCATAGTCTAATTTTTCTATGTATGCACATATGTATATTTTAATTTTGGATTTTTTATTTTTATATTTATTTTAATTTTAATAGAATTTAAGCTTGATTAGGAGGGAATGTAGTTTTTTTTTTTTTTTTGTTTGAATTTTGTCAATGACTGGGTAGATATTCTGTGTTAGATTTTGTGACCAATCAGGGGGGTTTTGTTAAATTTTTAATCTTTTACCAAATCTGTAATTTTTGATTATCGCCATTTTACTGTGTATTTTTTTTCTTTCTGATGAAAACCAGTCATCTGGTTGAAATATAATATTATTTATTGGATTTATAAGTCTTTTTTTTTTGTTTTTATATGTATTTCCTTTGGTTAGTTTGTTATATATTAATATTTTGATATATATATATATATATATGGTTGTTAGAGAAATTTAATTCATACAGTAATTAAGATTTGTAAAGAAAATGAATATATATATATACGATATTTTTTATATGTGTTCATATTATTATGAATACTTGTTACATATATTTTATCCATACTATGATTTATCATTATAGAATATAACTTACATATTTCAGTAATATTTACAAAAAGAAATACAAAATATATACTTCTAAATATTAGCAATATACTGATAATTGGTATTCAGTACAGAATAACTCAATGTGTAGTGATATTACATATAAAAAAATTATCTATCACATATTTAAATAATATTGTGCTTTATCACGGGATCACTAGACAAACTTGACAAATTGGTTTAAAGTAAAATAATATTAGTAGAAATGGTTTTAGTATTTTTCTTCTTATGTTCTATGCACTATTTTTATTATAAAATAATTGTTTTTTTGATAATTCCATTCCCTGCATGGAACATAATATCTGGAATTATGTTTTGATTATTACAAGTAAACTTATAACAGGCCTCATAACATAAGGATTATACACTTTTCTTCTGGCATTCTCCTGCTCTGGAATTCATCTCCAAACTAAATAAAACATAGATGTTTTTTTTTTCAGTTTCAAACAACCCTGACTATCTGGATGCACATAAGCAAATCCAACTTAACCAGCAAATAAATATCTAACTATGAAATAGAAATAAAAAGTTTATAAGAACAATAAGTTCTTCAATATTAAAACAATATAGTGATTATACAATGTTTTTTAAATCATTATTTCTCAGGCTGTTGAACACATCTTCTATCTAAAGTGGGTTACATAAATATTGATATTTATATATTAAATAATTATCATATATTTGCATATGTAAATAGTGTGTTTATATTTAAAATTAATTTGCAATTACACCTTTATTTTTACCTTTTATTTTTTACACAAATAAATTTATGAGAAAGCATGGATGATAGTATTACTAATTGAAGATTATATATATATGATGTATATTGCTTTGAGGAAATACAGACACCGAATTATATATATTGTGCCCTTTTCTATAGGCCAGTAATAGTACATAACAGTCAATTACTAAAAAATTTTAAATTTGGAATGTGTTCTTTTAATACATTAATTATATTAAGTCAATTATATCTTTAAAGTACAATTTGAGGCTAAAGTAAATACGTAGTATATAAAATCATTTAAAAATAGTTATATAAAGCTTAAAATATTGTTTCATATGGTTGTAAAAGCTGGCCATAAATAACACAGCTATAAATAATTAAAAGTATATTTAATAAATTCGATTTTAATAGTTTAAAACGTATAGTTAATAAATGCTATGTTTAAATTTATAATCATATTTAATAAGCAAAAATTAATATAATATATTTTAAAATAAACTTTATGATGGTGAAAATTATATCTAGTTCTATATTTTCTAAATTATTCTTCCAAATTTTTTATAATTATTTTATATAATATAATAAGTATATCAATTTTATTAGTCCAGGCAGAGAAATAGATTAAAAATCGTCTGTCAGAGTTATAATCACATGATCTTTAATGTATACTATGACACACACGCTTGTTTGAAATAATAACAAAGTTTAAAATATTTTAAAAGTTATATTATAGAATTGGATAGAATTATTGCCTATCATAAAAGTAAATAGTATTAAACATTAAGTTAACTATCATATGTAATGTTTAAGTAATGTAATAAAGACGAATACAGATATAATAAAAATTAAATATTTTATTTAAATAAAAATAGATAAATTGAATAGATAAATGGGATAAGTTATTAAACATTATTTTAAAAGTTATTTTAAATGTTTAAAATAGTTTTAATAAAATAATAATTTATTTAAAAGTAATATTTTAAGTAATACTTTAAGTTTATTACGTCACAATTTCTAATTTTGAAATTCAATTCTACTATAAATTGGAAATATGTAAATTTTTTCTAAAAGTTAAAGTAAGAATTGGCCAATAAAAAATAAGTATTCTTGCAGACGAGAAATATTGTTGTAACTAACTTATAGCAGGAGATTAAAAAATGTATTGAAACCGGAGAGAGGTAAATTATAACTATCAAAAGATAGTATTTTTAAAATCTTTTATTTTAGTCAATTTTTTTAGTACTTTCTTATAACTTTATCTGTAAAAAAAAAAAAAAAAAACTAATTGATAATTTTAAAAATATATTTTTGCAAAAGAAAGTATAAACTAAAAAAATATTTTAATAATTTCGTTTAATATGATTTTCTTATTTTTAAAGTACTTACCAGTCATATTTTATCTAAAAGTTTAACCTAAACTACGCAATAAAAAATGGATATACTACAAAATAAAATGGATAAAAATTGTAATGCTGAAAAAATATTTGAAATATTTATTGATACAGTTTTATTAATATTTAACCGAAGAACTGTTTTGATACATAAAAACTACAGCACGGACACTATACAGAGTCTAAAAAGTGTATGGAAACATATTATTTAGAGACTGATCCAAGATTTATTTTTAAATGATAATAAGACAATTATATATTGCATGAATTATTTTATATAGTATGATATTCAAAGGAATAAAATGTTATATCCTTTCTAAAGGTAACTATTTTTTTAAATATTTTCGAGTGCAAAATTAAAGAAAGAGCCCGGGAAAATATGTTACAGAAGCGTTTTGTATTAAAATATCCGTTCTTCGAATTATTTAAAATGTACTTGGAAAAAGATTGTTCAAAAGTATTTGAAGTTTTTATTTTAAAAGAGATGTATAAAAATACCAAGTGAAAGTTTCAATGTATCAAGAAGAAAACAGAGATAAAAGTGAACACATAGATGAATGAAAAAATGGATCCATGGAAATACAAATAGTACTTAAAAGTTTATCGAATATTTTTAAAATTAAATTAGATGGATTGATGCATCGGATGCGCAGAGAATATTGGTAGAGAAGATTAAGAAGCTTCATGGGATTAATTAATATTATCGTCCTAAAAAAAAAATTAAAACCAAGGATTATTTTCTAAATTTTACTATATGGATTCATAATTATTTTTGTTTTAAACTTTAACGCGCTTGGAGAACATTTTTTAAAAAACTCTAGAGAAAATAATAAGCATTTTAGACTTATCAGGAACTGTCGTCAAGAAAATATGTAACTATAGTTTTTTTTATTTTTATTTTGTTGACCTAATTTAAATCTAAAATTTTATATAAGATTAGGAAAAATATAAAAACATTAATTTGTTAATATTAAAATCTTATAATATAACAATCTAATAAGTTAGCTAAAAATATTTTAATATAAAATGTATGGGTGTGAATTTTTTATATCTGCAATGCTCAAGTGGACAAAGGAAGCCTACTGAACACGATGACTAGATAAAGGTTATTGGTAATAATAATAACTATTAATAATTTTATAATGTATATTTTTGTTTTCTTTAGATCATCCATAAATTGGAAGAATGAAGTGTAAAATTTTTTTTTTTTTAAATTATATGTAACGCATTTTATACAACATTTAAAAAAAAAAACATTATGAGATAGGATTGATTTGAAAATATGCATACGACAATTTTTTTTTTTAATTATTTTTTATTAGTGATATAATCCAACATAATAAATAATTATGTGATTCTTTTAAAAATTTTATGATATGGGATATTCAAATATTGTCTAAGTAAATCGTATATGATTAATCATACAGAGCAATGAAGTAAGCAGACTTTTCTTATGGGATCGTAAGATTGTTTAACTATTAATGAATTTTATTTATTGTTTTGTAAATGCAGACAGTTATTTTATCGATGTAAGATGTAGAAAAATCTTGAGAAATAATGTTGAGATAGTGGCTTGGAAGTACTTAGTGAACAGGAAACCAAGATGATGTATATTTAAAATAGGATATGATAAGGAATGGAAATAATATTTAGTCTTTATGTGGTTATCAGCATAGTTAACATAGCCCTATGACTGATACATATTTTATTGGACAGTGTTTATATTACTTTAAATATTTGATGTTCTAATAAAGCTGAAGAAATAGCTTTAACATCGCCCCTGTACTAGAGGATATTAGGCAGATAAATGTCCTACCTCTTCGCACTGTGCCATGATTTTGAGATATGTTAAGAATAATACTCTAGCTTTCTTCCTTAATCCTATACATCTATTTTCGCTATCTTTATTTCATGTAACTGCATCGTTTAGTAAGATATTTTAAAAGAAATGATAAATAATTTAGAACTTATGTTGTGCTATCATTTTTTGTATAAGATTGGTTTAGTTGCTTATAAGGAGCAGAATATTATAACTTAAGATTGAAGATCCAAAGTATCCTAGGGGAAGAAAAGAATCATAAAATATATATTGAATTTTATTTCAGAAATGAAATATAAAATTTTAAAATAAGGTATCTAAACAAAGATATTTTCTTTAAAGTAATAATAATTTTAAATGCTTTAGTATTTTTTTTAAAGAGAAAATAAGTATTGCATTTTTTTTTTTAAATACAATAGTATAAAGTAGATTATGTAAACAATGTGCATAGTATATTCTTGTTTATTAATTAACAGAAATCTATTAATGATTAAACTTATATCATACTAAAGTAAGGCTTAAAGAAGAGTATATTATGATTAGTAAACATGGTGTGATGAATACTAAAATCTCATACTGAATTTTGGATAATATTTTTGTATAACATCTTTGACTTTGCAAGATGAAAATTTTAATATGATGAGAAAGCCAAACTCATTATAAAATTTTGTTTTTCTGTGGAATGTTTTCTAAGTATGAATTTTTAAAATAGGATAATTTAATAATATTAGAGATGAAATGCTGTTGCTAATAAAGTAGATAAATTTATTTGTAATAAGTTAACCATAAGGAGAAACCAAATAGTAACATTTTTTTTGTCCTAAATCTAAATAAAATATAATTGAGATATAAATTATTTTTTTATAACCAGGTAGATCAAACTGTAAAATAAAAAGGGTTGAGGATATCCACTGTAAATAATGTAAATAAATTGTTTAGTTATTTATTGTTAGTAATAAACTTTGTTAAATTTTGTTATTTAAAAATTTTTGTGTTAGAGTTGTTTATTTCTCCACATCACTGCATGAAAACACGATATATGCATAATAACTAAAACAAATATATAATTTTGCACAAAAAGATAAATAAAGAATTATTTTAAGAATTTTAAATATTTTATTGGTATTCATTAGAATTAAATAATCATAATCTTACATTATTTTATTGGTCATAAATCAGTTATCACAATATTATATTAAATTATATGCTATCAGTTGCCACACATATGTTGTTTGTCAGATTATTAAAATGCTGCCACATATTTATTATATCATTACATGAAGAATATTATTATTATTATTTATTATTATTAGTTTTAGTGTAGTAGATTATGACATAAAATCCCTTCTCATATTTTACTACCATATTTTAAATTTAACTTAGAATAAATTTTATGAACCTGAGATTATTTTATTGAGCTAGATTATTATTAAATAGAAAATTAAGATTTAATTATTAGTTTAATCTTAGTGAGTAGAAGTTATTAAAGTCGTAAGAATACTATGAGTTTGTTATTTGAAATAGTAATAAGGGGGGATAGTGTTCTTATGCCATTGAGGTAGTATCCTGTAGGATATTGGCTCAATGTAATCTATCTTGTCAACTGTATTTTCACTTCAAGTCTCATGAAAATATTAAATATTTATTTAATTTATTTTTATAAACTGAACCTTATTCGAATTTTAAATTTGAGATAGTGGAACCTTTTAGTTTTAATACTGAATATTTTAGTTATTATTTATTAACTGAGATAGAACCTATTTTATTTTATATCATATATTATCTGGAAGTGGAGATGCAGAATTACAAGGTTAGAATATATATGGTTAAAATTGTTTGAATTTATATAAATTAATACACCAACATACTTGTCGAAATAAATCTATACTAATAAGACAACATATATTTATACACTGCAATTTGTAGAGAAGTATATAAGTAACCTGATTCAAAAAACAAACTAATATATAGAAATAAACATGTCTTATGTTAGAATATTTACAAACATATACACATTCTCATGTTCATAAAATATATGGAAACAGATGAGAATAAATTGAAGTTTCACAAAATTTATTGGTGTAAATTTCTGTTTCTCTAACAATCGAATATTTATAGAACATATTCTCAAACATTAGAATCACCATTTTTTTTAACTCTTGCAGTCTTGTTATCCAGATACAATGGTATATTTGAAAATGCTAATCACAAAGTCTGCAACATCTATATCAAATTACTTAAGCGATTTAGAGACTTCTGGCTTTGGACTGGCTTTTTTGAGAAACTTGGGCCAGAGTCACTCTCCTGGAAGCATGAAGAAGGACCCAACTCCCCCATCTCACACCACATCAAGCTCTACACAGTGACTGCCTTGCAACAGTCTAAAAAGAAAATAGCTATGTACAGATAAACACGTTCAATTGTATCTAATAAATGTTAATTTATTTTAATACCAAAAAAAAAAAAAAGAAAGCATAATTTATTATCAAGATATTTTTATTTTGTAAATACTTTTAACATTCTTAAGTTTTAACTATTAATTACATTTTAGCATTATGTAAATTCTTATAATCAATTAATAATGTGAATAATGCGATGGTCAAATTCATTGTTTGTCTTATATAAAAGCAGTTTAACAGTTGTTAAAAATATTGAATGTTAACATAAATTTCATACAAAAAATAAGTTTGAAATGTTCATTCTTCTTTTTTATGTTTGGAAAAATAGTTTAAAGAAAAATATGAAAATCTCTTACCTGTTAATTAGATCATCAGTAGTTTAAATATAGATAATACATTATCAAGATATTTTTATTTTCCAAATGCTTTTAACATTCTTAAGTTTTAACTAAATTGTTTGAACTTCTTATAATCAACGAAGAATAATGTGATGGTCAAACTGATTATTTGCCTTATATAAAAACAATTTAACTATTGGTAAAAAAATTGAAAGTCAACAGAAATTCATACAAAAAATAATGAGTTATGAATAGTTCATTCTTCTTTTTTTTATGTTTAACAAAATAGTTTGCACACACTAACTTGTTGTTCTTATTTTACTATTGTATGTGCAACTTGTTGGATCAATTTTGTGAGAATGAATATGTACATATTTTAGACAATATTTAAAATTGAATTTTAATTAAAGCTTTAAAATTTTTTAGTGAATTCTTGTACAGAAGCACTCATTCTGTTCAATACATGAAGCCTTCATCCCTGATATATATGAATGAAATTAATAATAAAATAATTAAAACACTTTTAAAAACTGCAACAAAGATAACTGGTAGAGAAAAGCAGCAGTTGGCCAGTAAAATTTCTATTGGGATTAAAAAATTTATGAAGAATAAAATGAATATGAAGATGTATACATATGGTGCATTAAAAAGGATTGAATATACCAAATTTTGTAAAATGCTGTGAAAAAGAGTTGATAATGATATAAGAAAATTTAAGGAAAGTTGTAGAAGAGAATAAAAGTCTCAATAATGTAAAACAACATTTTGGTATTGGTAGGAAACATGTCTGCAATAAGGAAAAAAGATGGAACTATTACTAAAAAGAGAAATAATGTCATGAAATGGATATAAAAGTTCTATCAAGAATTATATAGTAATATAGAATAAGTACCTTCTACATCTTTTATAATTTCTGAATTGTCCAGAATGTTAAATGAAGAAGTGAGATATGCAATTAAATGTATGAAAAAAGAAAAAGCTCCAAGTAATGATGGAATTATAATTGATATATTAAAAAAAGCAAGTGAAGAAATAGAAAAGTTTTGACAAAGTTATATACCAAATGTCTAAATGATAAAGTTGAACCAGATAATTAGAAAAATGCAGTATTAATATTAATATTTAAAACATGTAATAAAGAAGATACAGATCTATCAGCCTTTTATCAGTTTTACACAAAATTTTTACCAATATTATCAGTTTTATACAAAATCTTTACCAATATAATTACAACTTGTCTACAGAGAATATTGTCTTTCACCCAACCAAAAAACAATCTGGATTTAAAAGTGGTTTTAGTATAGTAGATCACATCTAAATATTGAGAGAAGTTATAGAAAAGACCAATAAATATGAGTTGCCATTATGCTTTGGATTTGTAGATTATCAAAAGGCATTTGATTCTATAAGAATTTTTTCAGTGATTAAAGAACTGGATCTTCAAGACATAGACCCAGGATAATGTCATATTCTGAAGAATAATTATATAAAAATACAAGAGCAACAAATAGATTACATAATAATACTAGGAAAGTTAGCATTAAGAAAGGTGTAAGACAGGGTGACTCCATATCTCCAAAACATTTTATAGCAGTGCTGCAAGAAGTATTTTGTGAATTAAAATTGGAAGCTAAATGAGAAAAAGTAAATGAAGATTATTAATGTCATTTAGATTTTGAAGGTGATGTAATTGTTTTTGCAAATAATGCTTCAGTGGTTTAGGAAATGCTGCAAGAGCTATCAAGTGAAAGTAAGAAAGTAGGAATAAAAGATAAATGTTAAAATGGCTAAAGTAATGTTCAATGGATTTTTTCAAAAGATGAAAATATTGACTATGATGAGTTAGAAGAAGTTAACAACTACAAGTACCTTGTTCAGATTATTACTACAGATGGAAACATAATAGTTGAAATTAAACTTGGTTGGAGTGCTTTTGGTAGAAATAATCAATACTAAAAGGAATGTTCCCTATGTGTTTGAAAAGGGTTTTTTTAAATAAATGTGTTCTACCACTTCTTACTTGTGGATCTGAGACTTGGACACTTAATAAAAGAGCAATACAGAGACTTCAGACCATTCAAAGAAGTTTGAGGAGAAGCATGTTAGGATTAACAAGAAGAAATCAAAAATGCAATATAAGGATAAAAGAACAAATAAATGTTATTGACATCATTTAAATAATTAAAAGATTGAAGAAGAGTTAGGTTGGACATATTGCTAGAAGAGATAATATATGGACAATTGAAATCTTAAACTGGATTCCAATATATTGTAAAAGACCCAGAAAGAGACAACATGTGAGGTGAATGGATGACATAAGAAAGTATGCAGGGTGATGTAAAAAAGAGAGACCCGAGTTCAGAGAAGATAGATTGAACTTGAAAAGACCATCCTGCAGTGGATTGATAATAGTTGACAATGATATATATATATATATATATATATATATATATATATATATATATATATATATATGTGTGTGTGTGTGTGTGTGTGTGTGTCACATCTATTTAATATCAAAAATCTTCAATCTGATGTGTCAAGAGAACTTTTTATTAATGAAAACGATTGATATTCAGCATTCTCTATGTTTTCATAATTGCGTGTATTTGGTTGAATTTAAGTATGTTATATATATATAACTTCATTTTTATTTTTAGGCTAAAATATTTTCTAAAGAATTTTGAAATAAATTTGCTGCATATAGTTTATAACTACCCTTAAAATAAACTTAAGGGCATTTTTGTACAGTATATTTAGACATTTTCTATTTGGAAAAGTTAAATAAATATTTTCAATTCTTAGATATGTGATTAATTAACTCTTTTTTTTTTTATAATAATTCAATTCAATTAAATTCTTTATTTATTTAATGTACATATCAACAGCATTTAGCCAATTATAGATTGCACAGTAATACAAATCTAAATAAGCATTAAAAATAATAATAATAATAATAATAATAATAATAATAATAATAATAATAATAATAATAATAATAATAATAATAATAATAATAATAATAATAATAATAATAATAATAATAATAATAATAATAATAATAATAATAATAATAATAATAATAATAATAATAATAATAATAATAATAATAATAATAAAATAAATAATACCAATAAAATAGAAAATCAATAAAATGCACAAATAAATAAAAAGGCAATATATCAAATGAAATTAAGGAAAATATTTTTTTTTATGAGGACTTTAGTGAATTGTTTAAAATCCAAATTAAAAACATCATCATTACCAAAATCTTTTGTTATAAGTTCTAGGTAAACGAAATAAAGGGGAAAATCTTAATACATCAGATTTACAATTTTTCAATTCAAAAACATTATGACGAGTATTATAATTTTTTTTTTTTTTAATACCTAAGTTAGAAAGCAAATTAGATACAGAAATATTCTGGGAGATGAATTTATGAAGAAGTTTGAGATCTCTTGTTTTTCGTCTCAGTAGTAAATCAATATAGTGTTCATAATAATAATAATAATAATAATAATAATAATAATAATAATAATAATAATAATAATAATAATAATAATAATAGAGTGCGCATGCGCCAGCTGGTTTGATGATCGTAGATATCGGTAGGATATATTATATATTTCTAGTAATAATAAAACTAAAAAAAATTTTATTTAAAATAAACCGTATTGTCTCTAAGCAACCCAATATTCAGTATATATAGTTTTTTAAACTTAAGAAAACTCCTCCGACGAGGAATTTGTGTGCAAGCGATTTTTTTTTTACTTCATTATGGCGATCTCTTTGAACGCAGCAAGCATTTCTTATGCTGACGCAATCAAAGCATCCACTATAAAAGGAGATTTTCCTCAGAACGTGGGAAAAAATCAAGCTCCAGTTTCAAGATTTCGTCGTTCAACAATAAATGATCTAATGAAACTAGATGTGATTTCAGAATCTGACCCATTACCAGTTAACGTAATAGAAGAAGAGATCTGGACTAATGAGAGTCTATTAAAAATTTCTGAACGCTTTAATACGACCATCCCACGTGACCTGTTTATGTCGTTTAAACATTTCTTTACTGACCGGTCTGTTATCCTTGCAATTACAGATATAAATTGTTCGCTGTATAGATTTCCTAAGGATTTGCTATACGAAGAATTAAGCACAAATAATTTATGGGATTCTATATTGCGCATAGCAGATCATCCAAATTCTCGCTATCTTGCTATTGAATTCTATAGCGAAGAACAAAAAAACAAATTTGATAAAACAATTAAAACGTTAGGGAAATATGCTTTAGTAAAAGTTAAACAATATAGAGAAAATTTTATTACCGGCACAATCAAAAATACGTACTTTAACTATACAATAAATGACCTCAATAAATTAATGCAACCGTTCGGAGTTGTTGTTGCCTTTCAACCTATATATTTAAAAGGAACTCCGATACCGATCTATGGAAACAGTTATCATTTTAAAGTTAAATTAAATCAAAACGTAAATCCAAATGATATTCCCACTCTTATAACCGATCACGAAGCGACGCTACTCTTAATAATTCATGGACTTAAACCGCAATGTTTTCACTGCAAACAACGAGGGCATATTATAAATGCATGCCCAAAACTTAAATGTAAACACTGTGATATGAGAGCAACCTCAAGTCATCAATGTGGAAATGCGCCAGTAAATAACACAGATTTCACTCCTCAACCGATAAGTGAATCAACTACAATTTGCTATCAAAATAATCCAATTAATGATGATGTAACAGACGATCTATACATCACCAGAGAGCAATCAGTAAATGACGAAAGTGAATCAATTTTACCCGAAAATCAATCACGGAATGACGAGGATAAACCAGTGTTACAAGAAAATAGCCCATCTCAACAAGAATTATTAAAAAGTGATTGCCAAAATCACAAACAATCAAAAACACCCCTTAACAAAACTTCGCAAGATATTATAGACTATCTAGTGCCTTGCTTGCCACCTACAGACCCGAAAATAAATGACACTGCCAACCGAAAACCAGGCAGACCGCGAAGCAAACGTAGAAAAAATGCAGCAGTGCCTATTGATCTTAGTGAAGATGATATGCCCCAGACATTAGATCATAAAAAAAAATAAGAAAAGCAAATATGAGTTCAACGGATACCGAGTTTGAATACACTTCAGATGAAGACCTTAGCACCAATAAAAAAGCAAATGTGCAAAAATTATCACAGGAGGGAGGAAGTAGAACCTCCAGACATAAAAATTCTTTGTCATAATTTGTGCAAGATATCTAAACTATATAAAATTATAATCTAATTACTACATCAGGTGTGTTCTGTTTTTATTGAGTGAAACTATAATGAATATAAAAATAGCGTCATTAAACATCCGTGGATTAAACTCACCGGGAAAAAACTATCAATTAATAAAATGGCTTGAAATTATACAACCTCATTTGCTAGGGTTACTCGAAACAAAAATTTATAATAAATCTCAGATTAATCCATCTAACTATCTTAATAATCAAGGATACTCAGCATTCTCCCAAGCATCATTTTCACCCTCAGCAGGAACCGGAGTAGTGGTAATGAAAACCTGCCCCTTCTATTCATTCAAAATAATATATATAGATGCACACATATTAATTATAACACTATATGATAAAACAGTTACATTGAATGTAGCATTTGTTTATTTACCTCCAAATCACACAGTAATTAATAAAGTCATTCAAATTATAAATTCCAAAATAGCATCCTCATCACATCCATTAATTTTACTTGGTGATTTCAACATGTCATACAATGAGTTTGTCACAAAATGGTTGCACTTACTAGCCATACCACTCATGAGTGGAGAAGGCTATCTCCCACAGAATTCAGTAACATTTAATAATGGCAGGTTTTCATCATTAATTGACCTGGTCTTCTACTCACCAGTGTTACATCACATGATCAGCCTAACAATAAAAAACTCATCATTATCAGACCATTCTGCAATTATTGTTTCACTAAAGAATGATTTTATATACAGATCAATAACATCTATTGGAAACACAATTAGAGTGCTTCTTCCATGTCGAACCCCAGAATATTTATTCTCAGAATATATATATATATCTCTTCAAACTTCGAGACATTGAAATGGATCCAGTGCAAACATGGATTGCCTTTGTTAACATTATTTCATATACAATTGATGTCATAACAAGGGCTACCCCAGCCCCTTCAAGGCTTCTAGCTCTTGTAGATGAAACACACAAAAGAATCACAAACAGTACTACAAATAAACAAGGCTGTTCAAATGTGATTGCCCTGAAGAAACTTTATAAATCAGTCTCTGAAGAACTTAAAGAATACCTGGCAATTAAAAAAAGAAAACTCTTTTTGACACAGACACACACATGGTCCAGACACTATATTCGCTGGGCACTGGGACAAAAGCCATCAACTCGCATACCGACAGCAATTAAAATACAAGAAGATATAATTTCTGGTTACAACATGTTGCTACCCCTCTACACACATTTCAAATCCAAACTTCAAGAGAAGAAAAATTCAGCCCTGCGCCATTTTTTCTCGGTGAGCCAGAAGAAAATATAGTATTTACTCCCAAAGACTTTATACAAAAATTAGCATCAACCCCAAACTCCAGTCACCCAGGAATGCATGGTATACCTTGCTTTGTATTCAAGCATTTAGAAAATTTTACTGCTCAGTATCTGTGTAATCTAGCAAACTTTCTAACAAAAAAGATCCATCATATACATGGATTATACCCTATTTTACTAGTACCATTTATCAAAACACATGAAAAAATAACCACACTAAACAATCTAAGGCCCATATCAATGAGCCCTCTGGGTATCAAACTGCTGGAGTAAATCATTAAAGACAAAATAGAACCCTATATCATACCTATACTATCTAAAATGCAGTTTGCTAAGAAAGGCTCGTCTACAATGCAAGCAGCCTTTCTATTCAAAACAGTTATTGATTCTGTCAGAAATAATAAAAAATATAGTCCAGTTGTAATCCAACTGGATATAAAATCAGCATTTGATATGATTCCAATTGAACTCCTTGTTGAAGCATTAGCAGACACAACAATACCAAGATCCTTAATATATTTAGTAACCAATCTTCTATTAAGTCGAGAAATACATATTACACTTAATGGTAAGAATTCCCCCTCTTTTGTACCTTACTGTTCAATTCCACAAGGTTCACCACTAAGTGCTCTTTTTTTTACTTTCTATATCAATCCCTTACTGAATATGATAGAAAAAGAATTATCAGGCAAATATACATACCTGGTCTAAAAGCAAACATCTCCTGTATTTCCTACATGGATGATGTCTCGATTTTTTTAACTTCTAAAAAACAGATCCCAACTCTATTGAAAATTCTTAATTCATACACTAATAAATACAAGCTGGAGTTTAACATGGATAAATCTTCTGCATGGTCAATATATATGGGACAATTTCACACACAACATTTTAAAGGAAAACCCAGCTCTTTTGTGGGATTCCCCTTCTATTTGAGCAATCTAGAAATGCGTCGACAAATACAAGACAAAATTAAAAATAAAATAGAAAATATAATTGATTCACTATCAAAATCTTACCTTTCACTGTATTCAAAAGTGTCCCTGTTTAATCTATTAATTATGACTCGAATCACATACTATTCTCCAATAATACTATACACTAAATCTTTTACTAGTAAAATAAACTCGTTATGTAGAAAGTTGCTGTGGGGAAAAAAGATTGTTTCGGTTTCACTAAAACGTATTCAAGCTCCTCTAATACAAAATGGTTTAGATCTACATTCAATACATATTTTTAACATTCAAAAGACATTAAATCTCATTTCTGCATGTACTTATTTATTTCCATACATGAAAGTGTTCTTCAAGATTACCCCAACAGATAAACCACCACCAAACAATGGATATTGGAAAACCTTGCTTACACTAATTCTTAACATTCCAAACATTATTTTTTCACCACCGCAAGATAAATTTAAATATTGGGATGTATACCAGATAATTTGCTCTCCCCTAAATGATAAAAAACCAATTTTAAACATTAATAATAGACAACTAACCCGAAAATTTAAATTCTGGTCATTAGAACCCAAATATTATGATTTTCTACTCAAATTAAATCTTGAAGCATTGCCAACATTACACTTTTGTAGATATAGAAGGCATTACGTAAATACAGAAGACATATTCTGGTTGTGTCATAGAGAAACTGAGACACAAGAACATTTTCTTTTTACCTGCCCAGTATTTGATAATATTCGTTCATCCATACCATCATTGTACAAACAAAGAAATTGTGACATTCAAATTCTTTTACAATCATTTATTAAGGGTAGCTACCCACATATTCGAGCAAGTACTTTTATATTGTTTTCACTATGGTGTACAAGATGCTCCTTCATGTACAACAATAATCCAAGAAGACATCCAAACACATTCTGGAACAAAATGGAACAGCTCCGCTTAAGGGATGAAAAAATTGTATCCCAAAAGATGTACACAGCCACTTGGTCAATATTACAACATCGCTCAAAATTATAGAGAGAAAAAAAAAGACTAATAAAAAACAGAACTAAGAACTTTACAAGTGCACAAAACTAATTGGATGTATATATTTTAAAGAAAATAATGTAAACTCAAATTTGTAAACCACATGCATATCCTTTGTCTTTGTTAACCCCCCCCCCCAATTACAATTTTCAACTTATTTATACTGACTTCAATTCATCTGCATGTGGTAAAATAGTTATAAATGTAACCCTTTCTTGTTATATTCAATAAAGTCCTTTTGAAAGATAATAATAATAATAATAATAATAATAATAATAATAATAATAATAATAATAATAATAATAATAATAATAATAATAATAATAATAATAATAATAATAATAATAATAATAATAATAATAATAATAATAATAATAATAATAATAATAATAATAATAATAATAATAATAATAAAAAAAGAAAGCTATATGGATGTGATATGATTGAGCTAAGATGAAAGATCAATTTAAGCCAGAATAAAATTGAAAATGTATTATCTATTTCAATTATATAGAGTGTATGTATTCAATGCAATTATATTAAGGTTTTATAGTTTAAAATATATAAAAATAACGACTTTTTAAAAAAATAAACACAATTAATTGTCGATTTGGGATTTATTTAAATTAATCAATCGACATTGAGATACATTGTTTGTGCCAGTCATTTAGAATTTGTTTACTTAATAGTAAATATTTTACCTTTTTTAAAGAAGATAATTTTATTTTATACATTAATTCTATATTTAAACAGTGTTCTGCACGTTTAACAAGAAAAGATTATAAATTTTTATTTTCTAATTTATTATAAATTTATACGTTAAATAAAAATATTCTTTTTTGAAAGCAATTTATAAAATATAACACAGTAGTCATCATTTTCAAATATTATCACTTCACTGCAGGATAAAGGTCTATCCAAGATTAACTAATTTTCTCTAATCCATTGCATACCTTATTCACACTACATCAACAGACTTTTTTATCATTTACATTTTATATGTTGGCGCTTTTTAGATTTTTAATAATCTCTTAAGATCATGGTAAAGATTTCAACTATTCATCTATTATCATCTCTTCCTAGCCTTATATTCTTTCTATACAGTGTTCATTTGAGAAAGTAATATGATGTTAAAATATTATATTTTATTTGATTCTATTTATGAAATTTAATATTTTTAAATAGTAATTTTGTTTGTATTTGTAATTTGATTGTGAAACGTTTTTCATATCTATAACATGGATTTTTTTTGTGTTTTGCAACTTAGACACACCTGAGTGCATATTCAGTGAGATCCCCTAGAAATAGTGCTATATTTGTAGTGGACCTCACTGAAAGAGCACTCAGCCATGTCTAAGTTGCAAAAGAAAAAAAAATGTACTACAGCTGTGAAAAACAATTCATAATCAAATATTTCTTGAATTGTATATTTAATTTATGTTAGTAGCATAATATATGCTAAAAATCATATATTAATACATATTAGTTATGAATGAATTATTCAATGTAGATAGAATATCACGATTATTATGACATGTGTATAAACATTAATTTACTACTTCTATTGGACGATGGTGATTTTGTTTAACTTTATGAAAGATATGGAGTATTGATTTAGTTAAATTATGTCATAAATTTTAATAAAAGGTTGCAGTATTTTTTGTTCCTACTTGCACTGGATGTTTTCATATTGTCTTTTAATGTATAAACAATTTATACTTTTTTTTTTAAAAAAAAACTCTAATAAAGAAAGTTAGATAGTCAAAGCAGAAAGAATAAATATAAAGCAATATTGATAATCTATATGAAGATGATTTTCTGATAACTTTATTCATTGCAAAAAAAGTGTACTGATTATTATTAAATTTAAGAACATTGAAAATTATTCATTTAAAAAGAACTGCAAATTTCCATAAAATGAATAGTAAGATTGGATTACCATTAGTATGAATTATTCAGTTTTCTAAAAGTAATAATAAGATATCTACAGTTGTAATGTCATGCCTTTGTCATTTGGTCATATAGTTTAGTTGGAACAAAAACAACAGAAAACAGAGTACTGAATAATTATATTTTACTCTAAACTTAAGCATGGTTTACATAAAAATGATAGATATTTATTTTATAATGAGATATAATAACTATTCATGGAAAAATCAGGTTGTAAATAGATACCAATGATATCTATAATTAAAGGAGATGATAATTCTGTTAAAAAACCTTTGCTGCAGAAAAGATTAAACTATAATGTAGTAAGATGTCCAACAAACACCCTAAAATATTAACTTAACATACACTCCTCAATAAACACTTTACAAAGCAATTTTACATATGATTTATTTCCTATTGCTTATATTTTCAACTGCCCTGCAGTCATTATCAAAACTCTTTAAACTTCACTACAAACAGTTGAAACAGTAAGCAAAAGGAAATAAAGCATATGTAAAATTGCATTGTAAAGTATTTATTGAGGAGTGTATGGTATACTATATATATATATATATATATATATATATATATATTGCATTATATATATATATATATATATATATATATCAATGCAAATAAGGAGAAGTGGAAAGAAATTTTAAACATTAACATGTCATATATTTCAATAATTTGTGATTTTTGAATTGGTTTATATAGTGATTACAAAATATTGATTGTATTTTTTTGTAATACTTCCAGATACTTGCATGATTGGTTGATTAAATAAATAAATACTCTCAAAAAAAGCAGAAAGTTTATTTTTGTTTATAGAAAAAAGATAAGTCAATGTTTTTTCCCAATAATAATAATAGATTATGTATACATAAAATAGAAAATTATATTATATTAAATACTAGCTAAAAATCAATTCTCTAGAATTCTCTTTTATTTTAATTTGAGAGTATTCATTTACTTAATAAATCAGTCCTACGAGAAATTCTCTCAAAATGATATATATTAAATACTGCCTAATACTATATTAGTAACAATAAATAAAATAGAAAATCATATGGAATTAAATAATAACCTGTATATTTATACTTTACGTTTGTCCAATATAATAATATTAAATCGTGCTTTCACACTTCCAACGTAGTATGAAAGCACGATTTAATATTATTATATGGAATTAAATAGTAATTAAAACAAAAACAAACATATGCAAAAATAAATAAATAGACTTTCTCAAGTGAAAATAAACAAACAACATATATATTTATAAAACAGAAATATCCTTCTCATAAACATTTTGGAAAGGTTATTTCCTTTTTGTGTGTGTATATATATATATATGTGTGTGTGTGTTTTGAGTCTAGTTAATTTTCACTTGTTTATGCCTGTTTGTTAATAGATGAATCGTCATTAGACAATTGTTTTAATTGTAGTATTTACTGTTATATGATTGTTATATTTTATATAAACATAGGTAAGTTATTATTATTAACTGAAAAATGTATTTTCATTTATTTTTTTAATCCCTGTTTCAAAGAGCAATTATTTATACCACTGGAAAACAAGACAAATTATATATATATATATTTGAATTAATGGAAAATCCTAAACATAATAATAACCTACGAGGGTTCAAATGTAATTAAAATAATTGAAGGTTTTACTATTTATTAGTAAACTGGGCAAAAAATTATATTCATTAGCATTAATAACTAACTAACTTCTGAAAACTGATTATCAAAATGCCAGCAATAATCAATCATTTAATTAATCTATTATAAATAAAGGCAAGAAGAGTTTGTTTTTGCTAATATGCTGTCATAAAACAATTTTTAATGAATAACGATTGCCTTAACATTATACCGATTATTAAAGAATTATTTTAATTGTACTGTATATAAAAAAATGATGAGATTTGTATGTGCATATACAAAGAATATGAGCGTGCATTTCCAATTTGCCCATTAAATGTTTTCTACTTATTAATATTAACATTAAAATTACATTTACTCTGGATCACAGCAGCCATAATCTTGGTAGCAAATATCATTCAAAGATATTGTGGAAGTGACCAAAAATCAAAAAATGGGCAATCTGAATTTTAAAATTGTTTCAAATATGCTCTAACTCAAAATATAACTGTCAAGTTTTAAATGAGTAGACAATATAATGGTATTATTAACAATAAGAAAAGCATTTGTGGAAGAATCCCAAATAAATGTTCTCCTTCATACCACAATATATACTTACATAAATTAAATATCCATTAGAGACTAATTATTGTAATAATAATAAAATATTAATAGTGATATAAATAATATTCTTCCAAGCGTAAGCTTGTGGCTAAGACCTGTGGAGGTCCCTACCTTCGAATTTTTCAGACGCTTATTCCTAAGGTTACAGCCTTAGTAAATATTAATTAATAATTATTATAAATCACAGTCATACTTTCAATTAAAAATGGTTATGCAAATAACTGATAGTGTATCTGCCATTATAATTTTTATTAATAATATTTATTACCTACATTAATAATTTGTGTCTTATTACACATAAATACAGTATATATAAAAAACTATACCATTTGTATATATATATGGAACAAGTATGTTGGCATATGGTAATATTTAAAAGCTAAAAAAAATAAAATTTAAAAATCGTCAATGGACGCAATTTAGTATTTTTTTTTAGTTAGTATATATTTTTTTTAGATACTTATAATGGAAGTTATTTGTGTTTCATATTATTTATTTAATTAAATATATAAGGTATATGAGCACAGACTTTCACACGACCCACCACTCTCCACACTATCTCATATCACTGATACACTTGAACACATATATGTTGAAAAAATAAATAATCACCAATATACATATTTCATGCTAAACCAGCAATCATCAGTAGGTCTAGATTACCATCTCTACACATATATGCTATAAGTGCTCAGATATATATTAAGATAGCCAAACCTCATATTTTAATGGACAGGCTCCAATCTACTCCACACTCCAACTCTTCAACCACCCATCCAATTGAAAATCTGATGATGGAATGTTCAAAGGCCACCATGAGGCTGAGATTCTTGTCACACCCATGTTGATGTAAGGCAAATCTGACCCCTTATGTACAGGACATAATCCATTTAATACATATACAAGGGATGGGCAGACATCTCCACTATGTAATAACTGAAACACACAGGCTTATTATATACCTGTGTCTATATATGTAATATATAGGATATATGAGCACAGACTTTCACATGACCCACCACTCTCCACACTATCTCATAACACTGATACACTTGAACAAATATATGTTACATATATATTACATATATAGACACAGGTATATAATAAGCCTGTGTGTTTCAGTTATTATTTAATTAAAAGAAAGTAAGATTGGAAGGAATAGAAATGCATATAGATTACTAATCCAAATAAACAAAAGAAAGAAATTATGAATGCAAGAGATTACAATCAGAGTAAAACCTTTTAAATGATAATTAAAGATGGCCAAAACTGAAGCATTTGCAAACATCTTTCATCATAAAGAGGTCACTATAAAAAGCTTTTGAGTGTAGCCTTAAAGCAGACTAGGGATGTGAAAATGTTGACAGATGAAATCAAACTACAATGAATTCTTTCATCACAAGAAATACATGCATGCATGGTATAATCAATGAACTACATAAACCATGGAACTTACTGGTAAGCTATTTAACTTGTGTCTACTTAAATATTTGCAAACTAAATTTAACTATAAACTTTAACCATGATTTCCAAATACCCATAAAGAGACATTTTATCTATGCATTGCTTTCTAGAAAAAACTTAAAAGTGAAACATTAACTGCTAAAATTATTTCATTAATATTATCTGGATGTGTACATGTATGTTCTTTCTATTTTATTAAAAACTTCATAACCATTGTCTAAATGCTTTAACTATTTATTATTAATACAACAAATTTCATTGTACTTCTTAATTTTAGTTTATTACATTTTACTATAAATAATAATTGTGTTCATTTAATATAATAATTCTGGGGAAACTTCTTAAAAAAATCATACTTTGTTATTTACTACAAATCTTCATGACGAGAGTTAGTGGGTTTACAGACTCTGGCACCCTCTGAAACAAATTAAATCTAACTCTGACAACAATTGGAATGGTAATAAATATTAGGTTAATTAATCAGGAAATATAACTATATCCTTGAAATGTCCAAACTCATGCATGGAAGAAATTTTTTTAAATACTTTATTAACTAGTACTCTGTAATGTGTAAAATAAGACCTAATCTAAATGTAAAACACTACACAACATATACAATATATATATAATACAATTATTTGTCATACAAATATTTGCCTTTTTTTGATATTAAAAAAAAAAGTTGTCTTAAAAATAAAGCTCTCATCTATACAAATAATTATATTTTATCATGTGTATATATGTGCATAAACATTGCCATGACTATATTTTCTTAAATACTACAAAATATTTTAAATGAGACCAACCCAATCAATTTATTGTTTAAAATAGGAACTTCATACAAATGCAAATGTTTTAATTCAGTCAGTTAAAAATATATATCCAGTGAATGTTATAATAGGATAATAATAATAGTTTCATAACCAAAAAATAATTATGAAAATTAGAAAATATAAAATAAATAATGTTCCTAATAATTAATGAATATTGCTCAGTTATGATGTCTTTTTTTAAAAAAGAAAATATTTAACATATTAATTATGATGTCAGAAATTTTTTGAAAAATAAACTTTTTAATAACATCAAGAACATTGATGACTTTTGTGATACTTTTGAAACCCTACAATAACATTCCAAGTTATTAGTCACATCTATCTTTATTGAATAACTTTCTGCAAAAATATAGCATATAGAAGTATGTTTTTTCTTTTTCTAAAATTGACAATAAATTTTAACAGCAATGGCAACAATGAAATCATCTCAAATCTAAGTGTGTTGCTTAGAACATCAACAATATTAATTAAATTAATAATAATAATAATAATAATAATAATAATAATAATAATAATAATATATATATATATATATATATAATAATAATATATATATATATATATATATATATTAAAATGAATGTTCTCAAGGTCAAAAGGTATTTTATAAAACATGTTTTCAGAACAACCATGTTTTTAATAAAATAATATTAAAGTAAATATATCAATGTTTCAACAAGATAATAATTGCCTTCAACTAGGTGATAAAACAGTAATGATTTTGCAATGACAGAAGAGACAATTTTATCACATGGTTGTTATATCTTATGTTTTGTTTAATAGTTTATCTTATATTTGGCAGTATTTTTCAAATTCATTTGTGTGGAGAAATATTTTTTCAAATAATTGGCAATTTCATTGTCTCATCCATTTGCTAATGTAATTTGTTTTTTTTAAATATTTCCATAACCTCACTAAATAATTTTTGGTCATGATTATTGTATGCAGATATGATTTTAGTATGGCAGAAAAACTATATGACATCCAGTGTCCAAAATATGGAAAGCAAGTGCTGAAGATGTTGAGAATTTTTTTACTGCATTATTGTGCTCATCTCTTCCAGAACTTTGTGTCAATTGTTACTTCCTATATATGTAGTTGGGTACATGCCACATTGGTAGGATCTCATAGACTCCTTGGTCTTCCTCAGGATTATAGTTTAATGAGAATGTTATTAGTGTTTGATCAATAAAGAGCATTGTTTTTATATCATAGCATTTCAGTACCTTCCTAATCTATTTTTTTATATAGGAAATTCATACTGTAGTAGAGACATTTGCTTCTTTTTCTTTTTAGCAACTTTTTCTTTGTGTTTTGCTTTATTTATAGTGATGGTATTAGAAACATTTATTTATAAGGCCATGTATGTGTTTGATGTCTTTTCTTAATGCAGATGTATTTGGAAATAAAAACACCTTTGTAAAAAGTGACTCAGATTTGGAATGGATGGTAATGATGGTGATGCCTTTAAGTGTCTATCAGTGTGTAAAGATTTTCTCTATATAGAAAATGTTAATATGTGATTACTTCTTTTAGAAATAAGAACATCAAGAAAAGATTGTTTTCCATTCTTATCCACTTCCATAGTGAACTTAATTTAGGGAAGTTATTAAGAAATGACAAAACAACAAATGAGTCATTGATATACCTGAGACAGGGGATGGGTTATTTAATGCTGAGTTCAAAGTCTGTGTGTTTTTAACTCTTCAATAAATAACTTGATGCAATCATTGGAGATGAGCCATTATTATCATGAAATACATTATCAAAGAAGGCTTATTTTCATGCAAGATTTCTAATATAACTAAGAAGAATTAGAAAAAAAGTGCAGGATGTATTGAAGGGATTACTGTATTTTAACAATAAGTATTTCTTTGAATTATTATATACATATTACCAGCTTTGGATGTTAATTGAAATTATTCTTTATCAATTTCTAAAAAAATGTCTATGCATATATAAAATTTGCTCTATAATTTTCATGAATACATCAATAATTTTATAGAATGAACTAAGTCTGTGAAGTTGTGTACATACCATTTTATTAATAAATTAATTATAATCATTAATAAAACAAAACAAGAACCTCTCTATACATTATTATCATCTATAGCAAAATTAAGTAATCAATGATTAAATCTTTATTCCATACTCGTTTTTGGTTTTTCGATTTATCAGCAATGTTTGGCATTTAAAGCTGGGAACAAAGAAGTTATGCATTCAGCATTTAACTTTAACATCACTTTAATATTCAAAATAAAATTCTGAAATTCATGAGTTATATAAATTTGACACAAAACAGTACAATAACCTATGTTGTTTTCTATTTGCACATGTTTTTCCTTAGCCAGGAATGTTAATAATAACAAATCATTTAATTTTTGTCTTTCACAGTATTCTATACTAATATTGAGATAACAATAAATACTATATGATACTACATGTAAATTCTCATCCCCAGACTTGTTGATGACTTCTATTTTTATCAATGAGGTTTGTAACTTAAAGCTGAAAGTAATGCAGTTATCCATCCAGCAATCACATTCAACTCCATTAATTTCAGACTTTTAATCTCAAGTCTCATTGATAAAGCCAAAAAACAATAATCTAATATGGGGATTGGTAATTTAGATGTACCATTAACTTATGATCAGTGTAGTCTCAACCTTACTATATATGTTTCTAGAATACAAACCTGCTCTTCCATTTATCATGTTGTGTAAAATATCAAATACTTTGTCATTATTCACAATTTTTATTAAGGATAAAATTGTAGAAAGTTACTAAAATACATACTTCTTGACTTTCAATCATATCTGCATAACAGATCAAGCAAATTATCTGGGTTCAAAACCAGTCTGTTTTTAAATTGTCTTTTAATTTGAGTAATAAAATGAATTTCCTATGACATATATTTATTTATAAATGTTATATGTAGAATAATATATATTTTAAAAAAATGAGGTATAAAAATACTCATGTTAAATATTTCAGTGATAAGGTATATATAATAGTTAAATGTAGATATTAAAATAATTTGATGATTACACTAGAGAAATAGATATGAATATAAATATGGTTGTTTGTAGAAATTAAAGATTAAATAAAACATCAATTTACAATAGTTATACCTAATCCCCTCTTTTCTTCCATTGCATAAGCTTGTGGTTAAACACCTGTAGAGGTCCTACTATCACATTTTAAACACATAATTTTGAGGTTACAGCCTCAGTAAATATTACTAATCCTTTATTAAAACACATTTTATGGCTTCTTTAATAATATTGACATTATTATTTGTTTATTCTTTATTACTATTTATTTATTTTTTATATTATTTATTATTTAGATGTGAATAAAGCATATTTTTTTTCATTTAAATTAATTTGATTTTTGTATTTTTATTATTTATATCATTAGACTATAGGTTAAATTGTATAGTCACATTAATTACACATATTTAATATAAATTTAGGAAAATTATAGTTTAATTATTTATTTTGTATAATTTACTTATTTAAATCTAATATTTAAATATAAATAAATATTTTAATTATAAAATATAGTTGGGTACATTAAAATGCCCTTTGATATCAAGCTATATGTTGATGGATGGATTTATTTATATGCATAACTCTAGTAGTAATAATTAAAACCTGAGAGGCTTTTACATTCTTTTCTGTTACAAAATTGGAAAGGAATAAAAATCCTTATGCTGCTCTTCCAGATAATTATTTACAACAGTTATAAAATCAAATAATATTTTTTTTTACAAAAAGTATTAAATATTTAAATTTCATCAAAGATCCAAAAAGAAGGCAAATATATGAAACATATTATAATTAAAAATGATTTGACTAATTATATGAATATTTATGACTTCTACAAATTTAATTAATAATTGGTTGATTAAAAATGAATGGAAAATTATATAAGTTGATATATATATATAAGTGTATAAAAATGCATATAATATGGTTTAATATATTGCTATGATATAATCAAGTGTTTTGTAATTATTGAATTTATGTATGAGGGAGGATTTTGATTTGTTTTAATTATTTATATTATTATTGTTTGTTTTTATTTTATTATTGGACACTGGATGATTTTATGTCAGGTGATTCCTTAACTTTAAATAGAGTAGTAACATTTGAAAAGGGCACCAAAGTAGGTGCTGAAAAAAGCTTTTTATGTAAAAAAAAAAAATATTTGATATATAGCTGCTGCAAAAAATTATTATTTTTTCTGTTATAATATATATACTTTTACGGCCAAATTTCATTTAATAAACTTGATTCTTTAAGTAAGTACTATATCTATATTTGTTTTAAAATTGTGTTAAGTGTAATGGTATATCCTTCACATTCATTAACTAACATACCACTTACAAAAAACATATCTATGTAAATGGTAGCGTTACTAATGATGTATGTAAATAATATATCATGTCAGTTATCAACATTTATATATAGGATTAAATGTATAAGAGATGTGATAAGTAAAAACACAGAATATACACAGAAAAACAGTTGGAAAATTAAATAAACTTACTTATTACCCATTTTTATTAGTAACTGATGAAAAAAAAAAGTGTTCTGGAGTAGATTTTAAAAGGGTGTTTTACTTTTAATTTTATTATGAGAAATGAACTGATGTTAAAAATAATGGCGTACTCATTTAACTATATTTCAAAATTGTTTCATTATGTTTGTTAATCTAAAATTCTATTTGTTCATGAAAAAAAAAGAAAATTTATAATTTAATTATTGAAAAAATATCTTAATTCAGTTTTCTTAAATATATTTTTCGAATAAATAATACTATATAATAAATAATTTATCTCTGTATATCATTTATAAATTATTATAAAAAATAAAATTGGAATGTAATGATGTAAATAAATAATATTAATATTGAAAAAAAAAAAGAGATTATTTTTATTTTGACATGTTACATTCTAATAAAACATTTACGGGTTTAGAATAAATACAAATATAATAATTATATAAATTTTTATGGTAAATCAGAAACTAATAAAAAGTTTAACTAACAACAAATAATAGTTTAGAATAAAATATGAAAAGTGTTACAAATGAAGCAATAACTTCCATTTAATTGATTAAATCATTAACCAAAAACAATGTTACTAATCAAAAAGCAAAAAATTATACAAATTGAAAATGTAAAAGTTTATTGATTCTGTAATTAAAAAAAAAACATTTTTTAATATTGCAGTCACATAGCATTTTTTATTTGTTAATTAGTTTGATGTCTGTATAATTATAAATTTAAAAAAAGTTGATAGGTTCTACTGTAATTGAAATACAATTATTTTTATTATTCTGTACCAAAATTAAAAATATAATGTATGCAGTGTGAAATATTGCATTATTAAGCATTAAACATATCATACACAGCAATATATTAATATTAACATTTTAATATTAAGTTATTAGAAATAACTTAATATTAAAAGCAAACATGCTTATGTTGTTTGAAAGAAAAGTTTTTCATAAATGTGTTTTACCATTTGTTACTTAAGGAGCTGAGACTTTGCCACTTAACAGAAAAGCAATACAGATACTTCAGACCATTCAAAATAGTATGAAAAGATTTATGTTAAGAGTAACAAAAAGAGATTGAAAACCAAATATATAAGTAAGAGAATAAATGGGTGCTACTGACAATATTGAAAGAATTAATGGAGTTGAGCTGGACATATTGCTAGAAGAGATAATAATAAATGGATAGTTGAAATCTTAAACTGGATTCCAAGAGATTGTAAAAAAACCTAGAAAGAGATCATAGGTGAGATGGATAAATGAAATAATGAAGTGTGGGGGGAGGTAATTGGAAAAGAAAGGCTATAGATAAGGGAAAATGGATTGCACATGGATAGACTCTCATCCTGCAGTGGACTGATAATAGTTGAAAATGATGTAGAGGATAAAGCAACCCTTGTTCTAAAAAAAACCAAATAAATGAGGTGCAACACTTGTTATTCCCAATTATTCATTATAATACATAGTTCATAATTAAAATAAAATAAATTTGAATTTTTTATCCATTTGATTAAATTGCTAATTAATATACAATTCATGATTATATGGATATCTTCTTCAATTTTCAAATGTACATATGAAAATATAAACAGATGATGCAGTGAAATATAATTACAAAACTTCTTAAGTATCTGGTAATAATGAATAAGATGTAAATAGAAAGAGAAACTGCAGACAAATTCCAAGTAGAAAACTCATTATTGAAAAATAAATTAACAAAATCATTCAGCCTTAAATATAAATGAAGACTATTGTTTAAAGAAAAGTTATATGAATCACTTATTCCAGGTGACTTCATTTGATAAAATAACAGAATAATACTTTACTCATTCAACAACAATGACAAAAAACAAAATTTACTTTAGATAACACTATGTGCCCAAACCTCTACAAGATACTTTGACATAGTGATGATGCAATGAAAGAGAGACTAATTTACATATTCAAAATAATTATAGTCATCAAAATCAAATGGTCATAATGTTAAAGATTCTACTTATACTATAAACTACTTGTACAAAAACTATTAAAAATATTATATTAATAAAATATTAATTCATTTATAGGATGTTAGAACAATTTGTTCATTTAAAAAATTCAAAAGGCCTACATTAAATTGCTGGAAAAGTTCATGTGACAGTTAATAAAAACTATTACATGTAAAGATATTTTCAAATAAAATTTATGAAAGACATTTGAAATATAGATTTAATTTATATAAATAAGTAAATAAAATAATATTAAAATAGAGACTAAAAATCAAAAGAAAATATTTAAACAATGAAAACAAAACATTTGTATAGAATAGAAAGAAGAATGATATTATATTAAACAAATTATCTGGTATAAAGGCTTATGCATCTATCTATCTATCTATCTATCTATCTATCTATCTATCTATCTATCTATCTATCTATCTATCTATCTATCTATCTATCTGTCTGTCTGTCTGTCTGTCTGTCTGTCTGTCTGTCTGTCTGTCTGTCTGTCTGTCTGTCTGTCTGTCTGTCTGTCTATCTATCTATCTATCTATCTATCTATCTATCTATCTATCTATCTATCTATCTATCTATCTATCTATCTATCTATCTATCTATCTATCTATCTATCTATCTATCTATCTATCTATCTATCTATCTATCTATCTATCTATCTATCTATCTATCTATCTATCTATCTATCTATCTATCTATCTATCTATCTATCTATCTATCTATCTATCTATCTATCTATCTATCTATCTATCTATCTATCTATCTATCTATCTATCTATCTATCTATCTATCTACCTGTCTATCTGTCTGTCTGTCTATCTATCTATAATTATGGAGTATTTGAACCTAGACTTTCAACCTATGTTCAGCTATCCAATCTAATTCATATGACTGATACATATTTTCAGTGGGATGTATAGCTGAAGAGTTGGAGGATGGAGTAGATTGAAGCCTGTCCATTAACGTTTGAAGATTTGTTATCTTAATATAAACTGAGCAGTTTTATATATATATGGGGGGAGGATATGATGATATAGACCAACAGATCAGTGCTGGTTCATCATGAAATACTTATTATATATATATTGAAACGGAAATCTCCAATCCCTTTCCGTTTCACCATCAAACCTAATGACACTCTCATCTGTGCTAAGTTCAAACCTATTTAAATGTTAATAAATATAAAATTCGTTCATGTCCGTATAAACAGTATTATATATTTACGTGCGAACGAACGCTATAATTAGATAGGATTAGTAAAATTATAGCGTCCTAAAATTATTTAATATTTCTAAAAATGTTTATTATATTATTTAAGTTAAGAGTAAATTATTAATTTTGTTGTTTAATATTGTAATTTCGTATGTGGATATATAATCTGTGCTATATAGAAGAAAGACATGATTTAAAATATGTAAAAGCCGTTATCTAAAAATACTATTAAATGTTTCTTTAAAATTGTTAAAAGATTTCTTGTTTTAAATATATTTCAGAGAAAAGTTTCTCGAAAGTATATTTAAAAGCTATATCAAAATACATTTGTAAATTATTTTTAATAAATATGATAAAAATGTTTTCGTTTAAAAAAAATGTTAAAAGGTTGTTTTTAAATAGAAAGAGTTTCTATGTAAGATTAAAAATAAAAGCTGGTCAAGTAATTAACAGATTTTTGGTTGTAAACAAGTGTCATTAACGACCACACCTGGAATTCGTAAAAAGTAAAACTAGTTAAAAATTTACTAATTAAAATCCCCTTAGATAAGATTTAAGTTATTTTAAAATCTAAATTGGACAATTGTTTGCAACGAAAAATCTTAATTATAATAATAACTTATGGAATGTTTCTAACATAAGTTATCGAAGATCTGAATTATAAATTGAAAAACACTTAATTAAATTCCTGAGTCTTGAGGCGGGAGATTCCGATAAGGAAAACATATAAATACTCTGTATTTTTTTAGCAAGAAAGGACAGCCATATTGTTAGTGAGGACAGCCATATTGTTAGTGAGAGTTGTAGCCAGTATTCACAATTGTTAATTTGAACATGTCCGGCTAAAAGCGGGCATCTTGTTGCTGTTACTCCGCAGGAGAACGGGGTTTCTCTCGTCGAAATGCCTAAACCACCATCATGCCGATAGAAAAGACGAGCCTAACATAAGGAGAAAGATGATGCCGCCCAGTCAAACTAAACCAAACCAACAGCCAAGAACTTGCCGATAAATCATACCGGTACCGTTTTATTTTTCAAACCGCAGAGCTCTGGGTAATTCTGTGTAAATGTAAATAATATCTATATAAGTTAGCTAACTTTCTTTTAAAATAATGATAAAGCTAAATGTAATCAAAAACTTAAAATCCATTTAATAGTTTAATATGTCAATTGCTATCCAAAATTTAATGTGTTAAAGTTTAAATAATCTGACTTATTTATATTTTCCTTTCATTTAAAGTGCATTATGTGTTTAGTTTAAAGTTATATCACTGCGGTTGTGTCTATATTTCTTTGTTTATTTTAAATGCTTATTATATTTTATATGCCAATATTTCGAAACAGTAGGCACTTATTTTTATGTTTTTAGAAGATATTATTTGAAAATCTTCGCGTAATTTATTTATAGCGTCAACTTTCTGCGCTGTTTCGAAATCCTATTTTTTTATTTAAATGATTTAATATGTGAAATGTGGCTCTTTTATAATCAACCAGTTAAAAACTTAACCTTATAAGTTTATTTAGAATTTAATTTAACATTGATCATATTTATAAGTATATTTGACATTTAAATTCTTAAGTCCATAGAAATATATTTTCCCTCCTTAAATATTTATTATCTATAAGTAACTTAATAGATCGAACATGTCAAAGTACAGATGTAATAATACTCCCTTTAGTAGCATAGAAATTTGTTATCAGGCTACGCAAGAGTTGGTCCCAATTTGATAGAGCTAATATGCTATTAACTCGTATTTCATAGTATGAAATATACTATTCTTTGCTTGGCGGATGTGATCTTATTTTATAAAATTATTCTCGTTTTGCTGCTATACGTAAAATACGTATCTTAAGATGGAGCCACGGCGTTGCCAGCACATCTTTTCTTCTATAGGGTAGAGCAGTAGTGAAGCCTGAGCCAAGGCCAGGTTAGCACGTAAGACCCCCGCCATTCCTGAACACAATGTTCCTTTTCACGCAGCATTGCGATCGGTTACAGGGTACCGGCGTTTGTCGCAAGAACCCTGAAGTTATTTCATCCATCCGCAGAGCGACTTTTCCTATTATTGTTTACCTGTGCCATAGCGCATTGGTAAAATCTTATGCAGCCAACTCTCCCACCTTTATATAACGCTTTCAGCATTCTGAAATTTTCTCTCGAAAGCCATGTTCGATCGATCATTACTTGAGCTGGTTTATGCGCTCGTTATTAAATTATATATGGGTATTTTAGTAAATAAATTCATTGATCAAAGTTTAATATAATTATTTATATACCAGCCACAAATGCAATAGGATTTGGCTTATCGAGATTTATAGACATAACGTAGTGATTAATTATGTATCAATTGTAAACAATTCCTAAGATGGGCACATGTTAAACTCATCTATGAACTTTAATGATTACTTATGTGAAGTGATTTTGAATTACCAAATGTTTGTACATTCTACGCTGAGTACTATTGTAAATAAGTGATATATAGCTATGAGTTGTAAATAAATATATAATTAATTTAATGTATTTCGTTCTCTGTCTCGTTATTGATTTAATTCAATCCAATTCTAATTATCCTTTATAGTCTATATATGTGAAAACTATGCATTAAGTTAAATTAAATTAGTGATATTTTAGTCAATTAAGAACCTTTCTTTTAATTATCAGAGTCTCATTGCTTCTCCGTGACCTATGTCGGCCGTGTGGAAAGAGATCTACTACGTGTAATTTCAAGGTGATCATTCGTAAGGTCGTGAGTCTTGGAATCCTGGTTGACGAGTTGAAGTGCGGTCGGACTCAGGATGTTACAGTCCTAGTCTGGTCAGTTTCGGTCTCTTTTGCTTGGATTCTGAATTCTGTTACGCGAATGTACAAACTTGACTGTTACAATATATAAAAGTAAATCAAAGTATAGAAAAAAGAATGCCATTAAACAAGTTATGATTTTTATATTAGATTAAAATAAACTCATACACATAAAATTGGAAAATTAGTTATTTTTTAAAATAATGTAATAACTCCAAACATATTGAACAAAAAAGTTAATGACTATATTTAACAGTTACCCAATATAGTATTGTTTAAATGACATTCATTTAGTTTGTAATTTCGAATTATAATCAAACATGTTAAATTTTTTCTATATCGTTTACTTCTATGAACTTGAACAATAGAGGTTTTTTTTTAAATTTTTGATATATATATAGGAGTGTCTAGTATTTCAAATTTTATATCTTACACTGATAACATTCAGTCAAAATTTCTCTCATTTATTTTTTTAATTAAATATAATATTAACAATTCAAAACGCATTAGTATTTTTGTTATGCTTCAAAAATCACATTGTCATTTACATTTAATATTTAATTTGTATATGCAAATAAATATTGTTTTACCTGTATTATTTATATCTTCCTTATACTATTCAAACTTTACATATTTATTTATAGTACTGTCATAGTTTTAACAAGGCTGTAAACCTTAGCAATGAGCGTCTGAAAAAATTGTCACTAGGGACCTCTGTAGGTCTTTAAAACACATGCTTACGCTATGAAGAAAAGAGAGAATCCCTTCTTTACTTCGACCTACTTTTATATATAAATAGGTGAAGCAGAAGTGTTTTGATCTAAGAGTGTGAAGCTATTAAATACTTCACTAATTAAGTCCACAATTCTTATAATACATTAATACTCGCGAAATCTTACGATTTACTACGAGTTAATGTCGTAAATAATGACAGATGTTCCAAAACTGATAGCTTATAATTATATATTTAAAATTCTTATAATATATATATATATATATGAACACTTTATATATTTTTAATGGTTAATATGATCAAGATTATTTTAAATTTTTAAGTAATTATACATGATATAAATTCTAATTTGTGCTAGATTTTTACAAGAACAAATTTTATATATTGAAAGATATTATCATTTCAAATCCTTATATATAATATTTACCAATTATATTCTTGATTTAATTTATTAATTATAATGTCATTTAGTCTATGGCCTCCATTTTAATGAATTATGGGTTATAGTTTGATTTTTATTTTTATGCATAAGGCCAATGCAATGTTAATCAGGTTATATTTATATAATATGGTTAAATCTTGCACCAATAAGAAATAAGCTTACAGGTAATATGACTAAGTCAAAATAAAAATATGACCCCATTAGATAACTGGTATATTAATGTTTTGCATCTGTGTTCATGGGTGCAATAATAGAGAGGCAGAACTTGAAGCTTATGATCTATGGATTTTGGCATGGTCTTGTTGAACTTCTTGCAAAATCTCAAGCAGTCAACCCTTTAAATTTTTTATTGTACTTTTGTAAAGTTCTTCTTTTCTTTTTAATTTTATTGAATAATTTACTTATTTTATAAGTTTTTATTCAGCAATAAAAAAAGAAAAGTTCAAAATTTTATACAAAGTTTATTAACATCTACTGATATTTATTGAAATAGTTCTACAGTGAAAACTTCTAAATTTTATTAATATAAACCATTATTTTTCAAATATATTATTATTATTATTATTATTATTATTATATGATTATCATCATCATCATCACTGTTTTACTTTATATATACATTTTAATCAGTGTTTACAAACTGATTAAACTAATATCTATTTTCTAATTTTTTAATAATACACTGAAAAAGACATGTATTTCTATAACATGTATTAGAAAGGTAATACAGCCTTTAAATAGCCCAATATTAAATAAGACATTTGGTGTAGCCCCTCATAATTAAATAATAAAAAATACAGCATTCACGAGTCTTCCCAATTAGAAAAAAACAAGACATCTTTCATCATTATTTTACCTTCTAGCTAAGAAAAGATAGTTACCATTTTTAACTAATATTGAATGGTTACTTGAATTTAGTATGAACTAGTTACCTTAAAACAAATTCATATGAAAAATGTTTAAGATTATTTAATCCAGATTTGAATCTGAACCACAGGTATGACAGATAAATATATTGTATATGCAATATAAGTCCCTTCACATCTACAGTACATATATCAAAATTTCATTTTGTTGAATATAAAATCTAGTAAGTGATGCACATATTTAAATATAAACATTTACTTAATACATTAATAGAAAAAGGCAGATATTATATTTAAAAAATATTAAAATGATCATCATCATCATGATGAATATTACAATGATATATTACTTAAAAGAAGATAAATGTGATATATTCAAATGAGGTTTAGGAATTGTTCAAATTAATTAACTGACCATAAAATATACTATTATTTTTATAATTATTAATATTTAGTAAAACTAATTATTTATTAATTTTATTAAAAAATACTTTTTTAATATATTAGATAAAAATGAAATGATATGGATTTAATTTATATATATATATATATATATATATATATATATATATATATATATATTTAATATAATATATTCTAAAATAGATCATATGCTAACATTAGTTCATTGTGAATGAATTATTTGATATATGTGGTATACAGAGATTTTTATAATATATTTTGAATGAGGCACACTTTGCTACTAATATTAAAGAATAGGAGATCTTGTTTATCTTTATATATGTTCAGAATCCCTGCATAATTTAGTGTTATATTAGTGTTGTGGACTTAATTGATAATGATCCATGGATTATGGTTGGTTTAATCACTTCCTGTGCTTGAAAGATACATAAATTCAACAATAGAAAACAATTTTCTTCCTGCATGTGCTGATTGAGTGATTGATAGCAGATTGAAGAGTAAAAGTCACTTTATGTATTTGAACTTCATATTATTTTTAAATAACAAATCATTTGATTACTTTAATCATAGAATGTTCATTTTGTATATTCTGTTATGGATCTTTTTAAATATAAGTTTTGCAATTATTCTTTTTTTCTATCTTTAATATCTTAAAAGATTAGTGGTTGAACAATCTCACACATTTTTAAGAATGAAGTTATGGAAGAAAAAACATTCATTAAACAGAGAAGTTAATTATCAACTCATTTCATTATAATTAAAGGAAACGTATATAAAATATACATATATTGTTCCCAAAATTTTACACAACACAAAATTTTGCTTTTATATACATATTCAGTTACAAAAACTCTATTCTTTATTGCAAGTAATGCTAATTCAAGATTTTTCTTTTAGTAGAAGAATTGGAAAAGGTTAATATTTTGGACATTGTATAATGTTAAAAATAATGTTTAGCTTCTATATCATTTACTTCTGCTGACTATCAGAATACATATTTCTTCTACATTTCTAGTGATCATTAAAGTGTAAAAATGTAGTTATAAATATTAAAAATAAGTATTAAGTAAAGAAGGCGATTATATAATGATAACATTCTACAAATGATGGATAAGTAATATTACTTTGTCGTGTTCTTCTAAATATACTTTCATTCCGACAACATACACATAAATGCAACACAAATGAGTCATCCAACATTGACTTATTTCATAGTTATTCCAACTTAAACGTAACACTTTTTGTATACCAGAGCAATTAAATGTTTCTTATGCATTTCCTGCGCGTATTTTTTTTTTTTATTTTCTTATTTTTTCAAACTAAAAATGATATTCCTTTTATCCAGCCTAATTTTTAATATCAAAATAAAAGAAATCATAATCAAGTGGTTTCAAAGAATGTAGATAGAAGTTTTAATATATATATTTAATTAATTAAAATTTGATAAAAGAAAAAAAATCACTGGAGTGTATTTATCTTCTTTTTTTTTTTGTTAAAGCAAAATGAGTGTTTTTTTACTTAGTGACAAATAGAATTATTAAATTTTTGCCCCATTAACTTTATTAGCTAATATTTCAATTTTACCAACAAACAAAACACTTCACTCGTAAATGACAGATTTATAAATTAAAGTGAATATAAATCTGATTTTTATCTTGTCACTTAAAAAAAATAGTGTAAAATATTATATAAAAGATAATCTTAATAATAACGAAATAGAATTATATAACTTTACATATTAGTTATAAAATTAAAAAAAAAAAATCTCTTTCCTTTTCCCCACCCTTAAACCCTATATAAAAGTCAATAAATGAATGTTGTTACTGTTCTTTAAACTAAAACTAATTTAGCAATAATATATAATGGCATCATTGAAATTATTTATAAAATACAATGTGTATATATATGTTTGTGTAAACAATATTTAACCAAGTTTGTTGAACTTTAAAATATTCATGGATAGTGGGATTATCTTTAACCAAAATTCTTTATGCTAGCTAAAGAAATCAATAACAATTTATTTATCTTTTAGGTTAATTATAAGCAATCTCTTGATTATATGTATATTAGATGTAAATTCATTACTTTTTTTTGTCTCAACAATAATATGATAAAATGAAAAATAAAAATACAATATATACTTTTTAGAAAACTATTTTTACTTCTTAGGCTAGATCCAAAATTTTATTCTTTATAGTAAAAATGAAATTTCTATATTGTTCTTTATATAAAATAATCATTAAGTCATTTTTTTTTTACTTTTCACACACTTGTATAACAATTTATGCTACATTAATCTTTTTTCAGTACTTCATCTCGATTCACCTATGTGTATGTTATTATACATTTGTATATTATCATATATATATATATGTTATCATATATAAATGAATTGAAGTGCAATATTAAAAAAAGATTAAAGGAGCATGAATTGTTAACCGAAAGTACTCTTGCAGATTGAAAGAAAGTGTATAATAGTTTATTATCATTATATATATATATATATATATATATATATATATAATTGCAAAGAAATCAAGTCATATATCACATGATCTAATTTAACAAGCTTGTATTACAAATGTTATCTAATAAGCTCGCCAATAGCTCTTTGCAAGCTTTTCAGAATATCCCCAACACCAGACCAGTTTTTGATTCTGACTTCCTCAGTGAAGTGCTAGAATCTTCAAGAATTAGATTTAAAACACCAGGTCAAACCCAGCAAATTATCTAATGGTTAACTATTAAGTAGAAAATCTGAAATTTTCAGAGATCCATATGTCTTCAAATCCAGCTATATAACATAAATAGCCACATGGGACTAAACTAAGTTCAGGTATACCATATTTTAATAGCTGTATCAATATACAATCACCAAAGTCTCAATAACAAAAAATATAATTGCAAAGAAATCAAGTCATATATCACATGACCTAATTTAACAAGCTTGTATTGCAAATGTTAACTAATGAGATTGCCAATAGCTCTTAACTTAGTTCAGTTCCATATGGCTATTTAAGTTAGATAGCTGGATTTGAAGACATTGAATGTCTGAAATTTTCAAATTTTCTACTTAATAGTTAACCATTGGATAATGTGCTGGTTTTAACCTGGTATTTTAAATCTAATGTTTGAATATCCTAGCACCTCACTGAAGAACCAGAAGCAGAAACCAGTCTGGGGTAGGGGATATTCTGAAAAGCTTGTTAAGAGCTATTCGCAAGATCATTATATATATATATATATATATATATATATATACATTATTATTAAAAAGAATTGTTTATATGTAAAATTATTTGTCAGATATGTTGATGATTGTTTATTTGTAGTTGAGAATGATAAATTGAAGGAATTTGTAAATGAGTTTAATTGTTTTGATCCTTCTATAAAATTTGTGTTAGAAGGAGGGGGGTTAGATTTTGGTAAGTTAAAATTTTTAGATCTTTTGGTGATTAGAAATATAGAAACTAATTGTTTATTGTGCAGTCATTTAGTTAAAAGTAAAGAATTAAGATCTATAATTAAACCTGATAGCTATCAGTCTGTATCTCATAAAGTAGCTGCTTTAAGGAATTATTGTCATAGGAATATTAAATTAAATAATTCTAGTGGGGTAGCTTTGTTTCAGAAATATCAATTTTATAAAGATTATTTGAGTGTTGGATACTCTGATAAATTTGTTAAAAGTATTTTGTTTAATAGTAATATTTGTAAGGATGTAAAGGTTAAAGAAAAATATGATTTTATTTCTTTGCCATTTAAATTGTCTTCTTATAAAATTGTGTGTAGAAATAGTAAATTGTTTGGAAATAAGAAAATTGCTTGGAAAAGGGGTGTTACATTGAATAATTTATTAAATAATACAAAAGAAGTTTTTGATAAAAAGACTATTCCTGGTGTGGTATATTTTATTCCTTGTTTATTTTGTAAGAAGGTTTACATAGGTCAGAGTAGTTTGAGTTTAAATGAAAGAATAAAGGTTCATAAAAGTAGAGTTAAAATAGATATCTTAGTTCTGCTTTGTATGTCCATGAAAAAGATACAGGCCACACTATTGATTTTGATGAAGCTAAGGTTGTCTTCTTTGAGAGAAATGAAATCAAAAGAAGAATTAAAGAGTCTTTATTATTGAAAATTTATTATTCTGAAGCAATTAACTTATTTAAGAGTTCTTTTAATATTAAGGGTGGATGGGAAGTGAATGGATTTGTGGGTAGTTTTTAATATATATATTGTGTAGTTTTTGGTAGTTATTTACACTTGAGAAGTCTGCTTGTAGCAGTGAAACCTTAGGTTGTGTTTTAATATTATTTTTATGCTGGTCTGGTTTAATTTTAGTTTTGGGGTAGTTTTGATTTGATATATATATATATATATATATATATATATAAATATATAATCTGTTACAATATATATATATATATATATATATATTGTAACAGATTATATTTTTGCTTAACAAAGTTTAAATATTAGACACTAAATTATCACCAACTATAATATGCTTGGTGTGGTCAAAATTCTATTCTAAAATAGGTGTGAATATCAGAAGCTTATTTTTTGTAATTAAACATGTATCACATTAACAATACTCAAATTTGAATGAACTATGTCCTGATAGTTAATTTGATCAAATATCAATCATAACGTACACAGATGTTAATTTTATAACACTAAAAATATTTCTCTCCTTAGTTAAATAATAAATTATAATAACAGATATCGGACAAACAATAATTTAAAATTATATTAAAATATCTAATGATAATAGTCATTATTTACTCTGAATGTATCAAAATATTTTTGCTCTAAAATTATTAGACTAATTCAAACATAATTTTATATAAAATAGATATTGAAATACATTAAAGATCAGCCTTTTCAAGCTGTTGTGCATGCACTTTTTATGAGTGTTAATAATAAATGAATACTTTCATTCCCAACACAAGATATAGTAATTACAAAAGAATAAAATTAATCCACTTATTCTTTCCAACCCAAATGCTTAAAAATGGGCAAATCTTAAGTACTGGAAATAAAAGTGTGAGGATAGACCACTCACAATAAGTGGATTTATTTTATTCTTTCATAAGTACTATATCTTGTGTTGGGAATGAAAGTATTCATTTATTATTAACACTCGTAAAAAGTGCATGCACAATAGCTTGAAAAGGCTGATTTTTAATGTATAACAATTTATAAGACATAGCACTATAAAAATAAATGCTTATTTACATAAAATAGATATTGCAAATGATTATTAAAATATCTATAATGATCTTATGATCAATTGTCAAACCTATAACTTTGATAAATCACTTAATCTATCTCAATCCACAATAACACTTTAATTATAATTCAAGATTAAATAATTTAAAATATGTATTCCTGTTAAAGTACTCTATCTAAAATAATATTTAATAAATGGTTATTCTAATATGCATAAAGTTATATTATCCCACTATGAACTTGTAATGATATATTTACTGTAATATTAATAATACTAATATCCCTGAAATTTATATTCTTTCAATGGAATTATTTATTTCTAAATTAAAATAATTAATTTAGATAATAGATAAACTAAAAAAAAAGATTCATCTTTAAATTCATTAATTTATCATATATAAAGTATCGAAACATCATTTATAATTTTACTGTCATTTAATTAAATTAAGTATATTATCGAAACCTATTTAAATAAAGTCAATCGGTATAAGTACTTTAGATTTATATTTGTAAATATATACCTGTCAAGATCACGAAATACTGATTTATTAAATGTTAGTTGCAGCTAAATCAAATAATAATTTAATATATAAAATAATATAAAACTATATATGCACTTACCAATGCAATTGATGTTTTCATGTTTATTTCATAATCATTTAACGTAAAAAGTATAACATATAAATTAATATGTAGTCTGTAAGTATTTAAAATTACATCAGCAAATAAGTGTACATGCCTAATTAAAATAATCACTGAATTGAATTTATTTATTCAAGTAAATCAATATATATTATTAATAATAAAATTCTAAATTAACTGTAAAATATATTGTGATACGCATTCTAACTAAACATCACTAAGTATATCTTTCATATGAATTACTACTAGAGAAGATAGATATTTGCAAAAGGTAAAGGTATATATTTTATATTTTTCATGTCTTATAATAAAGTCCATGTGAAAATAAAAAGTTGTTAAACAAACACACAATGAAAATAAAAGAAGGTAATGATAATTATATAATATCCACACTATATAATTTACTTTGATAAATAAATTAAAATAAAACAAGACTATGTATGTTTATTTGTTTTTCTTACTTATAAAATATGGTACCAATAAGCCAGTGTTATTATATATTCATCTAGATTTTCAATACATACAATATACATATTGAAACAATATTCAATCAACAAATAAACACGTCAGACTTTAATAAATTAAAATTTTAAATATTAAATTTAGAATATAATCTTGCTTAAATTAAGATTTAAACTTTCTTCTACTTTTATATGTGAATAGACAATTTATTAAAATACAAGCATAAGAACCAATAATTATAATCAAAATATAATATAAATGAATGAATATATATATATATATATATTGATACGAAGATTTTCACAGGTTGCATATATAAAAGATATTTTTGCGGGTTCATCCATGTTAAAAAATTTAAATATTGATATACTGACATTTCAACTTGATCACACAAGTCATCCACTGGCTGATAAAAGATAGAAAGACGATTATAGAGACTCTACAATCACTGATTTAAAAAAATATTAAAGTTCCACTAATAGCAAAAATGTTAAATTAAGAATGTTTTTTTAAAAAAATATTTCCAAATAATAGGAAGTTTGCATGTATCATCTTGCTTATTGATACAATCTGGCCTTTTATGTATCTCAATGACTTCTCTAATTTTGCACTGGAAGAGATTATCACATCTGGGTATGATCCTGGTACTAGAAAAATCAATTTTACGACCTGAATCTATAGTATGGAGTGAGAGTGCTGCTGATGATGATACATGCAAACTTCCTTCTATTTGGAAAGATTTTTTTAAACAACATTCTTAATTTATAGCTTTACTTCCCAATATTATGTAAAATATATAATTGTTAATTAGAGAAGATATAAATTAGTATTAAAGTTTATCGGCTTAACGTTTTCGAGGATCCATGCCTCATATTCATAGCCTTCATAAAATGTATAATAAAATATATGCAAATACAAATATTCAAATAAGCTAGTATTACATAGCACATTTCTTCGAGATCTCAAAGCAAGTGTCTTTTTTATTAATGGCATGGATGTTTCCATTGATGTAAAATGCCTCCTTTATTTTTCTTTTGTGATCATAAAATTGAGAGATTTCATACAGCAAAATTTGAAAATAAAATACATTTTTTGTCTATCAAGCAAAACAGAAATCACCATAGGATTAATACAGACATGTTCATTAACAAAACTTCAATTACACCACCATATGAAATCAAGAAAATTTTATCCTTCGGACCGAAATATATAGGAGGAAGTTGGAGATCTCCTAAACTCGAACTAATAGCAGACATCGAAGCGAGTCTCATTAAAATATATACAAAGAGACGCTATCATCACCGATATATCTAAACTATTAAATAACAATTTGGGTGACAAAGAAGAAAAAGCATGAAATAAAAGTATATTAAATACCAAACAATATTTCAAAACACACAATATTACTTGTCTCAAAGAAGACTAGGCAATCGTTTTGTTTTGCTAAATAACACAGACTATAAAAATAAAATGCACGACCAAATTAAAATATTAACACTTCAATGGGGTTTGATGCTTAATTGCATCGTCGACTTTACGTCACTTGAAAACTGTTATTTTTTGAGCTACAGAGATTCTTATATGCTTGTTGTAAAGCTTAGCAAAAGTCCTGTAAGATGCTGCCCTCTATTGAATTATTTTACAAGTAAAAAATCAATATTAGGGGTGTTTTTATTCTAACAAAAGAAGAACAACTCTGATTGGCTGGGACATCCAGTCACAATACATTCTCAACGCTGATTGGCTGATGATGATTTGGTCAAAAAGAGACCGCCAAAAAATAATTTTCACCACTGAAAATGAAAATATATGTTTTAGAGTGGTTTTTTTATTATTTTTCATACATTTTACAACTTATTTTCATAAAATCTGCTGAAAATATAGTTATTTTACAAAAGTAGTAAGGTTTTATTAAAAAATTGTATACTTTACATGATCGTAAATTGAAAAATAAATCAACATTAGCAACAATTTTGACATCCTGTCAAGAGTTTAGATTACATGAAGCTGTTTATTTCAGTTTAAAACAAAGATTAATGTTTTAGATTATTTTTCTGGCATTTATTAGAATGTATTTTGGTTAAAATATATTGAAAATATAATTATTTTTAGAAAAACTGCTAAGATTTTACTAAAAAGTTCTTCACTTTTTCATAATGTAAATCTGGGAGGGATTTAAATGATGTTTGCATTGCTTGTAATTTGCTACAATCTTTTCTTTGATTTTTCCATTTTGGAATATTTCTATAAAATACAAATAAAAATATATTTTTGAAATAACTTTCGTTTACTTTTCTAACATTACAAATAATTAATATACTTTTTGAAAATGAAACTAAAATTAATATATATTAAAAGATGAAAATATTTCTATCAAGAGTTTGTCACTTGACCAATTAAAACCAATTAAAAGTTTTAGAGTTTTACTTCACTTGTTCAATAATAGAAATGATCCATGAAAGAGTTAAAGTTGGTGCATGATAACTCTTTTAATATTAAACTAGATCGAGATAAATTTATTAACAATGTGCTTCGGACTTTCAAGGATAAAGGGATTACTAAATCCGATGTTACAGGATTTACCCTTCTGCCACTAGACCCCCCCCCAATGTTTGCCAATTTAAAACTACATAAAACAAGTGAACCGCTTAGATTGATGATGGATTTTGGTGGTGTGCATTATTTTGAAGCAGCCCAATTAATCAATCAATTACTTACAGATTACCTTAATTTTGGCCTATACACGATCAACTCATCTCTCCAATTCATCTCCAAAATCAAAAATACTCAAATCTCTCAGACTTCAATTATGGCTACAATGGATGTGAAGGAACTATATGGATCAATTAATAGAAAAGCATCCATCTAAATAGTACACAAAGAGCTACTGTGAGCACATTGCCCTAGTGAAAGAGTTAAATTCATTATTGCTTTCCTGTCATGGCTTGATTCCCATATATTTACACTCTTTTAAAACAAGTGGTACAAAATGCAAGATGGATGGCCCATGGGCCTTCCTATCAGTGGTGTTTTATCTATCATATATTTAAATAAATACGAGCTATCGATCATTCCAAAATATCACAAAATCAAACAAGACTTTATATATATTCGTTATGTAGACGATATCTTTATCATAACCTCTAAAGATAATACTTTAAATATATACGTGATTTACAAAACTTAACCAAACTTTCATTCACCATCACATATGAAAATAATAAAGAACTTAAATATCTCAACCTCTTTTTATTGAGAAATCACCACTTAATAGATTACAAAATGATTGTTAAACCATTTGAAATTTGCAGCTGTATCCACCCTAACTCTAACTCACCTGCATCGCATAAATTTGCTGGCCTTAATGCATTTTTGTTTAGAAACTTTTATTTATGTAAATATGAAGCAGACTGGAAAGAAAACATAAACAATTATATTAAAGATCTATTAGCATCAGGGTTCAAATTCAAAGCTATTAAAAATAAAATCATAAAATTTAATAATACAATAAACAATAATGTACCTCGCACCAATCTACCTAGAATAACAATCCCTTACATTCCTAAAATATCTAACAAACTAATGAAAGTATTAAATGATAAATTTAACATAAGTTAGAACTCCACCTAATTCTAATAGATTGATTAAACTCTAAAGACCACATTGATCAATTGTTCACCCCACATGTGGTGTACTCTATTGCCTGCCCTCAGGCCAGATGCCAGGCTATATATTATGGTGAAATGAAAGCTACAATCAATACTAGACTGGCTCAATATATTTACACATTTAAGAGAGCTCAGAAAAACAGCAACACATCCTCTGTATTTTAGAGCATGCTAAACAATCTGGACACAATTCACACCGTCCAATCCCATAATATTGTGCTCAGAATCAAATGATCACAAAAGAAAAATAAAAGAAGCATTTTACATCAATGGAAACATCCATGCCATTAATAGAAAAGACACTTGCTTTGAGATTTCGAAGAAATGGGCTACATAATACTAGCTTATTTGAATATTTGTATTTGCATATATTTTATTATACATTTTATGAAGGCTATGAATATGAGGCATGGACCCTCAAAAACCTTAAGCCAATAAACTTTAATACTAATTTATATCTTCTCTAATTAACAATTATATTCTTAATTTAACATTTTTGTTATTGGTGGAACTTTAAGGTTTTTTCCAAATCAGTGATTGTAGCGCCTCTACAACCATCTTTCTAATTTTTATCACCCAGTGGATGACTTGTGTGATTAAGTTGAAATGTCGGTATATCAGTATTTAAATTTTTTAACATGGATGAACCTGCAAAATATGTCTTTTATATATATACATACACACATATATTTACATATTGCCTAAATAAAATCCCTATATACATTCCAGAGAAGCACAATAGTTTGAATGTTTAGGTTCTGTAAGCTTTGAATAATCCAAATAAATTTATTAATTTGTTTGGTATAAAATATGTTAAATGGTTATTGGAGATAAAATATATTTCCCAATTCCAGGCGAATTCCAGTTATTATTTTATAATCCTTTGAATAATAACATGATTAATATTATAAATAATGTTGTTTAAAATAAGTGAATGCTGACATCCTTTTACAACATAGGTAATATTAAATAAATTAATCTCAATTTAATATTGAAATAAATCATTGCAATCATTAGACAATATTTTTGGCAAAATAATTTATGTATATAGAAGTGTATAGATAATTCTGACATTTGAGAATTAAAACATTTCATTTCTCCATTGCAATAACTCTTTAACAGAAAATTTTAAAATGAATTTAAAATTAGAAGTTTTATTTCTCCTGGCTCCTTTCTTTTCAAATACTTCATAAAACCATTTCAGTTTTCCAAACAAATATATTCTTTTTCTAATCCATTATTTGACAGTTATTATATTAAAAAAACTATATATATATATGCTTGTAATTGTTTACGTGACAGCCAAAGTATTAGAGAGCAATTTTAAATTACCAGTCCTATTTATAACTCTGTTATGATTGACATAATATTTAACATCGAAACTAGGGATACACTCAATTTTTACCGAAATATTAAAATTAGATTTGTTCTGCATTCCAAAATCAATATTTTTTTTTTATAGAAATAGACAAAATAAAATAATATTTCATAAATTATTACATAAAAAATATTTTGACTTTGAAAATAAATATTGCACTCTTTAAATTAATACAAACTAAAATAATTTAACTTACATATTCATAATATTGTGTTGGAAGTATATATTTTATATATTATCCTATTTTAAATAGAACACATTGTGAACATAAAAATATGTATGTTTAAGATATTAGCTATTTCATTTGTAGTATCTATGTAATAACAGTTATGACTGCAATAAAAAAAGAAAAAAAAGAAAATATTGTACCAGTCAGAATTGTATGTTCATCTAACAAGAATTAGCATTTAAGCAAAAGTACCTAGAATTCAATCATATATGAGATACACAGGTCAGGGATACTCATGAACTCCGCCCTATTGCCCACTTCCCAAGTCTATACCATTACAAACAACATTTATGATGATAGCAGCCTACCTTTCAATTATCTCCGGCCCAGAGAGTCAGCAGAGACACAAGAGACCTAATGCTTAACTAAATGATAACGTAACATAATAACAGATGTGCACGCATGAACCAATAAAATCTCCAAAAGATAAATTATTAAATATGAATTTATTTAGCATGATATTAATAATAAGAATCGATTAATATGTGAATAGCTGGATATAGAGATTTACAATAAGTTTGAACCTTAACTATACAAAGAATACTCAATCTAGGTTTCACTTACGGTCCCTTAGGCATTCCATATTAACCTTAATAACATATCTTAAGGGTTGATGGATATGCATTACTAAACATACATGGTAAGAAATTAATTATTTGAACCGATGTGGCTTAATATGCTAATACAATTTAATGGGTTTCTATTATTTACGCTATGACATTTTTAAATCATTAAAACTATGACAGACTGCAATAGCCATACATGGGCTTTTAGAATGAATATTTATAAGATTTCAAGTTACATAGAATATAACAAAATTCAATAATTGTAAGTGGGCTTTTATTATAACTATTACATTTTAAATAATAAATGATCTAGTGAGCTTGGATTACACCTGGATTTCATTCGAGTTACATTGACAATAGATTAATTATTTTGGGACATTATGAGATGATTCGCCACTTATGATTTATGAAAAGAATAAGGAAAAGCATAACTATTTTGACATTGTCACATGACTCGACTTTTATAGTTTTTATTAATAGTTAATTATTAACGTATTTAATAGTGGTGAAACGAAGGATGGACAGCGCTAATAAGTGGTAATATATAATAAGGCAAATTAAATTTATATTATAACAAGAACTTGGGATAGCTTAGGAAAATCATATCATCACGGCTTACAGGCATCTAAAATATATGAGGAAGTATGAACGATAGCATGTGGACCGGATGATAATGTTTGAGAGGATGAGAAGCTTCATCAACTTGAGGACAAAGAATATAGGCTTGTGAAAGATAGCATCCGAGGAGGTAGTCGGCAAGATACCATGGTTCCGATTTATCAAATATTAACCCATAGCAGCGTTTACACAACCAGCACAATCTGTGGGAATTGGGGCCTCCACACTCCGCTGAGAAATGTGCTTTATGGATTCCAATAACGAGAGAAAGTATGATAAAGCAACTTTTGATTTATGAACGCTATCATCAGGACATGTTGCAAAGGCTTTCAGGTTTGTCTTAACCCTGATTTATCTGGCCTAAAATAGTAATTAAGCCTAGCATAATGAAATAATTATGTGCAAGCAATCTCCAAAAGGGGGCATACAATTTACTTAAAGAAATTATCTGACACATTACTAATAGAATATAAAAATTAAGAATCCCTTCGTTAAACATGTATTAACATGCCTGAGAAATTAATTACTTAAATTATCGTTAGGTGGCAGGCTACTTATATAATGAATCATCACTTAAAATGAGGATCTGAATTTAATTTATTTAATACAAAACTTCTATAATATTGATCAATAGCATGAAATAATAGTAAATAATTTAGTTTAAATAGCATTGTATGGCATAATATTAATTAATAAAACATAGTTTAGGAGTACTTCTCAATCGGGCGAATTTTATAGTGTAGTAAGAAAACTTATATTTACGGTTAAATATTCCCTAATGGCGGAATAGCAAAAATAAAATAAGATTGATTCGCCAGATTTAGTCATTAGCATATTAAAATTGGTATGATTTGCATAATATTAAATAAAAAAAATTGCCACATTTAAAATAAAAATACAATAAGAGTGTAAACCTAGCATTCGAGTTTAGAAAGTAAAATACAATTTAAATATAAAAGCAAAAAGAAATCAAAAAGAAGGTCATGTTTAAGCAATTAATCAGTTTAGCATTACCAATGGAAAAATAAAGAATTACATTTTAAAATTATAAGGATTACAAAACTAGAGATATTTAAAAAGACATACATTAGGTGATTGGAATTAACATTATTGAAGGTTGAAGTTTACTTTTTATGATTAAGAGGATTATTAAGATGAAAGCATTAGAGTTCATTTTGCAGCAGGGAATTACCTTTCTTTCAGATGACTTCACGGCCGTATGCACACGTGTTGCTTCCATGTTTTACAAAATATAGTTAATTTAGCAGTATTTTGACAAAATTGGAGTTTCAGTCCATTCCTTATGTAATATACAGTTCATTTTGGCAGTAGTTTGGAAACAATGGCTTACGAGAACTTTGGCATTGGTTAGATCTTGGAAAGATCGGGGAAGCAAATCTAAATTCTACTCACTCACCATTTTACGTTTCTGAGTAACGTAACTTTCCCCAGCAACAGCGTTAAAAAATAACATGTAGGGCTCCTTTAGTTAGGAAATGTGGTGGTATTTATACTCATTTGTGACTGCCTTTGGGTAATCCCCAGATGTATGTTAATGGTTACAATGATACAGCAAATTTTGAAGGATGAGCGAGATCAAGTTCAAGAGAGCTGGTCTTAATCTATTTTAGACTGAAAATAGACCTGCGGAATAAATGTTAAATAACATGAAATTTAAATAAACCTGTATTAGAATAAAAACAGATTCTTTCTGAATTTAGAATACGGTAAGTCTTTTGTTTAATACATTTGCATTACACTCTCGAACTTTCTCCCTATTAAAATAGATATGAATAAAAGTATACATAATTCAACGCTCTTAATTATTAAGTTTTATCTGTTACACACACATATGCATGATTGTTTACTGTAATAGAAATATATAATTTATATGTATATTAATTTTAGACAAGTATAAAGTTTACAAAGACATAAACAATCATGTGCATCGGTATACCTTCACTCCCTAGTGGTTGATGATTAAATGATTGGGTTTGAACCCATGTTTAGAGGTTTCAAACATCACCAGAAAGTGAAGCCAAATGTGTGCAACAGATTTGAGTGCATCAATATTAATGAATTTAATTAAAGTTATTAATTTTATTATTTAATATTATTGTTTTATTATTTATGTATATTTTTAAAAGAAGAATATGTTCGGCAGCATAAATGGCGTTTTTATGTGTTTTAGCATGTAAATCAAGCCATCACATAGCATATGTGTTTAATCAACAATGCCAAATATTCTTAGCCAATTTAAAATATCCTTAAAATAAATTGTACAATTGATTTAATATTTATTCTTTCTAGTTAAGTGTTTTAGATAATACTCTGTATAAGAAAATGAGTTAAGAAAAGATGTCTCAATCTCTTTTTTATAAATGCTGGGCTAGAGAGTATTTCAATTATCAATTGTATCAGTGCGATGAGAAATAATCTTGAAGTATTATAAACATTTATATACAGATGCTAATAAATATAGCACTAAAATATATGTAAATGAAAGAAAGCTGGCCAATTTCTATTGAATGTGAAAATAAAATATCTACTTAATAACCTCCACATTATCAAACAGTTTTTTTAGAAGATATGGATAAAGATATTTTAAATAAATGCCCCTCAAGATGCAATTTATATTGAACCAGCACTTATGAGTTCACCAAGGTCATATCTCTCGCATATATTACTATCTTATGCCATTATTTGTCAATAATAAATTGTTACATTTTGATATATAAGTTTCAAACTTACTTCACCCACAATTTTGGTAAAATCTATTCTAGATAAATACAATAATGATTGTCACTAATCAGTTATTAAACTAGAAATTTATCCCTAGTCTGGTTATAAACTTTATTAGTTAAAGATTAATAAATTTGTGATTTAATTCATAACATACACATAGAATAATTAAACTTTATTTATCTTTTCCTACATGTAATATTTTATATAGGTACTAAATAACCTACATGCTAAATTTATATTTCAGCATTTCATTGTCAAAAAAATTGACAATAAATTAATATAATACTTTATGTAACCAAACCCAAATTTAAATAAGATTTGATTTCTTTGATAAATATAGAAATAAAAATAAATATCAAATTAAATGCAGATAGAATGGCAGAAATATTATTTTGAACTTATATTTAAATAAACAACATCAAGATTTAGTATCACATTTTACGTACCATGGCAAATAACAAGTAATATTTATATAATTTTAAATATTTTAAAAATCTTTGCAAGTAATAAGTAATATTCATATAATTGTAAATATTTTTTTTAAGTGTCATCGCATCGGCCGGGACGTGAACCCGCAACCCGGGCAACTGCCTGCAAGTGCAAGGCAGTCATGCTGACCTCTCGACCACCAATGCAAGACAATTGTAAATATTTTAATAAACATAATGCAAAAATATATGTGGACAAAAAAAGATTAATTTTCAATAGCTGTTTATTTAAGATCAAACTATTATATCTACCATTCAATCTGGCTTACTTTTAAAATTAAGCCTTTCCCCCATATTTGATAGAGAAATTAAATCTAATTTAACTAAATCTCAGGCATAATATGGTGTAACATTATTTTTTTGCTAATAAAATGTGAATGTATACACTTATATTTTCATAACCAAAGAAAGTTGGTCAGCTTCATTTTATTTATGCTTGCCCTGTGAGTATATTTAAGTATAAATACAAACTATTACTTCATATCTTCAATCTGTGTTGAATTTGAAATTCAATTTTATTCCTATATTTGTTATAGAAATACTTAAATTTCAAGCTTAGAGTAATGTGGTGAATTTTAAGTTTTCTTTCAATGAAATATGTATTATTCATCTATATTTTCATAGCCAATAGAAGTTATTTAGCACTGTTTCATTTTGATATATATATATATATATATATATATATATAAATGAATATATATATATATATATATATATATATATATTAAAACAATGGATGATTTATTTATAAAAGGTGATAACATTAAAAATTTGCTAAACCATGGTTTCAATGTTTCCTACCTATCCTGCATGGAAAATTGTGAATTACAATTTTTTGATAATTCTTGACATACACTTGTGGAAAATAATTTACATTTTACAATTATTTAAATATTTTAAATTACACAGACACACACATGCATATTTATAAAGAAAGCGGCTTATAAATTTATATCTTAATAAAAGATATATTTTGTTGTCGTTGGATTTTAATCACATAAAACTTTTTATCTCTTTTTAAATGATTGACAATTTTCAAAGGTTGCTTAAATTGATTTTTACAATAGCTATACCAGAATTAACTCGCTACCTAAGCAGTTATTAGTTTGTAAAGAATTGCTAAATTATTTTTATATAAAGAGTAATTCAAGAGAAAAAAACTTTTATTACCTGGCAATTTATTTTTAAATAATCCAACAATAAAGCCATATGGATTTGATCATCTTAGATGCAATTGTAATTTTATCAAAATAATCAGTACAGAAATCTCCCTACATAGAAGGGGTCAAATACAAATCACAAACCACATATTTAACTATTACCTGTGAATATGGTGGGAAATTGAACAATGTAATAAAGTCAAAAGAAAATTTATTTTTTGATCAGAATTTGTACAAGTGTCTTTATGAGTTTATTTCAGCTTATTTATTTATTTATTTTGATGTTTAAATAAAATCACATGCTAAGTAAATAAATTCATGCATACTATCTTTAAGATAGTTTCTCTTAATATTTTTGTACAATATTTCTTTTGAAATATTTGTCCTGTAAATGATATTATACATTTCCTATGAGTTCATTAGCTAATGCATTACTGTATTCCTACAAATAACCTGGCAATTAAACACCTTATTAAATGAAAATAGTTGTTTCTTAATTAAGAATTTCTTAATTTAGTCACGATTTTTCTTCCAATACACTATTCAATTGCAAAATTATCAGACCTTTCAATATATATATATATATATAGAGAGAGAGACCGGTTATTAATAAAAAAAAATTTAAACTGATAAGTAAAATAAGATATAAAATTGTCTTAAGAAATCGTTTAAAAATATAATAATGAATTTGAAATGATTTTATTTTACCATTTTTGAGAAAATTCTCATATAATTGTTAGTGATGAGATTATGATTTATCTTTACCTTTTTGTTCCATATTTATAATAAAATATAAATGTAAAATCATTAACCAATAGATATATTTTGAATTATGTATTTCAATCTAAGGCTCATTTATTAATGTGCTTGGCACAGATAATTACAATAAAACATCCCTTAAACATTTCACCCTGAAAAGAAGCCTCTAATAAAAGAACTGTAAAAGAAAGGACAACAAATATATTTTTATCTTTATTTTGCCTTCTAATTTGTTAGCTATTACTTATTGGTATTGGATGGTGATTGGGGTTGCTTATATGGTATTATCTTTAAAAAACTCACATGCTTGATTTATCCTGAAAAAAAAAAAAAAAATTTAAATTTACTGGATTTACTTTGAGATCTAGTCATAGACGTGGCAGTTATGGGAATCTTATTTTCTGAAAATAATTTACTTTATGTACATGCAATATTTTACATATACCAAGTCAAATTTTTATCTTTGCCATGACATTTAAAAAGTTAATATTATGGACATCTTCTAAGCTTATTTTCTATTAGGAATAGTCAAAATTATAAAGCTATGTAAATGAGATTCAATGCACAGTACATCTGACCACTTAAATAAATAAACAATGTAAATAAATAGTTAGTGGCATATATAGACCAGTAATGTGATCAGTAAATCATATTGTTCACAATCAGTTAGATGAGCTGGTGTAAAATGGTGATCCATTTAAGAGAACATTAGACAAGTGCAAGATAAAGATGCTGCACTTGCTGTGAGAACAGCAATTCACAGTAGTCTCACAGTAACACCCATTTTCTATTATTTATTACGATTCATTCAAGATAACTTATGTATGGAGTAGCAATCTACTAGGACAAAGAGAATTAGAAAATTTTATGAGGCAAGCCAATACAACTGGAAGTATCATATTTTATTAGAGTCACAATATTTCTCCAGTGGCCTGATCGTTATTGCAACACCTACATATTTGTAAGTCTATCAACCATAGAGGACAGCGAATTTTTATATATGTAACAAACATTTCGACATTATTTAATTGTATCTCGTTTATTTATAAGATGAATATAAGAACGCAGCAATTACTATGTTAAATTGAATACGTAAAATTACCTATACACCGTGTTCGATCTTAAATGATTACTATTTATAATGATTGCAAAATTTAATAAGATATAAACAAATTTTTATGAGCAAAGAAATTTTATAACAATCGTGTGCAAATCACATTGAAATTATATATATTAAAAAATTCTAACAAATTCTTTTTATTAAAACCTTTCCGTACTTTTTTTTTTTTAAATTAAATAAAAATAGTATAAATCAATAAATACAAAAGACAAAATTCTTCATGGATTAGTAATAAAAAAAAATGTTTGCTTTTTTTGGGCGTGTGTGTGAACTTTTAACATTTTCACAATAATTGAATATAAATGTTAAATATTTTATCAAAACATTTTATTATTTATTAAAATATAAAAAACTTGATTCATATGATTGTGTATTTTTGTTTTTAAATTTAATGATTTTATTTTAGAAAGTATAAAATATGTAAAATTTTTATCAAGGAAAAAGTATTTATAATTTACAGAAGTGTATAACTACAAATGCACCATCAGTTGTGACCATAGTATATTTTTATAAATTTAATTACATTATTTAGACTGGGTTAAATATTTATGGATTTTAAAAATTATTACTGTTTTCTCTGAGAATAACATTATATTAATTAATTCAAATATTAAACTATGTAAATATTAAGTGCTTAGATATTATAAATAACATATTTCTAGCTTTTTATTGGTGTATTTAATAATAAAAGGATGTTAGTTAAGTCACTTTGATAGTGTAGATCATGTGATTGTTTATGCAAATTATGCTTCAGAGTTTGAGAAAATGTAATTATTATCTAAAGTAAGAAAGTAGAAAAAATTCTAAAACAACTAAACTAATGTTCAATGGGTTTTCTCAGAAAAAGATAGCAAAAACCTAGACCTAGAAGAAGGAAATGTCTACAAATATCTCAATCAGATTATTAATACAGATAAAAATGGAATAGGTAAAATTAATCATAGAATTAAATTTATATAAAGTGCTTTTGGTAAAAATAACTCAATATTAAAAAAAAAGTGTCTATGTGTTATAAAAAATGTTTTTTAATAAATGTGGTTCATCAATTTTTACTTAAGGATTTGAGACTTGGATACAACCAGAAAAGTAATACAATGACTTCAGATCATTTAACATAATAAGGAAGAGAAGTATGTTATAAATAACAAGAAGAGATTAAAAACAAATTACAATAATGCCAAAAAGAATCATGTATTGCTGAAATCATTAAAAGAAATAAGAAACTGAAATAGTAGTGGGTTGAATATATTGCTAATAGAGATAATAATAGATGGACAGTTGAAGACTTAAATTGGACTATAAGACATTTTTAATTACCTAGAAAAATCACATGAGATGAGTAGATAAAATAAGGGTGTTTTCTGTTATGCTGTGAAAAAAGTGAGGATAGTGATCAGAGAAATGAGATGGTTTTTGGTGATAGATAATGATTGGAATGATGATGAAATAAGACACACATATCCACAAATACATTTTTGACATTTTCAGTAAAAAGAATGATTTTTTCAAAGGAATGTAATAATGTATTATTTAAAAGCATAGGATGTACTCAATTGGTTTTGTTTCTCACATTAAAAACTTTGTCTGCAGTATTTTATGAAATAAAAATGTAATAAAAACAGAATCTTATGCACATTCTAATTGGCTCATAAAAATATTTTATATTAAAATTATTTATTAATTAATTAATAACAAAATAAAAGTGATTATTCTCTATCTATTAAAGGTAATTTTCGGAATAACTTTTTACTAGTATTTACAATTTTTTCTATCTTAATAAAGATTAAATTATTCTGACTTTTAATGAATTGTATTCCTATTCAAATTTCATTACCTCATGATATAAATAACACCATTACTGCAAAAACTATAAATCCACAGAGTTTATGGATGAAAAGGTGATAAGGATATAGTATTTTTGTACAGTAATAATGTGCATCAAATCATAAGATATTTTGGAATTATTATAATTTATCTAAACAAATGTACGTAATATGATACTACATAGTTAATTAAATACCATTATAAGACGTACACCACTTTCATAGAGTTCATTAAATATATCAGCGACAGCTGCTTACAAGCATTTGTCCCGGGTTAGCAGGTTCGCTTCCCGGCTGATGCTATGAGAAAAAAAAAGTCCATTCACAAGTAAGAAGTAATGAAATTAGAACATACATATTGAGTTTTAAATGTTCTTACTTCTTCACAACCTAGGCTAAATTCATAGATTAATTCCATTATTTAAATAATAATATATATATATATACATTCATTTAAATTATTTATTTTAAATTATATAAGAGAGAGGGTACTTACAAATTTTTAAAAGCCTGTTTATCAAATATAGTAAATATATTATCTGTTCTAAAGAATAATAATTTGAATAAATGTGAAATATCATTCGCACTTTAAAATAAAAGAAGAAAAATATTTTTATGCTTACATTTCAATTCACTGAGATGTGAAGTTAAATTATATATATATATACACACACACATTATCATAGCACTATAACTGGTGGTTTCAAAATACCTCTATAATTTTTTCGTTTCAAGTACTTACTAATGTTAGTTCGACAGTGAGATTTCACATCGGTATTAGCTCGGTCATAGACCGTAAAAGAAAACAGCATTTGGTAAATGGAGAAAAATATGCACTTATACTATAACGTCAGCACAAGCGTTTAATAAAGACCGAATTAAGCACACCACAATTTTCTAAACACAAAAACAATTTTAAGTGAATATTATTAGATAGTAAACGAATATTTTGACTAACAACATTTTCCTGATCGGACTATTATCTAATATTCACTTAATTTTTTGTTTGTTTTTAGAAGATCGTAAATGTTGTTTAATTCGGCCTTTATTTACACATTTGTTTGTGCCAGCGTTTTTCATCATCGTCGGACTAATATGTAAGTACCAGCCTCACTTTTACGTTTAAAAAGATATAAAATATTTATTTTGAATGTAATGAAGATACCAATTTCTATATTTGCTACTTAATATTTATATACTACTGGTGAATAATAATAAAAAAAACTTCAACAAATGACATTTTATTTTACCGTAGGATTTTACAATAATTGTTACATTTTCATTTATCATTGTCAAACTTGCGCCATTCACAACTTTGACGCCATCAATTTCAGATAAATACAATAATGATTATTACTAATTATTTTCGAATCTAGAGATTATCTCTAGCACAGATATAAACTTTAAACCTCAGTTAAAGATCAATATATATCTGATTTTTTATTTATTTTATACACACGGATTTATTAACCTTACTGAAGCATTGAACTCAACAACCAAGACGTCTAATAAGAAGGAGGATATACTTTTATAGCACACTTACTCAATCTATAAGTGATTACTATGAATTTATAACAATTATGCAGAAAGGCAGTCTCTTTTTATATAATATATAAACTTCAATTAGCCTTTTCTAACTTTAAAAAGGAAAAAATAATGCCATAAGCAAATTATTTCAAATACCGTTCTTTATTATTGTTCTTAAAAAGATAAATTAATATTTATAAACATATAAAACCACTATGATATTAATAACAATAGCTGTCATTAATCTTCATAATGGAAAAAAAAAATTATAAAGAAAAACTACAGGAACGCATTTTCTGAACAAATGCAATCTTGACTCAATATTAAAGATCATTGAATATCTCTGCAAAATGCTTCATGCTTTACCATTAGTCTGTGGGAGGTTTTAAGAACAAATAGTGTATAGAAAATCAATAATCACATATTTATTCCGGATTTATATTTTCATTTTATATTCTATTGTTTAAAATTTTATTGGAAGGAAACATTATAAAAGAATTATGAATTTATGCAAGTTGATAATGTTTTTTTTTTTTTTAAAAAATAGCACAGCATGATAAATCAGAGAGAAGTAAAGGATCATTATTCTTCAGTTTTGAAATAACTTATTTGTAATAAAATAATAATAATAAAAGAAGGCTTCTAAAGTGTGTTCACTTTTGAAAAGAATATGCACATTATTAAATATTAAAATTGTAGTATTATTATTTAATCTAAATATTGAGAAAATGTAGGCGAAATTGTGTTAAAATAAATTAATTCACTCAAATACTCAATTTAAATGTAAGCTAAAAGATAAATTTATTATAATGTACATCTCTTGTTTATTTCTTGCATTTTATTATTTTTTGAAAATAATAAATATCTTTGATAGATAATGTAAACTAAGACATATAATATTTTTTGCAGGTAAGGTAGCAAAAGTTAAATTATACTTTAAGAAAACATCTCCAGACGAAAAACAATCATTTTTACCATCACACTATAGGTAAAAAGTGAATAAAGAAGCATATATTTTTGATATACCCTCGATAAAAACCATAGATATTAATTTCTTACACAATAATAGGATGTATATCTATGACTATACTAAAAACTAAAAGGAAATATGCTTATGTGTTTGAAAAGAAAGATTTTTAAATGTGTTTTATCAGTTCTTACTTATGGATCTGAGGCTTGAATACTTAATAGAAGACCAATACAGAGACTTCAGACCACTCAAAGAAGTATGGAGAGATACATGTTAGGAGTAACAAGAAGAGACAGAAAACACAATATATGGGTTAGAGAATAAACAGGTGTTATTGACCTCATTGAAAAAATTAAAAGACTGAAATGGAGTTGAACTGGACATATCGCTAGAAGAAATGATAATAGATGGACAATTGAAATCTTAAGTTGGATTACAAGAGATTGTAAATGACCCAAAAAGAGACCACATGTGAGATGGATGATGAGATGAGAAAGTGTGCAGGGGTGATGTGGAGAAGAGAAGCTAAAGATCGGAGATTGTTTGAACTTGGAGAGATCATCATCCTGCAGTGGATTGATAATGCTCTATGATTATCAAAAGATAGATTTCTAAAAAGTTACACGATCACATAAAAAAAATTTCAATTTTCTATCTAAAACATTTGCCAAACTCAAATTTTGATCATGACGAAGACTAATAAATGTATAACCATTAAACCACGGGGGTTCTTTTACCTCTATTTATTTAGCACATTTAACACGTTCACACTTACATATACATATAACAATAAAATTGACAGTTATTAAGATTATAAAAACATAATTATTACAAAAAAAGTATTAAAAATATGTATTAAGAATAAGTTTTTAAAATACTTGTAGCTGTAAAAATCAATTAAGTTATGAATAATTAAATATTACTTTTTAATAACTAATAGTTTTACTTATCATTATTAATGTACATTTAATACTGGTTTTAAACAAAAATAAATTATTTAAAAAATTATTAGTATTATTGCATGAAAATTTAATAGATACATAAAAAAATAAAAATATACATGAATAATACATATGTTTACTTAAAGTTTTATTAATTATGACAACATAAGTTTTTCTAAGTTAAAAACGAAAATGAATATTTAAATAAATATGTAATTTTTATATTTGGAATTTACAAAAAGTTATTTGCTATTTATCAAACATTATTTTATTTGTATCATTATTAAATATTTAGATTTTCAGTAAATATATGAACTGTTTAAGAAACAATAATAAAACTTTACAATTCTGAAAAAAATCTAGTTAGTGTAATATAATTTTAATAGATTTCAGTATTGAGGAAAAAATGTAATGTACATTGTAGACAGTAAATGATAAAATAGTTATAGTCAAGCGTTGGTGGCCTAATGGTTAGCATAGCTACCTTCCAAGCAGCTGGCAGGGTTCGCTTCCCAGCCAACGCATTTGACATATGAAAAAAAAAATGAAAGAAAAAAAATAATATCATAATTTTAATGCAGACAGACATAGGAATCTAACTCCAGATTATGGAATTGACTCTATTTAAAACCCTTTCAAATAAAATTGCAATTTGTTGATTTCTATGAAATCATGAAAGGCATGTTGTATTATATATAGATAGGTTAGAATATTAGCAAAGCGTTAAATTGCAATAAGAATAGATAATTTAAAACAGACTTTTTTTAATTTTAACTGAGCCTTAATAATATTTTTTATTAAACAAATACTTAACTATAAGTAGCAGATTTTATATGGAAAGGGAATAATCTCAATTTTAAAAAATATATTGTGTTATTTTTTTTAAATATTTTTGCATTTTGATTTCTGCATGACCAAACAACAAGAAAGTCATCATATCTGAGCCAAATATATGATTTGTGCAATACTGAAACTAAAGTTCGTTTGAAATCTTCGATAATGAAATTAATAAAATACTATAGATAGAAAACCCTAATTGGAATTTTAATCACTTGTTATAATGCTATACAGGTAACAAAGATATTAGTAAAGCTAATGTGAATGTTTTACTAAATTACAATAAGAAAAGCAGCATCCAAAGATGGAGCAAATTGGTATAATAATATATAATGAGATAAGAGCACAAATGGCAATAATATTTTTAATTAGTAAGTGAAATAAAATGAGTTTGTTATAAAAGATTGTTAGTTATATTTATTTGTCACATTTCTTGGTAATTATCGAATAGTGAGTCTTATGCCACTAACCATAACATTGAGGAAAATGTATATTTTACATATTTTTGGAAGACCATAAAATGTTTAACATATGGAATATTTCTATTTTTGGTAGGATTTTATTTTATCTACAAATCATTTATTAATAATAATCTTAATTGTAACATAACTGAAACATAATAAGTAAAAGCTAATATTTCAAATTTTACATACATATTTAAAACTAGTCAACATAAGAGTCATAGATCACATGACTCTATCTCTTAAGCTTCTAAGCATTTATCCTAAAGCTTCTAGAGGAATTGGCAATCCTCATTGTTTATATTTAAAACTACTTTATATTTTTTATATAAAATTTCAATAAGTAGATATAATTTCTTCTCCATATTTAGTTAAGCTTATTTTATCTTTCAGAAATAAACTTTATTTACAGTCAAAGCACAATACATAAGTAAAAATCAAATATAAAATTTGGTTGGGAACATGGATATCCTATCCCAGCAGTTACAGGAAATGCCTGATTAAGTATACAAGAATATACATATTAGAATGATACAAAGTCTAAAGGAATATAATTATCGTAATATACGATTTCAATGTAATAATTCATTACAACCCTCTGGAGGTCAACACAATAAACCAGATAAATACATAAATCAAATCATTGAGCAATAGAACATGGAAAAGAAATTAATTCAAATATTTTTCAATATAGCTTAAATATTGAAAGGCTTTAATATATATATATATATGATCATAGATGGCGTTTTTACCAAAAACACGATCAAGCGTTTGTTTACATAAACTATCAAAGAGTCAGAATTAACTATCTCTTTCATTTTAGCCCACTTTCAGATCAGCTGATTTCAAGCTATTTGCTATCATCAGTGAAAGCAAATAGCTTGAAATCAGCTGATCTGAAAGTGGGCTAAAACGAAAGAGATAGTTAATTCTGACTCTTTGATCGTTTATGTAAACAAACGCTTGATCGTGTTTTTGGTAAAAACGCCATCTATGATCATAAATACAAGCATCAGCAGGTTTTAACATGATTAAAACTTGTTTTTGTTTTTCATATATATATATAAAACACAGCAATCAACATTAAATAAGGTAAGCATAGCATAAAAGGCCATCAACATGGCAAACTTGCATACAGGTCCCAACATGATCAGAGACATGAAAAGAAATCATAATACAAAATCCAAGGGAATCAGACAAGCAGCAACAAGTATAAGAGTCACATTTGGACAACAAGAATCAAGTTAGTCTTGGCATAAATACAGATTCCAATAGTCAAATCTATCAAGGATTTCCCCAGACACACTTCCACTTCCCCTAAACAACATAGTACATCTGTCAACAGTAGCAGGCTGCAGTGAAATGCACAATGTCAAGGCCCCTTTTTGTGATGCAGTAGACAAAACAGTCTTCTCTGGTAAAATCTTAAGCTGAAGAGCATGCTGAGACTCACATTCAAAATCATCCACTGCTAAATCCAGAGTAATGACAAGCCTCAACCATACTTCAGACTTGTTCTGTCCCCATCTACCTTTGCACTCATAATCCAAGGTATCGAGCTCGGTTAAAATATATTCTGTATCTTGGTTTATCCACCTCCTCAAGCCCCATGGATTCTCAATCATCCTCCACCAATTCAAAATTGTCACAAATGAATCATCTTAAGTAACCATAGATGGAAGAACAACTATACCCACTAAACTAAAATATGTATAAAAGATATTTAAATATAATTATTAACGATAAGTATTTATCCCTACCCTGATGTTTGCTATGCATTGTAAATAAAACAAACTAATAGCAGTTTTAATTAGTAACATTACAAACTTCATAGTCAAAAAATAATAAATAAATGTTATGTACTAGATACAACATAAGCATCATTTAAGTATATGATTTAGGCAATTAAAAAAAAAAAAAATCTATAGATTTTTTTATATATAATGATAGTAAAAATTTTAAGGAGGTATACTATATAAAATTGGAAACAATAAGAGTATATCTCATACTATATTAAAAAATAGTTTTGATACAAGCAGAAATTTGAATTGCATAGTTTATAAAATTATAAAGTACTTTGAGATCTTTTATGATTTGACTTTTGAAATAATTTCTACATTCTCATATTAAATTGATTGACAAATCTAAATATGTGTTATTGAACATTATGGGCTGCTAAAATTAAGAAGGTTATCAATCAATTATTAAAAGTCAATAATGTTTTTTTTTTCTTATTGCTAATGTAAATAAAAACAACAATTTTTTTTTTTGTTTCATTTGTTATAATATAATGATATAATTTAAACATATATGTAAACTTATTTATTTATTTATATATCATGTTATGAAATAAATATTTATTCTTGTAATTAGTAAAATGTTTTCAGGAGAAATTGATAAAGCTATTCATTGAAAAATATATGTTGAGTGCAGTGATAAGTGTAAAAACAACAAGTGGAATATAAATAAGTCATAAGTGAACAACTATGATGATAGTCTAGTCTATTTCACCTTAACTCAATAAGCAGTTTCAGTGATCACATGATGAGATGAGAAACCATTGGATAAAACAATTTTCTACTGAATACCTTGGATATCTGTCTCAGTCTAATAGTTTTTAACTATTTTTTAATAATTCATTTATAACAGCAAGTACAAAGATCTTATTGAGTGGAATAGTATCTAGTATGTGGTTCTAGAAAACTAAAATCCATACTAATTAAGACACCCAGAGTGATGCAGTGAGATTCAGAGACTAACAATGAAAACTGGTAAAACTAGCTATCACCTGCTTTAAACATCAGAGAGAAATGGACTGTGTCATAAGACTCTACCAAGACCTACTATATCTTTATCTAACATCACCAAAGCCCAAGAAGGACAATTATCATCCTAGGTAAACTAATTAAATTATTCATAAATAGAGTTAGAGAACAATATCTGCAAAAAACCATGGTTTCAAACTTTTCAAACATTAAACTTCATAAAGTCTTATCAATATAATTATTTTAAGGCCTTAAGTTTAAAATATCTATATTAATTAATATTTTTATTATCTTTAAGTTTTGATATTATTTGTATTATATTTAGTAATAGTTACAAAAAAAAAGCAACAAAGATATAGATCTATTGTTAGTAAATTAGATTACATTTATTATTAATCAATTTAGTTTGTGTTTGCTTATTGAATTCACTCCAAACATAAGGCTATTAAAACCTTTATGCTATTAATATTTACAATTTTTAAAAATCATTAAATCCTCTATGAGACATGCAGGAATAACAGTATAACTTATATATGATGGTAATCAGTTATTGATAAGATTTCCAAAAGTAAACTTTCTATTTAGAAATGTTTGACACCTAAAAGTTTCTTTTATTTTTTGAAATCAGAAAAACAAATCATAATATTTTTGGAGTAATGGTAATTAGTTTAACTGTCAGTGCTAGGTTCTTAGTCATCATCACCATCATAATCACATATGTTTGGTTAATGTTATTGTATTTATTTAAATTTAATCATTTTTTGGGATTTAGATTAACCATAATATAAATATGAATTTTCACACTTTTGCTGTTATCTTATAATAATATTTGGAGCAAAAAAAATATGGTTACATTTTTAGTGCAACCAGTTGTGTGCTGAAAATATCCCCACTTTTCTTGCTTTACCTGGTTTCTGTAAAATTACATAATGTACTGAATATAAAAGCAAGAATAAATTGGGCATATTGTGATATAAAAATAATATGCAATAAATGTTTGAAATGGGAAATAATATCAGCATTTATAAAAAAATGTTTTATGCACTAATATTTTATTAAAGCAATAGTTTGAAATCAGGCAGGCAAGGTATGTTTAATAAATGACAATAGATTTAAAAATAAATAAATAAATATTAAGGCAGGTATATCTTGTTATTCTGTCGAGAATTGCATAAATAGGATTGAGGCTGGTGTTAATTAATCATAATGTATAATTATTAAAAAATTGTAGATCTGTAAAAAAAGTTAAGTAAAATAATAAGAGTATACATTCGATAACAAGAAAGATGGAAGCAAATTCAAACATGGTAATCAGATATACAAGAGCCAATATGACCAACAGGTCAGAGCTGATATAGCCATAATCAGTTCAGATGATGCAAAACTATTTACAAGAGAAACCAAGCACATTTACTAAGAAGTCATTAATAAAAAAAAAAACATTTTTTATTCCAGTTACAGAGATCAAATTGTGAGTAATTTTTGATCAGAATGTGCCAAGAAAAAATCAGATATCAAAATGTGCAGGGAAGATTCCATGTATGAGGTGATGAAAGTTATACCAAATTCCTTTGAATGTAAGAGGCAAAATTAATATCATTTGTCCTGCATGTGGCATGACAGAAAGCCAAATCATCAAGATTATTTGACATAATTTACCCTTTCATTTGAAAAAGATGGTCATCAGCATGACCACAAAATAATAGAACAAGTGGCTGAGTTTTAAATGCCATTTACATGATTGTCCAGAATCAGGAAAATAGATAATGGAGAAACTAAATTTGACATTCCAAACAAACAGTCTCACAAAATGGGGAGGCATCATTGGTTGTATTAGAATAAAAATTGGCTGAAAATTCCAACTTTTTATATGGGGTGAAAGAGAAAATGAATCAGTGGTAACAAAGATGAAACATACAGAATACATTATTCTAAAACTTTTCCAAGCAAAAAAAAAAAGAAAACCAGGCAATTCAGAAAAATCCCCAGGGAATTTACCATGTCCAATAACTAAGATGAGAATACAAAAAGAGAGAAATATATTCAGAAAATTAAACAATTGGTATCCATACCAGCATGAAAATACTACCAGTGACCCAGAAAATGACAGAATGTATCTTAAATTTAGTAAATAAAGATTCCAACACCTTTACAAAAGTATCTGGATAGATGTAAAACTTGATTTTAGAAAAATAATTATGGCTTATTTTCTGCCAATACTTGATCTGTTAAAGAAAAATTACCTGTAATATGTTAAGATTTACAATAAATTGCAATATAGAAAGTGACAATTAATTACCAAGTAAGTACTATACTACATTATCAAGTGACCTTTTGAAGTGTATAGTGTCACAGGTGTTTCCACAACACATTTTTTAAAGTTGTTTACTCACCCATCTGTAAGGCTCAGAGGAAGAAAAATGCTGTTTGAATGTTTGTTGAATTTATCACCCCCCTAAGGCTCAAAAGAGAATGTTTAATTTTCAAACATTGTTATTATCAATTTCTATGACTCAAAAGTGAGAAAGTGTTTATAAGTTTGTATTATGTTGGTTTATTGGTGTGTTGTGGGTAGCTTAACATAATTCAAACTGAAATAATCATGATTCATTGTATATATTAATGTACTATGATTGAATATTTTATAACTCCTAGAGCTGAAATTCTACTCATTTATTTTATAGTTAATATCAATAAATTCTCTGAATAGTGAAATAATGGATATATACATATTCTCATTACTGATATCTTGATATATTAAAATAAATTGAGATACTGCCAAATCTCTTTGTGCTTATTATAATACTTATCTGACAGCCAGTCAGATGTCATGATAGCTATTGAAATGACAACCAAACCTTAAATACACAACAAAGATTTTGCAAAAAAAAAGGGTGGCCACACCCTTTTTCTACTTTTCTTTTCTGTATATCTAAGCCAGTCATAATTATATTAGTAAAACACAATTTATGAAAGTGACTGAAATGCAAAAACAAAAAAAATAAAACAAAGTTAAATTTTGCAGTAGACATAGAAATGAGGAAATGAAAAGTTACACTGTCCTAATGTCTCATCTTAAAGGTAGGGGATTTGTAAGTAAAACATATTTGATAGTAATCAAATAATATTAACTATAAAAATGTTGTGTGCATGTGAATGTATTAGATACAATATAAGTGTCACTTAAGTACACTAGTATTTAGGAAATAAAAGAAAAAAAAAAGATCTATAGATTTTTTTATATAATGTTATTAAAAATTCTATAAAAGAGTTGTTATATGTAAACATAAAAATAATAAGAATGCAGGTCACATGATACAATTAAAAAAGAAAAATGGTTTTGATGCATGCAAAAAAATTGAATTGCACGGTTTATAAAAATATAAAGTATTTTGTGACGCTCTCTTATTTGCCTTCAGAATGTGTGCTTTAAATAAATAATTCGCCCATTATTATAATAAATTAATCGGCAAATATAAATATATTTCTAAAAATTTAAATTATTAAAATTAAGAAGCTTATAGATAAATTTTCTAAATATTGATAATGTTTTTTCTATCTTCCTATCACTAATGTAAATAAATAGAAAGAAAATTGCATACCACGTTGTGAAATGAATTTAATACTTCAGAAGATGCAACTTTAAAAACATATATCTTACACACACACACATATATATATATATAAAAGTGGCTTGAATTCAGACTTCAAGCTTTCTACATATATGCACGTCATCTTATACAATCAATACCCATGATGTCATACATGTGAAAAAAAAATCATTTTGTGCTGAACCAGCACATATCTGTTGGTCCAGATCATCATCCCCCATACATATATACAATAAATGCTCAGTTTATATTAAGATAGCAAATATTTAAATTCTAATGGACAAGCTTCAATCTTCTCCACTCTTCAACATTTCAGTGATACATATCATTGAAAATTTGATAATGGAAAGCTTAAAGCCCTTGTTGATGCCAATAATATTGTCATACCCATGTTAATGTCAACTAACTCTGATCCCTCATATATATGACCTTATATTTCCATTTAAATAAACAGGAGAAGGATGGGCAAAATCTGTGCTGAATATGTAATATTCAAATATAAGTACATTTTCTATAATAAACAACATAATTAGAAAGGATTCAGACTTTCAAGCTCTTTAGAGCTATGCATTATATTTATATAACCCATCCATATGACCATATACATGTGAAAAAGATAAATGTTCTCCAATATATGCATTTCATTCTGAAACAGATCACAATCTTCCACACAAGGCTCTATATATGAGGGGTCAGAGTGACATGAATTCAACATGGGTATAATAATAATATTGGCATCAACAAGGGTTTAGATGTTCCATCATCAAATTTTCAAAGATATGCATGGCTAAAGAGTTAAAGGATGAAGAAGATTGAAGCTGGTCCATTAAAATGAGTGCTGATTGTATATGTGTGATGAAGATGGTGATCTGAACCAACTGATGAGTGCTGGTTCAGCATAAAATACACATATATTGGAGACTACTTATCTTTTTCACATGCACGTGGTCATGTGTAAAAGTAGAGTGCATAGATGTAATATGCTTGAAAGTCTATGTTCAAGTCTCTTCTAATTACATTGTTTAGTATATATAAATAATATATATATATATATATTATCTACACATACATTGGAGATCATTTATCTTTTTCACACATATGTGGTCAAGTGTTTCAGTTATTTAACATGGAGTAGATAGCTATAAACAACTTAAAAGTCTGAGTTCAAATCCTTTCTATAAATATGTATGACATTTATTGGTATTTTATATTATTATGTTTTCTCATACTATTAAATATTATTAAACTTTAATATTAATTACTTTGTTATTCAAGTCGGTATCATTTTTCTTCTTATGTTAAGTATTTAGAATGTTATTTGATAACAGATCAAATCAAAAGAATACATAATGACCTAAAATACGAGATTATGATTACAGAAAGTAGGGGATAACAGAGCAAATGTAAGATGGCATTGATCTTTTTAAATAGTATAAAATAGCGCTGTTTGAACAAATTCCAAATTATTTAAAAAATCAACATAAGGTTGTTAAATACATTTTCTTAGAAGCGAAATTAGATAGTGGCCTAATACTTTGATGATGATTAATGTTTCTTAGATTTACTTCAAACGTTCATTATTTGGAATATAACCATCTTCAATTAATTTCGTTTTCTTATATTATTTTATAATAAAGGAAAATAACATTGAATAGAAAAATATTAAAATTGTTTTCATTTATAAAGTTATATAAACAAGCATCTATTTTTATAGCGCGATGTTTATAATTGTAATTCACTAAATATCAGCCTTTTACAGCTACTGTGCATGCGCTTTAATGAGTGTTAAATAATAAATGAATACTTTTCAGTGCCCATACAAGATATAGCTTACAGCTACTGTGCATGCGCTTTAATGAGTGTTAAATAATAAATGAATACTTTTCAGTGCCCATACAAGATATAGTATGGGCACTGAAAAGTACTCATTTATTATTTAACACTCATTAAAGCGCATGCACAGTAGCTGTAAAAGGCTGATATTTAGTGAATTAAAGTTATATATTATAATTGTACCTTTTTTGCCGATTAAAGAAAGAATTGTATAAATTATATTTAAAAAATAAACAAACAAATGTATTAGTTAATGTGTGCTTACATGATGTCTTGTCATCATTTCAAGTGGTTGTATTGTTTATAAGTTATATATATATATATATTACATTAAACAGGGTTACAATCATCATTTTCTCTATTTTGAAGTCATCAGACATTAAAAATAATCGTTTATTACTAATATTGAAGTAAGACATTTATTCTTATTTCTATTTGAGAGCTCTGATTGCCATTTTATTTATCTAGTAATTATCTGTTCAAGAAGAATAAATATTTAATTAAGAAAACAAATATTTGTGGCAATTGAGAAAGAATAAAAACTGAAATATATACGGGTTTGAATATATATAGATTCATATGTTCATTACTTGGGTACCAATTCCATCTAGATAAATTTGAATTTTTTAAAGTTTCAATAAGAATTTATTTCAAGTAATTATTTCAATTATTTCAATCGTACTTACAATATCATTACGAAATTGGCAAATACGATAACGTATTTCATTGTTTTTCTAGATGTGGAGATGTTAAAGTGATCTTTACCCTGTAATGAAGTTATTAAATCCTATTGCTTTTTACATCTAGTTAGAAAAATAAATAGTAGAGTCCTATGATTGAAGAATTTAATATTTCTACATTGCTTCTTTTTTTTTAATAATAATTATATGTTAATCTTTTGGACAAAGTTCAAATTAAAGAAATTGAGAATTTCATGTTTTTTGTAATTTGTTTTTATGTTTTTTAATGTCAAATAGAATTAACATAGTTCTAAGTTTATTGGTGTGAATAGATCTGTAATATAATATTTGGATTTAAAAATATCAATTATATTATAACTAATTTTTTGATTGAATAAAAATAAGGGAAAGAAATTTGCTAGTGAAAAAAATAAGATCAAAAGTATTAAATGTTTAATTAGCAAATAATAAAAAATGATATCTGTAAAATTGCTGCTATATATAAGAATATTCCTTTAACCTTAACATTTTAAAATAAAAATAAAACAATAAAAAGGTATTTAACAAATCAAGAAAATAATTATTAGTTCAAAACACTTGAATATAAATATAAAAAAAAGTTTGAATTACGCATTGTTTTTAAACATTGATGTCAACATACAATTTTTATTATTAATTCTATAAAAAAAAAAGGGGGGTTTTAAGGTTCAATGCTTATTAAAACAAAATTGATTTTATTTTGATTATTCTAAATATTTTATTTGTTGCTGTCTATACATTTAGTGCTACTCTATTTCATGAACAATAAATTTTAGTTTATAATTGGAATTTATAAATAGGTTATAATCGGAATTTTGTTTTTATTTTTTAAATAATAAGTTTATATTTATTCAAAACATCGGACAACTTTTGCGTAATCTATTTTTAAAGGCATGCAATAACGATAATAATAGTAATAATAATATAAAACAAATTATTATCCCTGTATATGATTTAATGTAAATCTAATGTAAATCTAAAGCAGCTTTATTTCTTGTACTATATGTGGAATTTATCTTTTTAATAAAAAAAAATGAGTCAAAACTAGTCTCTTATCAACACTAAAAAAAAAAAAAAAAGTAGTATAAAATAGATTTTTAAAACTGTCATTTTTTTAAAATTTTTACAAATTACTTTTATGTATATTCAAATATTGACTTTTCTAGTTGTGATTAATATTATTATTTGAGATATAAAAAGCAATGACTAGCCATCATTGATGATGATCAAATAATTAACATATATAGATAAATAACATATAACAAATTAGATATCAAAAATGTACGTGTTTTTCGCAAATTATTTAAGCATTTAATATTCGACATTTATACACATACTGCGCACACACATAGACGCGTACACATTTACTAGCATGTTCCAAGTAAATGTACTTTTTTTAAGTAGTTAGATAATAAATAAGGATTTACAAATGGAAAATCTAAATACTCATCATTTATAATGTGACGAAACTAATATACTCTTTAGTGGTTTTCTATAAAAGAATGTTAGCGAAGTATATTTCTCTGCAAACTATTATTTAAAGCTATATTGTTCACATTTATCTCAATATCAGTGTATAATTTAATATTTTTTTATTACAATAATTGATCATAATAACTAATTTATTTAAATATTTAAATTTATCAACTGAACATTTTACAAAAACCAAACTGCAAATTTTTTATCAGTTAAGCAGAAAATACACAAACGTTCAATATATTATTTTCTGATACTTATCCTAATAATACCCTGATATCGGTTCAGTGTAGCATCTACACATCAATCAGTTTTGAATATCACATTTGGTTTCAATAAATGATTAAATGTATAGCATTATCTTCAGTAGATTGGTGGTGATTAAAAAAAAGTATTAATAAATAAAGATATTCATGATATAATATGCGTACCATAAATACCATTTAATATATTTAGTGGAAAGATAATGAGTACTGTATAATAGTTTCACAAATTACAATTTAATTTTTACTTACTTTCAGTGTTGTAAAGATAATATTCACATATTCCTTTATTTATTATATAAACAAACACAGATAAAGGGTTAATGTAATTAAAAAATCCCTTGTATTTCGATTTTGTTCAACTAAAATCTTATTAAAAGCTCAAAGATAATTGAAGGCTTTAATAAATATGTCACTGATTTAGATAACAATTAAAAAAGTAATACTTTCTATTGATTTTTTTTCTAATATCAACTAAAACTGTGCATTCTCAGTTGCCTTGGAATTAAAGTCAAGCTAAACTGATTTAGCCATTATTGATTGATTATCAGGTCTTTCAATAAAAAGCTTAACAAAAAATCTATATTTTAGAGCTCCTCTTTATACTTCATGTAGCTTCAAGTTACTCTGAAAACAAATTGTGATTTACTACTTTTTTACAATAATATAAAAGTGGATCTAAAATATGCATGAAATTTGTATCTTGCATTTTTGTTATTAATATCATATATATCTACTAAAATGCATGTGTAATATATCATAATAAATTATGTTACAAAAACACAGAAAGAAATGTTTTCAAATAAAGAAGTAAGAATTAAAGATGATCAAACCATAGAATAGTTGGTTTATTTTCTTTTTTCTAACAACTGTCGTATATATGTTATATATTAAATTTTCTACTTGAAATCAGATCAGTTAATTAAAGAAATGCTTGATTAGTCAAGCATTGGTGGTCAAGAGGTCAGCAATAGCTGCTTTACAAGCAGTTGTCCCAGATTAGTGGGTCTGCTTCCCAGCTGATGCTATGACACATGGGGGAAAAAAAAATGCTTGATTAATAAAGTTTTGAAACAAAGTAGTAATAATTAGCATATGACTATAATTTTAAAAATAACACCTCATTATTATTGACAATATTTTATTTCTACTCACTAGCTCTTTGATATAATTTATTATTGAATATTAATGTCATGGTTAAAGGTACATTATAGGCTTTAATGAACACTTAGCATCATTAAAATCAATAACATTAGCACTGATATTTACCTTTAAATTATCTATTTGTCAAATAAATTTCACTTTAAACTTTGCAGAAAATTTTCAGGTGTGGTAAATGAAACAATTAATAAAATAATTATAGCAAAGATCAGAGACAACTATCAATGTTTGGTAATATTTTCACACTAAGAAAGTTTAAAATTAAAATTACCTCTGTTAAAATTATTGAGATTTACACAAGTAGGTATAGGATTTCATGATATATTTAATATATTCCAATATTGTCAATTTAAGCTAGAAACATGCATAAAATAATATGAAAAAAAGAGATCAAAGCAACAACACAATTTTTCCATAGTTTAAAATGTATTAAAATTTATTAACATTTTATAAATAAATAATTAATTATAGCTGCCATAATTTTAAAAGAAATTAATTGAAAAAGATTGTATATAGAAAACTTCTCTCTCTATAAGAATGTTATTAATTTTAGTAAATTACTTATTAGCTTTTCTTAAAATTTATTTAAAAATTTTAAAGTTATTTTTGATCAAATTATTAAAATAAAATACAATAAATTACCATCCATTGTTTTTCAAGAGACCAGAGAAAATGAAATTCAAAATACATAAAAATGACTGAAAGGAAATGTGTTAAAAATTATAGATTAATATATATTTAAAGATTATTCACTAAAATACAAATATAAATGAAGTACAACTCAGATATACACACACACACCCACACACACACATATATATATATATATATATGATCACTAGATGGAGCTTACCAATAGCTCTAATCAAGCTTTATTTTATAAGTGCTGAAAGAGAAAGAATTAAAAATCTCTATCGGAAAATCTCTATCTCCAGACCAATGGTTTTGAACTTATGGCTCACCTCAGTGGAGCACTGGGATGCTAGAAACTACATCTAAAATACTAAATCAAAAGTCAGCACTTATAAAATATGTTTCTATCAATTTGAAAGCCTTAGCTTTTCAGACATGTAAATGTCTTCAAATCCAGTCTTACAAACCAGATAGCTATATGTGTCTGAATTCAGTTCAGTTTCACCATATAGTAATAGCCTCTGCAATATACCATCACAAAAGCCTTCAAATGTACACTTATAATAATTAATAAAACAAACCAAATTCATAATTTGCTTTTAAGCTTGCATTTAAATGATCATTGGTTGGAACTTACCAATAGCTCTAATCAAGCTATATTTTATAAGTGCTGAAAGTAAAAGAATTCAAATTGACAGAAACATGTTTTATAAATGCTGACTTTTGAGTTAGTATTTTAGATCTAGTTTCTAGAGTCCCAGCACTCTGCTGAAGTGAGACATAAGCTCGAAAACAATTGGACTGGAGATAGGGACTTTCCGATAAAGATTTTGATTTTTTTCTCTTTTGGCACTTATAAAATAAAGCTTGATTAGAGCTATTGGTAAACTCCATCTAGTGATCATTTAAATGCAAGCTTAATAGCAAGTTATAAAATTTATGATTTGTTTTAGTAATTATATATATATATATATATATAAAATAATATAGGCACTATTGCACCTGAATAGTAATTATATATATATATATATATATAAAATAATATAGGCACTATTGCACCTGAATGCAAAGCTATTTTATGCTTAAAGCAAAATAAAATTATACTATTCTGCAAGCACTTTCAAGAGACATGCTCTCATCTCCATAGCTCTAAGTAAATTATATTTGGATTACAACATTATATATATATATATAACCTGCTGAAGAAGAAGCTGTTAGTAGCAAACAAAAACAATTAAATTAACTTTGTACACAAGTAAATATATATAAAAATAGACTGAAGATGACAGCTTTATCTAGCTATAAAATAATTCAACAAATCCACAATTATATAATAACTTCAATTTTTAAAATCTTTTCTCAGAAATGTAATTCAAAATAAACACATACCAAATGTATATAAAGAAAATCTTGGTTTAATACGTTAACAGCATGTAAGCAAGCATGCTTTTGATTAACTGGTAGTCATATTTATAGCAGTTGTCCCAAGAAACTTGGGACTTTTATAAAAAATAAACAAAAGTGGGGATTTGCATAAAATTTGAATGTGGGGTATAAATAAGTAATTTAAATGAGCCACAATGTAAAAGACAAGGTACTCCTAAAGCAGAGGTCCCAAGTTATGTACGAAGTTGTATGTAAAAAATTGCCACACAGTTTATTACAGTGAATTTCATGCCAATCCAACTATAAGAATTTCACAACACAGATACCAATATAATGGAGCTAAGATTTTTGTTGAACATGAGTCTAAACATAGTCACAGCTTCAAACCTCCACAGGCCAACATTATCTTCTCTGAAAAAAAATGATCCTAAACATAAAGTTAAAAAGACCTTGCATATTTCCAACAATATACACACAATCAATAAAAATGAATCATACATCTCTAACAAAAAAGTGATTCATTTAACTTATTTATATCCTATATTCAAATTTTATGCAAATCCCCAATCTCTGGTCTTATTTTTTTTTTTTTTTTTATAAAAATCACAAGTTTCTTTGTCAACTATTTCTATAAATATGACTATCAGTTTGATGAAAGCATCCTTAGCATTTTTAAGATAATAACCCAAGTTTTCTTTATATGCATTTTGTATTTATTTATTTTGAAGACTATACTAGCAAATTAAGGAATAGAATAGACAATTTAGCCCAGGGATCGTCAATCTTTTTTTACCAACCACTCATATTTCTACTCTTGTTAACACTATCATTTCTCTATTATCCACCAATGCTCAAATAACTTCATTTATTGCTTATGAAAATAATTATAAAAAAGAATTTGTAATAGTATATTAGCAGATATATAGCAATAAAAAGTGACTAACAAATTTAAATAAGTTTGAAAGAATCAAATGTATTTAATTTATTTTGAGCTTGAAAATATTAATTTATTTATTTAAGGCACAAACAACTCTGCAAAAAATGTAACTGCCTGTTGCACTTCTACGGCAATCTATGGTTTTTTTTTTAACATTTGGAAAATACTTGCTGCCCAACTGAAAGCTTAATAAAATGCCTATTAGTGGGTATTAAAGATCATGTTGGCATCCATGATTTAGACTTTCTTTTTTTTTTTATGTGTCATAGCATCCAAGAAGTGAACCCACTAACCCGGGACAACTGCTTGCAAGGCAGCTGTTCTGACCTCTCGACTACCAACGCTTGACTTCTCTTTTTTTTATGTAAGTAAAGCTACATATGGCAAAGATGTTGACATTTTGAGATGTTAGCACTTTAACATAATATAAAATATTCTATTAAAAATAATCAAAATCAACCATTCCTAGCAAAAAAGCTCTATAATACAGTCATTTTGACCAAGTTAAGCAATTATGATTTTTTTATTTTTGGTGTTTTTTTTTGTAATAAAATTCACTTAAATATAAAATATGACGAGTACATAAACTACACACACACACACACACATACACACGTAAACTACATTGTAACTACATTTATTAAGTATTATAAACTATTTTTACAAGAGTCGAAAAGCTTATTTTTCTTACTGAATGATTATATATTGACAATATAATGTTAAAAATAAAAAAAAATATTTTAACAAAAAAAGAGAAAAGTATAAAAATAAAATAATATTGAAATTTACGAATATATTTGCATATATAGATACAACATCTAAAGAAAATTAAATAAAAATTTTTATAATTGTTTACAATGAAAATATATTGTATTGAGTAAAAAAAAAAATGTTTATTGTATTATGAAAGTTGTTTTAAAATTGTTTTTTTTTTTTTTTTTTAAATCCTGTTCCCATAAAAAAACTAATAAATTATCGATGTTGAATAAAGTATTTATTTACAATTAAATGTAATAATAAAACATTGAATTTTGCAATCTTTTCCGGTGATTGCATCTCCATTTATCAATCTTTTTTTTAAACAACATACTAGGAAAAAAACTTTTACATTTATACTTTACTTAAATACATTCAGAATATGTTCAGATTAGATTAAATACAGTGTATTTAAATATTCTAGACAATGTCAAATGTGCTGGTGTCGTTCTCTCCGTTATGGTAGATTGGTTCCGTTATTAGTCTTTTTTTAAATGTCACTGAAAATCCTTGATAAAATAAACATTGATTTAAAGTTTTTAGATCAGTCAGTGTCAAATGTTAAAAAGTTGATACATCTGTCAGTGCCGAAAAGGCTTAAGTCAGATAGGCTATCCTTATTTTATGAGTATTTTAGATAAATGATAGCAAAAAATAAAGTTTTGTTTTCTTTTGGGTTAAATATATATTTTTATTTTTAAAAAATCAGAATATTTTAAATATTAACTTTTATAATAGAAATTTTACTCAAGTCATTAATTATATATGTAAAATTGTTAAATGTTCCAAATACAAGTTAATCTATTCTTTTAATAATCTTTTTTATTTTTGTTTTTGTTTGCCAAAACTACGACTTGCAAGCAAGTATTTGGTTGCAGACGGTTGTGGGTTCGCCTCCCTGCCGATGCTATGACATATGGGAAAAAAAAACTACTTTTTTATAATCTTTTTAATTAAACTGCTATGCAATTTCTCAATATATTTGACTATTTAGAATATCATTTTATTTAACATTTCCTAGCCTAACCCACACTCTTCTTTTTTTCATCAAATTTTGATCATAATGGTTGAAATTTTAATTATTAAAGAATATAAAAACTATGTCACATAGAAATAACTTTCTCAAAAACAATTGCGTTTTTCAATATTTTCATAGTCATTTTCCTTTTTTGAGAAAATGATGGATTCAGTTTCTATATTGTTTTCTTCTCACACTACAAAATAAGTAAATTTTATCTAGGTGTTCTGCTAGCGGTATTTTTTAAATCTTCACCATTGGTCAATTTTAATTAAGCTAATTTTCTTCATTGGTTTCCAATATTTTTTAACTTATTTCTGTTTTCATTATTTTTTGCTGATGGCTATAGCAAAACTGTAATTCTTTACTTCTATAATTATTCTTAAAGAAGGCAAAACTCTCTCCATATAGTAGTGCCACCTTGTGCCAATCAGACTAAACAATGGATGCCAGAAGGCTTGTGCATAAAATCCCTATCTAGTGCCTACACATCCAATATCCCCAGACTAGTTTCTGGCTTGTAGCCATCATCAGGGAGGAGCCTTGGATCTGAGAGCACTGCACCTAGATGATGGCCTCAAGCCAGAAACTAATCTGGGGATATTGTATAAGTAGGAACTAGATAGGAATTTTATGCACAAGCCTTCTGGCATCCATTAATTATTCTGATTGGAATAGAATGGCACTACTGTATGAAGAGAGTTTTGCCTTGTTTAATAACAATTATGTGCTAGTATGAAATAGTGATCATGTGATATAATTATTCTACATTACATAGGTGTTCTAGATGTTGAAAGATCTTTTCATTGTCTCATCTACTAATATAACTCTTTTGCAGTTTATACTATAGTTATGCTAAAACGTCAAAAAGTTTTGAAGCAAGATTATGACTTGGCATCACATTATTATACTCTTCTAACAATAAATACTTGTTGACTAAAAATTACATAAATTATACCAGTTATTCTTCTGCAACAAAGACATCTTTAAAAGTAACTTAAAATAATTAAATAAACAATAATTGAATAATTTTATTGCTCAAAGGTTTACAAGAAGTTCAAGTGCAAGGTGTATAGTGATTCATGACCCTTGAACCCCAAGCTCTGCTGCTCTAGCATTGCACCACACCATATAGATCTTAAAATAACTTAAAACCAAAACATTTTTTAAATAATTGTAATAACATATTTTAAACTATTAATTATAAAAAAATGTAGAGAAAAATTTAAATTTCATAAAATAATCTAACAGAGAACAGGTAATTTGTAAATGATACATAATAGATATAGGCAAGCTCTTCAGGAATAAGAACAACATATAATACTTTTTATATATTTTTGAATAGTTAAAAGATGAAGTAGTCATTTTTGGAATTAATTTTGGTAGGAGGAATAAAACTATGAAATCCCTTTTACAGAAAAATACAATAATAATATCCAAGTTAGCAACTCTTTAATCTAGTATTATTTAAAAGCTAAAAAAATTATCATTCAAAAAAACTCTCTGATATTAACTTTATAGCATTTATAACATAAAATATTCTAATATGTGTACATACTATACTATTATATATGATTAATACAAAGTTTAGGAAAAACACCAATAAAAAAAATTGTTTAGAAGTTGTGCAGAATAGTTTTGTGAATTGCACTTTTCCCAATATATATATATAACAAAAAAAAATCAAGTCAGATGTCACATGACCTAATTTAAACAAGCTTATATTACAGATGTTATATAAAAAACTTGCAAATAAGCTTTTAAGAAGATGTGCAAAACATCCCTTATCCCAGACTGGTTTCTGCTATTGGCTTCCACAGTGAGAAGCTAGAATATTCAAGCATTAGACTAAAAATACCAGGACAAGGCCAGCACTTTTTCTAATGGATAATTATTAGGTAAAAAGTCTGAAATTTTCAGACATCCATATGTCTTCCAATCCATCTATCTACCTTAAATAGTCATGTGAGACTGAACTAAGTTCAGATACACCATATATTAATAGATTTAGCAATATAAAATTGCTAAAGCCTTCATAGCAAAAATTAAAATAAAGTCAGATGTCGCTTGACCTACTTTAAACCAGCTTGTATTACAAATGTTATATAAAGAGCTCACAAATAAGCTCTTAACAAGTTTTGCGGACTATCCCTAACCACAGACTTGTTTCTGCTACTGGATTCCTCAGTAAAGTGCTAGGATATTTAAGAATTAGAATAAAATATCAGGACAAGCCCAACACTTTATCTAATGGATAATTATTAAGTAAAAAATTGAAATTTTCAGACATCCATATGTCTTCCAATCCATCTATCTAACTTAAATATCCATATGAGACTGAACTAAGTTTTGATACACCATATATTAATAGCTTTGGCAATATAAAATTGCCAAAGCCTTAATAGCAAAAAATAAAATTACAAAAAAATCAAGTCAGATGTCACATGGCCTAATTTAAACAAGCATGTATTACAAATGTTGTATAAAGAGCTCACAAATAAGCTCTTAACAAACTTTTCAGAATATGCCTAACCCCAGACCAGTTTCTGCTACTGGCTAGGATATTCAAGTACTAGATTAAAAATACCAAGATATTTTCCAAACTCTTTATATAACATTTGTAATACAAGCTTATTTAAATTAGATCATGTGACATATGACGTGATTTTTTTTTTGCTATTAAGGCTTTGGTGATTTTTTATTGCTAAAGCTATTAATATATGGTGTATTGGAACTTAGTTCAGTCCCATATGGCTAATTAAATCAGATAGCTGGATTAGAAGATATAAGGATGTCTGAAAATTTCAGATTTTCTACTTAATAGTTATCCATTAAATAAAGTGCTGGGTTTATCCTGGTATTTTTAATCTAATTCTTGAATATGATAGCACCTAACTGAGGAAGCCAGTAGTTGAAACCAGTTTGGAATTAGGGATATTCTGCAATGTTTGTTAAGAGCTTATTTGCAAGCTCTCTCTCTCTCTCTCTCTCTCTCTATATATATATATATATATATATATATATATATATATATATATATATATATATATATATATATATACTATAATACCTCCAAAACTATATTCACATTTCTTATTTTATATGAAATTAAAATTTATAGAGTAAGATACTTCATATCATCATTGTCAATCATTATCAATCCACTGCAGGATGACAGTCTCTCCATGCTCAAATCCATCTTCTCTGATCTCTATATAAATATATACATCAGGGATGAAGTGTATTGAACAACTTGAGTGTTTCCTAGAACAATTCACTAAAACTTTCAAAAGGTTTAATTAAAATTCAATTAAAAAAATTCACTTTTAATTTTTTTACCAATAGTTGAATTGTTTTTATATATGACAAAGAATGAGTTTTGTCAATGCATTATTGGTCGATTATCATAAGTTTAAACAATGTTAAATCTAATTTATGGTTACAATTTAAGAATGTTAAAAGTATTTGAAAGATAAAAATATATTGATAATGTATTATCTATATTTAAACTAATCACTGTCTGATTAACATAAAAAAAAAGAATGAGCAAATCAAAATGATTATTTTTGCATGGAATTTCTGCTGACTTTCTTTTTTTTTTTTTATGAACAGTTGAATTGTTTTTATATATGGCAAAGAATGAAGTTGACCAATGCATTATTGGTTGAGTATAAGATATTCAAACAATGCTAAAATTTAATTTACACATAAAACTTAAGAATATTAAAAGCATTTGGAAGATAAAAATATCTTGATAATTTATTCTCTGGTTTACAGATAGGAGAGTGAGATTTTTCTAGATGTGTGTAATATGTGTATATTAGGCACTACTATGTAAAAATTGTTGTGGCAAGTGAAATAAAAACATTATAAAAAAGACTATATAGTGTGCTTACATTCCTAAAAAATTATACTTTGTCATTGATACACACACACACACATATATATATATATATATATATATATATATATATATATATATATAAGTTCATATACAACTGGGTTTTGTTTTATGTGAATTTTTTAATGTAATTTTGAAGTTATGTGATTCATGTTTCTTCTTAATATCTTTTTATGTGCATTTTTTTTAATGTGATAAATAAGTTCATACTTCACTATATTTATTAGATATCAAGAAATTTAAATTATTAATAACTTATTTTTGCTTGAAATACTTTTTTTTTTCAAAAGTATAATGTTATATTAGCAGCTAATGCGAATATGGCCTGAAGCTGTATTTAGAATCTTACCTTCTATGTAAATATCCTACTTATACTTATGAGTAAATAACAATATATTTATACTTATGAGTATAAAAATATTGCAATAAATATTCAAAAATTTTAAACTTTTAAAATATATTTTGTTAGATATAACAGAAATAAATATTCTTTTAGATTTTTAAAATAAATAACAATGTTTTGTAAACTGAAAATAATCTTTCTACTGATAATGTATAATCTTTTTGTTTTGATTGCTATCTCATTTTTTTTAATATAGAAAAATGTGAACATTTAAAATTTATTTCAGTAGTAAACACAAATATCTATCAAATGAAGAAAAATGTATTATTTTCTGATAAATATTAATCATTTAATCATAGATTTTACATTAATGTAAAAAGTCAGAAAATTGTGAAACCTGAGAGTTTGCTGCAATGAACAACCTCTTAAATTTAAAGAATAGACAATCATAATACTATAAATTTTGATATATGACATACACATATAACTTAATGTATAATATTTAAAGATGAAATTTCATGGAGATAATTAATACATATATTTTGCTTATATATATTTATCTTAAAATAGTTATATAATTCCATTATAATAGATTTTAATCAATACAAACATATTTGCCTATATGAATTTCTTAGGTTTATTAAATGTTGCAATATTAATAAGTTATGGCAGTGATCCTTTAAGAAATGAATGTATGACTCTCTGTAAAGAATTCTGGTAAATAAAAATAAAAATTATTCATTGCAAGATAATAATTTATTTTAAATTTATAATAATATTTTAAATATAAACTTTATTATTAAACTTCTTATTTAAAGTTCATTAATGGTATAATGTATTAAAATTATAATTATATTTTAAATTTCAGTTGTAAAGTCATTTAATTTAATTTAGCTTTTAAAATATTTATTAATTTTAATTATTTTAAATAATGTAGACAGAAAGATAATTATATGAAAAATTTCTGGTTGATTTTAGATATTGACCAATAAACTTTAATTAATTAATTTTTCTAACATCACACTCTCCACAGTATATAAGATAAAGTAGCAGATGAACTGGGAAACAATTCATTAGAAGTGAGCATTTGTTTCACAAAAGTTGGTAAAAATTATAAAATATTTACTATATTTTATTTTTATATACCAATAAAAATAATAACTAACAAGCTGAATAAGAATATAACATATTTTAATAATGATATTTAAAATATTGGAGTGAGTTTAATCAAGTTTTTTTGTCAATAATCTAATTAGAGTTTTGGGAATTTATTCATAATTAAAACTGATAACTAATGAAATTTTAAAAGAACAGTTAAAGATATTATCATTGGAAAAAGTCATGACAAAGGAATATAAACTAGTTACTTAAAGAAAATATAGCTGTTGTCACTTAAGAGAACATTTGTTTATCTCTACCAGATTAATGAGTTTCATTAGTAGAACAATTATGGAATACAGAGCCATAAATTTTATAAACTTATAAAATTAGTTTATCAAATTCTAAAATAATTACTTCATGGAAAATTATAAGTCTACTTGAAACTAATTCTCTTTTGCATTAAATAATTGATATATTATTGTTAACTTTGTAAAATTAAAAGAAGAAAAATATTTATCATATAATTAATGATTAATTAGTTATAGAACATTTGAATATAATAATTTATATTTATTGTGTTTTTATATAAAATAAAAACTTATAAAAATGACAAATCTATTATATCCTCGTGAATATAATTATCTTGTTATAAGAAGAATATTAAAAGGATATAAGATAACAGAAAGTCTGTTTGATCTTTTAATAATGACTACTAGTGATAAAATGATATATTACAGTACTATAGAGTTACCTGAATTTATTTATTTGTATTTCAAAAATATGAAACTACTAAATAAAAATAAAATGTAAAGATAAGTTGAAGTGAAGCTTACTTATAAACTGACTTTACATATTCTAAAGTTTTTAGCAAGGAAAAAAATTAATATTAAAAATTATTTTGAATATGTTTATGCACATTTAATTTTTAACATGTCAAGATCTAGAAAGTAAATAAGGATACATCAAGATCAAAAAACTCTTATATAGTTAGTATTTGCTATTATTTTTAAAATGCTTTACTTAAGATTACATGTATTGATAAAAACAGGGAGAGGAGAAGTCAAGAACTTACTAAGAACTTTGAATCATCATTTTGGTCATTATGGTGTTGCTGAACCAGGAAGTGGAATGCATTCTTTTTTTAAAAAAAAAAGAGAAAACATTTTTTTATTCTTGGCCGTATTGCTAATATTTTTGATTTAACGTATAATATTATGTGGTAAAATTAGACATAGGTGAATTAATTTTATATGTAATTAATCATTAAGATTAAAATGTATTAATTTATTGTTATTCATTCAATTTTAAAGAATGAAACATGTTCTTATTGTGTCAATATAGTATATATAAGTTATGGAATAAAAGTTTGTGTCGTTAATATAATAATTTAAATTTATGTTTTAGTAGGTACAAATATTTAAAATCTAATTGTGGTAAGGTTGCATTAAATGAATTTAGTAATTTATTATAATAAATTATAATATTTGTCTAAATTGCATGTTGTTAATAAATTGGTAATAATTGAAAGTTTGCTAGTCTTTCACATGTGCGATTATCTCTCAGACAGCCAATCAGATTTTAACCAGCTGTCTTAAGAATGATCAGACTTCGATACATGATAGAGATTTTGACAAGAAAAGGATAATACCAACCTTTTCTCAACTTAACTTTTATATATATATATATATATATATATAATATATATATATATATATATATATATATATATATATAAGCCAGTCTTAAGCATTTGGCCTGAAAGCTTGAATATATAAACATATACACTTATCATTCATTGTGTTATTAATTTAAGATATTATGATGTGAAATCTCAGATTTACTACACCACAATTTTCTAGATGTTAATATAATTTATCAGCAATGAATGTAAATAATATTTGTCTAAATCACATGTTGTTAATAAATTGGTAATAATTGAAAGTTAGCTAGTTTTTCACATGCACGATTATCTCTCAGACAGCCAATCAGATTTTAAACAGCTGTCTTAAGAATGATCAGGCTTCGATACATGACAGAGATTTTGACAAGAAAAGGATGAAACCAACCTTTTCTCAACTTAACTTTTATATATACAAGCTAGTCTTAAACATCTTGGCCTGAAAGCTTAAATATATAAACATATACACTTATCATTTATTGCAGTGTAGTAAATCTGAGATTTTGTGCCGTAATATCTTAAATTAATAACACAATGAATGATAAGTGTATATGTTTATATATTCAAGCTTTCAGGCCAAGATGCTTAAGACTGGCTATATATATATATATATAAAAGTTAAGTTGAGAAAAGGTTGGTATCATCCTTTTCTTGTCAAAATCTCTGTCATGTATTAAAACCTGATCGTTCTTAAGACAGCTGGTTAAAATCTGATTGGCTGTCTGAGAGATAATCGCATGTGTGAAAGACTAGCAAACTTTCAATTATTATAATAAATTATATTTAATGAGTGTACTGAAATAATAATGATGAATCAAAAGTAATGGGATTCTATGAAAATAAAAAATAAATATACTATAAGAATATAATGTGATCTATGAGAATATGAAACAGAATAAATTTTAAAGTGAAAAGTAATTATGATCTTGATTATTGTATGGGGAAAAGTATAATATTGACATTTGTCATAGTAAACTATTGTTTTATAATGTGATCTATAATGTCAATAAATGAATACATGATAAAAAGATGGGATTATTCTATTAGACCAGAGATAGTTAGTAGATGCTGAAGATATATAGTGTAGAAGAATAAGTTGAAATTCCAGGATATGGTAAAATACCATCCTGAAGAACTGATGATATTTTAATGGGATTGATCTGTGTGATACCCATTTGTTTATTATAAGGAGGTGAGAGGATTTTCAAGGAAATATGAGTGTTATATTCCATAAAAGCTTGATGGATAAGCCAGGATATATTGGGGTAGAATCATTAAGGAAAATGACTACCTTCCAAATTGTAACATGTCATAAAGAAATGAGATCTCCATTCCTGTATTTTGATATAATTATTTAATAAAATCAGCTTCTTATCTGTATAATTTTATATGCTATTGGAATATATAATGGGCATCACAAGTTGGCTAGTGATTTTTTATGAATTTTATAATTTTTTCTTCCTAAGTTTTTGTTAGATTGGGATTAGAAATAGTAACACCATACACAAAACAAATATTTTTGTATTCAATCAAAATCTGAATAACTTATTGGTTAAAGATAATACATGAGATCAAAATATGTATGCAAAGGTGAGTGACAGCAATGAAGAGTACATAAAATTGAATGATAGTTTTATGAGAAAGAATCATTGATTCCATTATCTATTTAAATACTTTATTTTTATTATTTTTAAGATTACCACAACATAAATAGGTTTGTTAGTATATTATCTTAACATATTTTCATACAAATTTTAAGTGTAAATGATAATAGAGTATTATAATCTAATTTAAATACTTTGAGATATAAAGTATTATGTAACTATGTGCATGATTACCAAGAAATTATTCCTCAAGATGAGCTCATGGATAGTAAAATTAGTTAATAATATTAAGGAAAGCATACAAGATGGTAATGATAATTGAACTTATCATTTGATGGACTAAATAATAAATATATAAGATGAATGCTTTAATGAAAGGAATGATATTTCTTTTTATTTATTGTTAATGTAAATAATTTTATTGTAAATTTATAATTATTTAAATAATAATTTTGTTAATCAGTTACGTAATATGATATTTATAATTGTCTCATATTAATTGCTATTATTATTAAAATAAATGAGTATTTTAGTTTAAAATTTGGAGTAGTAGATTTATTTTGGTCTAGAGTGACTTCTATCACATAGTCATATCCCTAAAGCACATAATCCACATAGAGTTATTACATAACATATATTCATTACATATTTTATCTAAATAGTTATATTAAAGAATTTATAATTAATAAATTAAATATTTATTACTTTGAAATTATAACTGTATTAACCTAATGTATTGATTCATATTTTACTAAATATGAAAAATCTTGAAGACTTATTTGAAAATTACAATTAAATATTATCACACACGCACACACACACACACATATATTAACACAAATTGATACTATTCTTAAGAGTGACATATCTTATTTTAAAACCCAATTAAAATTTGTTTTATAAAATAAATTTAAAAATATTAAATTATTTTAAGATAAAAGTTACTAATAAAAATATATTGTAATGCTTGTGTTTTTGAAAGATACAATTCAAATGGGTATATGCTAATTAATAAATGTATTTAATTGAGTGAGATGATAGGAGGTAATAATTAAATTCCTAAGCTTTTGATTATAACAAGACAATTATTCTGTTTTATGATGGTTATTTTCATCAGTAAGAGAGTAGGTATTTAGAAGTTCAATAAATTATTTAATTAAAAGCGAGTAGATTGTGATCATTAATCTTAATGTAGTCTTATTATAGTTAGGTTAATTTCAAATAGAAAGTTTAATTTATGTTTGTAATTGCAAGCCTGATTATTATTTAAAAGATTGGATCTCAACAAAAGCCCTCTCCAGATTCAATTATTTAACTACCAATATAATTATTATATTTCAGCAAAGAATAATCATCATCTCTAAGATATCCATAAGATAGCATTAATTTAGTCTAGCTTTTAATATTATTATTTTTATATAGTATCTTAAATTATAGAACAATAGTTTAGTAATTATTTCAAATGAAATATCATGACAGTCATTGTTTGTCATAAGGATTTTCCTATTGATTATAATACAATAGTAGCTGGATAATTTCTACAATCGAAATCCATTGTGGAGTATATTTTAGATGCTTTAGATGCTTCTCAATATTAGAATTTCCATGTTGTGACTGTCCCTGAAGTCTATCATATGACTTCATGTCTTACATTTCAATTTAGATAGAGAGCCAGTCTTACCATATTGTTATTTATACTTATTGTTCATCCTGAAGCTAGTATAATAGATAGAAGAGTGTATCATTTTGTTGGTCTGTAATGGAAAGGTTACAATATATATATATATATATATATATATATATATATATATATATATATATATATATATATATATATATATATATATATATATATATATATATATATATATATATTCACCTTAGTTCTATCAATAGGTAAAACAATAATCATGTTGGGAAAAAAAGGGGAATTTTGATTTGGCTAATATTTTTATTTCTATTTAAATAGTATATTTATTTATGTGGCAAATGATTTTATTGCTCTACTATATATAAATACAAAATGAAAATTAACAGAAGTTACAGTAAATGATGATGCTTCCTAATACTCAAGTTTTGGAGGGCCTGTAATAATCAATTTGATATTTTGCACTTGCAAATAATCTTATATAAGTCTTTAGATAAAATTAAGCTTTACAAAGAATCTGATAAGAAAGAAATAAGATATGAAGAAAGCAAAGGCTTTCCCTTAAGTTGTTTGCTTTTATAAATAGATTGATATTGGTTAGAATTAGATTTGTTTATGATAATAATAATACCATTTATTAAATCTACATAAACAACTATTAGTGGTGGTCAAGTGGTCAGCCAGCTGCCTTACAAGCAGTTGTTGCAGGTTAACATCTTGGCCAAGGCATTGATATATGAAAAAAGAAAAAAAAAATACTACAATAAATTTATAAGCTTTCGAATGACCTTGTATATAATCATACTAGATATTAAAATATGTAAAAATCAATTTTACATAGTTAAAAAATATCAAGAATTTATGAATTATTCCCAATAATGATATCCCAGAATGATAAAACCTTCTCACAAAGATGTAGTGATGAAAGACATTGCTCATCATGCTTAAAAATATCTTGTGATGATAGTTTTATTTTACATAATTGACTTTACTTCTTATTATAACCAATATCATCAAATAAGTCTATTTTTATTATTATCCTACAACAAGTACAATGAGAAGCAAAAAATTGGACTCCTTAATATCACTATTAGAACCTTTACAACAAATACTTATCTATTTTTATATCACAGAAATGAAGATAATTTAGAGCATTTTCTATTTCGTTTCTACTCCCTCAAAACTTACTAAACTCTTATTAGCGTCGTTACTCACACCCACAAACAATATCAACATCAGTGATAGCATATACAGAGAATAATCATTCTAAACAAATTATGTGATATTAAAATAATAGACCAAGTCCATACAATAGTAGAAAGCGAATATCTGTAATTTGTTTTCACTCATATTATTATATAGATTTGGCTACTTTTTTTTTACTTTATCCTGTACTATATGTAACCAATTAAATATCTCTTAGTATTTAAAATATAACTATGTTAATAATTTTATCAAATAAAGTTACTTTAAAGATAAATATATATAATCTTTTTAATTAATGTGCTGAAATAATATCAATTCCTTTAAGTTTCATTTATCACTTTTTATGAATATAACATTCTAATTATTTATGAATATATATATATCACTGAAGTAGTTTATTTCAAATACGTAAATATATTTTCTTGTTGTAAGCTACTCTATTGTAATATATCGTTTCACGTGCAACTATTAATTTATATTTTTATTCAAAAGATAATAATAATTTCATGGCTTTTTAAAAAACTTTTCAACTTTTTGCCAATATTGATTTAAATCCCATTTTAAAAACTTATTGAAAACAAAATCATTTGTCAACAAAAATTAAAGTCAGAAATCTCAGTAAAAGCAAAATCAAATTTCTTGTCAGGATTACCATGAATTTAAAATGAACCTAAAATGTTTAAATCAATAATGATTTATATTAATTATAGTCTTTACACATTAATTATTTAAGCTCATGCCAAAATTTATTTTTTTTCAAATAAAAAAAAATGCTAAATTTATATTCACGTCCACCCCCTCTCTCCTGTCTTTTCTTTAAATTTTCAATATATATAAATAATTTCTGTTTTGAAATAATGCAAATGATTTCTCAATCTCTCTTTGGAATTAGCTACCTAAATTCAGCACTTGAAATCAAAATAAACTTAATATTGAAATTTGAATAAAATAGAATAAATTGTATAAAAGAAATAATAAAAATAATTATTATTAACGATATGCAATGTGATGCATTATGGCTTCTCCTTTATCGGAGTCAGGAATCTGTCAGCGACTGTGCCCGGAGAAACCTGTTAGCCATCTTATCTGCACTTTCCATTTCCACTCTAAATTTTTCCTATATTCTTCTCTATCCTACTCCATTCCATTTCACAACCTTATCTTTGTCCACATTAGGGCCTTTGTATCGAGATCCTCTTTATTTTTTGCAAACCCAACATAAAAACCATGAAACCCATTGCTGCATAATCATTTTGTTTATATTTATTTCCCCAACAACTCCATTATTTGTGTCCTTTCTGTTTGTAAGCATTTACTTCAATTAATAGATGCCTAATATTTTCCATGCCTTCTTTGCATAATTTGCTGTCTAAATCACCCACATTCCACCACTTATGTGTATATCCCCTAGGTGCTAACAATCCTATTCACGGCATAAATAGTAAACTACTTTCTTTGCTATTATTGTAAATTAACTCACACCCAAATATATATATATATATATATATATATATATATATATATATATATATATATATATATATATATATATATAAACTCTATTCACTCTCCATACTAGTTCTCCATCTCTCCAACTCCCTATTTTTTAGTAATGCATCTATTCTTCAATTCATCTTTGCCACTATAACACTCAACAATTCTCCTAACACAATCATCCCATCTTTTTTTGTACAGATATACTGACATAAAATGTTTATCCAAATCTTCTACATACCATGCTACCTTTTTTACTCATCTTGTTGCTTGTCCTTTACTCATAACCCAATTAAATACAATTTTGGCTATTCTCTTACTATCCATAAATTGCAATCTACAGAAAATTTTCAGTTTGCTTTTTGCATCTCTCATATAAAAACTTGACTATCCCATTTCTCTTTGAATTGGCTTCTTGGTCATCCACACATTTGCATCTAATGCAGGTCTTCCTATTTCTATTTGCAGGTTTTCTAAGTAATCTAACATCACTTTACTAACATGTAATCCATCATTACCATAAGTTAATCCTGATACTGACACTCACTTCCATACAATATTTGTTACATCATATTTATTATGTGAATACACTGTTAATATCTTTATCAGTCACTTTCTATTCTTTGCTTCACTTATCAATTTTTTCTCCCATTCATCAAAACAATTTCTCCAATTACTTAAGATAATTACCAAATAGCTATATCTCTTTGCCACATTTAACTTCCCCCTCAATAAAAATTATTTCTCTTCTCTTCCTTTAGCATTTATAAACATTACTTTTGATTTTTCTTTACTAAATTTGATCCCCATTTCTTTATCCACTAGCAAACTCTCCATACAGTAGTGCCTTAAAGTGCAAGTCCCAGTAATCAATGGACACAAGGAGATTTGTGCATAAAATCTCTACTCATCAAATTGCTCCACACTAGTTTTTAATTTGTGGCTGATGAAATCCATAAACTAAAAACTAGTTTTGGGATTTGGGTAGGTAGGCATTAGTTAGGAATTTTATGTGCAAACCTGCTTGCATCTATTAATTAATGACTTGTATTTGGTGGAAATTTTGTATGAAAAGTTTGCTACTGTTATTAACAGCATGTGTAAGCATATGAAATGGTGACCATGTGAATTATTATTATTATTATTATTATTATTATTATTATTATTATTATTATTATTATTATTATTATTAAAATGTACAGTCATAAAATTGTTAAAAGTAATTTATTTCTCAGATTATAAGGAAACAAAGTAATAAAAGTTTTTAATATTGTTACTTTTTTAAAAAAATAATCTATCTCTTATATTGTTTAAATAATATTGAATGATATGTATGATTATATTAATGAAAATGATTAATAAAAACCTTTAATAAATGCTTTATCATTTAAGTTATCATTATGCTTTTCACCTACTTTTTTAAAAGTGTAATATATCTGACAGCAAAAATTTAAAAGTTTTTTTAATATCTGTTACCACAGTTTTTGCATATACATGACTTCAGCTGATATTCTATTATTCAACAATATTTCCTTTTTTCACCTTTTTTGCTAGGAAAACACAAACATAGGGATCCATAAGCAATAGATATTGTCCAATTATTATTCATATTGATATTACAAACCATGATGAATTCAATGATCTTAGCTCTATGGCAGTCAGCATATCATTTACGATATTTATTATATTTTAATCATAAAGATACCAAATGAAGAAGGAGTTCATGTTCCCATCCATATGTTGTTTTGTCCACAATGCATATTTCTTTGCTATATGTCTCAAATATAATTATAAAAGTACTGTAAAACAAACACAAATTTTTAAGCAAAAGAAATTCTTGTGTTCTTGCTAAAATCATTTCTGTATCTATGGCAACACAAAACAGTCTTTTCCTTTCATTGAACACTGACTTGTGAACATGTGATACTATTTCTTCTAATTCCAATAGGTCATAGTTATCATTCACCAATAATCTAAACAAAAATGTTTCATTTTAAAATTTAATAAATAAATGATTCACTTATTCTAGATTCATTGAAGACAATAAAATATATTTTATTATATAGATGACCTTTAATTATTTTCTTTATTTAGTTATATCCCACCCTTAATAAAAATAAACTTCTAAACAATTAACATAAAATCATCATTAGCATCTGAACATTCTATGAATAACTCATGGCTAATTAAAACGAACCTACCCCAACAATATAGCAATGACTATGTGCAATTATGTGTCCTGTGTTTTTTTAAACATCCTACAATTAACAAGACAAATATCCTACTACAATTATACTCATTTCTACTTTACATTTTATCCTAGGTGGATATTTAAAAAATAAGTCAATTTTTACTATATAGATTGCATGAATTATGACTAATAAAATCAAACTTTTTATTTTTAATAAATATTGATTCTTTATACCAGATAAAATCATGAAGATAGTCATCGTAAATTGGATATTTACTATTATAATCCATAACAATTCACACATTTGGTCGAGATCTTACAATAAACCATATTTTCTAAATCATTAATCTCACAAATCTAACATATCTTACTGGCATTATGCAGTAATGGATAAAAATTCTCATGTCCCCAATCAAAGTACCTACACTCATGACTACATACTTAATGATGATAAAACCATTTGTCTTTCAAATAATTTAGCTCTAGTGACAAAATCTTACATCTATCACATTTATTAAACCATGTGTTATAATTCCCTTTGAAAGAAATCTGGACACATATTTTGATGGCATCACATCTAAGCTAATATCCTAATACAAATAATCATATTCTATCTGAATTTCTAAACTTTGAACCTCTCATTTCTATTCCATACCTTCTTTAACTCTTTCTAATTAATTTTCTGATATTCATTTAACTTAGTTTATAGGAATCTACATTTATTCTGGAATTAAAATCTATATCTTTTTGATTTGGTTACTATCTCTTCAGTACAATTTTGCCCCTTTCCTATATTTTCTTTTAATACACATTGACCTCCTTTTATCTTTATTACTAAGATTTCCTGGCCTTGATTCATGTCTAGTTGGACCTCCACTTGACTTGGCTTCATTTCTTACTTAAATAGTTTCTCTCTCTTACCATACTTTTCTTGATCTTCATGAAGCTCACTTGTTATATCTCTATAATCTTGTTTAATTTTTTATATAAGGTCTTATCAGTTTTGGCTTATTATTTGCATAATCACTTTGTGATTCTTTTCTTGGTCTCATCCCAATCCTTGTTTAACCTCTTCTTGGCTTTGCTGACTTTCATTAGTCTTAATCATAAAGCTCTGCAACATTGCCATTATAGATTTCTTGATTATTTATTGATATGATAGAAATTTTATTAACTTTTCTTACCTGTTCGAACATATCTAACTCTTTCTCATTTTCCATAATTTGGTTCAGATTTATATTTACTATTTTACTTTAGAAAAAAAAAAGAACATGACTTTCCTCCCCCTCAATTCAATATCTCACAGCAAAAGAAATGAATAACACATTTTACTCATACAAATTTTAATTCTTGTATTATATTATTTTAATATAAAATACTGCAATAACATCATCTTTCAATAATGATTAACTTTTCTATCAACAACATTATTATCATCCCAAACTAATATGCATAACTGTATTTATTTAATTTTTAAAATTCAACTTATATTGCATATAATATAATATAAATTTCAGAAATACTCTCAAAAGACATTGTATTATACTATTGTCAACAAATTCAAATAATGAGTACTAATATTTTACATCTATTTTCTAAAATAACTAAGATATAACATCTTCAATAAAATAAGCTAGCTTCAAGTACTTTTCATTAATTATTTTACAGTTGCTTCATAAAAAGAATTTAATAGTATTTATTCATAATGAGCCTATATTATCTTGGCATTCTACTAATGTATAGGATATATCTAGTACACCTGGGTCTCATTTTACACGGTAGATAGGTTCCTCAGAAAACATGTGCAAACAAAATCGCACAAAAATAGACATAACTTATATTGAAAAAGGGGTGTGCGGTCTGTGATTTTTCAAAATTCGCATAAAAGCAAAGCACCAATGTAAAATTACTTTAAAATTCGCGCAAAAAAAAATAATAAGGAAATAAAATATGACTAATAAAAAATTTCAAATTTGAAAAAAAATGATACAAGACAAACTTTTTTAACTATAATATTTAATTTTATTCAAAATAATATATTTTTATGCATAATTTACAGTGCAGTAATTTACATTTTTTATACGTTTTAATTATTATGATTTTCTGGTGACAACGTAATTAGTAATTAATCTTTGAGATGATGATTTTATTAATTGTTTACGAAGCTCATGATATCCAGACATAAAACAATTTAGCTCTCATTGGAATTTAAGAGCACGTTAATGATTAGTGTCATTAATAAGAAAATAATAATTGATTACGTTCTTTTTTTAAAAAGCAAAAACAGAATGTGATTTAAAATGCAAAATTAACACGCACAATGTTTGAACAAATTTACATTATAATCTTGTAAAATTTAATATGTGTATACATAAATGTGGAAATCATGATTTTAATTTCATTATTGCATAAAATCTTACTATTATAAAGCACTGAAAATATTGAAATTACTAAGATGAAAGTTGAATTCCAATAATGTGCTATTACTTTCAAAATAACATAAGTGCGTGAAATTTATTATTTTTAAAGTAATAGCACATTATCGAAAATTGACTTCCGATGAAACACGAATTGCGTAACTTCAAAATCGTGTTAAATAAGTCCGCGTAAAAAGAGACCCAGGTGTACTTTTAAAAACACAAGCATAAACTCATATTTTATTATTATATGGAAAGTCCAGCTATCATTGTCTAGAACCATATCTTTATATATCCTTTTTTCAAATATTTATAAAACATTTTATTTATAAAGCATTTTATAACTTTTCTATTTCTTAAATCATGTATTTATACACCTCTGTTTTTCAGAAAATTTTACAATCCACTTTAAATTCAAACTCTTATTAAAGCACAACTACAAATGTAATAATTACTATCTATTGAGACATTACTCTGTTTAATATAAAACACACAAAAATAGCTAATATTAATTGTGATCATCAATCAAATATTTTAATTCTATCTACCTATTATTATATGACATTAAATCTTTCATGAATCATGGATATATACTCGAGCCTCATATTGGATGCCAAATATGAAGGGCAAGATATTCTGCACCATATGAACAATATGAATGAAGCAACATTATTTCTTTGTTGGATGAGCCACAATATGAAGGAAAACTAATAAGTAAAGACTGTCAAAATGTAAAGCTAAAATAAATGCACTGAATAGGTAATCATGAATACAACAAAAATATTATAACTGTGCAGGACTAGCTGGCTAGCAAGTGTCTCATAGATTTGGGCAACAAAATATAATAAATAAAATTATGAACCAAGTGATTTTCTTCACCTATGCAGTAAATATTTGGGCACTCTAAAACATATTACATAAATGTTGTTCTTAGCCCACTAAATATATAACTAATATATATATATATTGACTAAATATATAACTAATATATATATATATTGATTCAAAAATGCTTGTATGGAAGTTTAGATTTATATTTATAATTGACTTATGAATTTGTAAGTAGCCAATGATCAAGAGCATGAGTATCTTGCTTAGCACAAAAGATACAATTCAATAAATGATGACTTATTTGGTAATAAAGTATTGTATGGAATATACAATGAATTATCTTAATTGTAAAATAAATTCTATAATAAAATAATTTTATAATGACTGATGGAAATAGGCAAATCAAAGTATTTATGTTAATAATAACAATAATATAATTTTTTTTAAATGAACATTAACTCATTGAGGTGAATAAAATAATGATTATAATTCTAATTTATCAACTGCATTCTAATATTCTATCATATACTTTATAATTGACCCTCTCCTATTTTATGATTGCAACTATCAGATACAATATACATTTTAAATTACTAAATCATACAGTCATAAAAGGGTTAAAAATAAACTCTTTCTCACAATATAAGGAAACAAAGTGATAAAAGTTTTTAATATTGTTACTTTTATAATAAAAAAAATCTATCTCTCATATTGTTTAATAACATTGAATAATATGTAAGATTATATTAATGAAAATTATTAATAAAAAAAATTTAATAAATATTTTTTGTTAAAGTTATCATTATGCTTTTTAATCATTTTTTTTACAGTGAAATTTATCTGACAGTGTTAATTTAAAGGATTTTTATTAGCATATGTCATCACTGTTTTTGCATATATATAACTTCAACTGATATTTCATTATTCGATAATGTTTCTTTTGGTACCTTTTTTTGCTAGCAAAAACCGAAACATAAGTATTCATAAGCAATTTGAACCATCAGATGGTATCCACTTATTGATTCGTGTTGACATTACAATCCATGGTGATTTCAATGATCTTAGTTCTATGGTGGTCATTATAGTGTTTGGGATATTCATTTCATTTTAATCATAACTATATAAAATGAAGGAGGAGTTCATGGTCTCCTCTCTAAATTGCTTTATCTACAATACATATATCTTTGCTATCTGTCACAAATATATTTATAAAAGTAAGGTAAAATAAACACAAAGTTTTGAAAGCCTATGTTCTTGCTACAATCATTTCTGTAGCTATTACAACACAAAACACAATCTTTTATTTTTTTTAAATACTGGCTTATGAACATATGAATCTCTTTCTTCTAATCCCAATAAAGCACTATTATCATTAGACAATAATTCAAACAAAAATATTTCAATGTAAAATTTAATAAATAAATGGTTCATTTATTTTAGATTTATTCAAAACAATAAAATATATTTTCTTAATTAGATGACCTTTAATTGTTTTTTATATTTAGTTATTTATATACTATAAGTAAACTATAGATGGCAACATGTGTACATCACAATATATTTTCTCTAATGAGTAATATAGAAAATATTACTTTAATTACTTAATCTTATAAGGATACATAAAAAACTATACACTCAGATTTCCATATATATCCTAGAATTTATAATCACCTTTGAATCCATTTCAAACAAATAATTATAGATATTGACAAAAACTTATATGTAAGCTAATAAAGTGAAGATTATTTTGCACCTAAATAAGAAGTATTGGAAATATTTGTATTTATATATTGGATGATATAATATGAATATTGAATGTCTTTAGAAAAATTTAACTTTATTTAAATATTCCAAATATAGTCAACTATTAGTAATATCACACAGGTTAATATATGCACAACATTTTGAAAGGTATTCCTCCTCTTTTTCAGGTATTGCTAGCCTGACAATAGACAGTACTAGATTGGGAATAAAATCTGGACCCTTAGATTCTTAAGTATTGAATTTTAAAGTACTGATGAGGCCAGCAATATTGGCATAATCTAATCTGGGTGATATTACAAACAGTTGAATGTATTGAGATATTTAAATGAAATTAATTTTTTCTAAAGACATTCAATACTCATATTAGATTATGGAAATAGTCCAATATATAAATATAATTAAAACACCATCATCACAATCTTTCAGGAAAACACTATTGGAAATATATTTGACTTTCTTAAATTTAAAGTTTCTATAAAAGGTTAAATGAAATTTAATTGTTTTACTCTAATAAAAAACAATGTTCAAATATTTATTTAAAAAAAGATTGCACTTGTATAGCATATTTGTATAATAAATAAAAATATACATATATTGCCTAATGATACAGCTATAATAATATCATCTTTATTGCTGATTACTTTATTGGCCAACTGAGGTAAAAGCCTAACATTTTAATTGGTCAATTTCACAAAGTCAAGTGTCAAAATACAAATTCAATCATAAAAATATATTCAACTTTCCTTGTTATATTCACTTTAGTTTCATTTATAAAAAGTATATTAATAATTTGTCAGATTATGAAAGTAAACGAAAGTTTTTTCAAAAATAAATTTCTCTTTATAATTGTAGAAATATTTATGAGTGGTAAATGTAAAACAAAATTGAAAAGCAAATCAAAATGTTTACATGACAATATGATTTGTTTGACAGTTTTACTTTGCAGAAAAAGTTAATCATTTTGGTTAATGATCTAAAACATTCGTTTATTGTTTTCAAAATAAAACAAAAGAAATTGAAGTGATTTCGTTATTGACAAGAGATTTTTTTTTGTTGTCAAAATTTATTAGCCAATCAGATCTAAGATAAGTCCAGATAAGTCCACCTCTCTTCTTTGTTTAACCTTAACTGACAGGCTTATTGATTTTTTTACTTGTAAAATAATTCACAAGAGGGCAGCATCTTACAGAACTTTGTATAATCTTTCGATTCACGTAAAAATCTTTACTTTCATCTAAAATTGTCCATCACATGATTGTCTAAAAATGAGATATTAATGATACATTTTTTTGAATCTGAAACCATCAATCTCATAAAAGCATTTTTTGACATGATTTATAGGATGGCTATTTCTGTTATATATATATGTGTGTGTGTGTGTGTGCATATATTTGTAATCCATTTTGATTTTCACTTGAGAAGTCTATTTTTAAATAAATAAAACCATAGTCGCATGATAATTTTTGTATAAATTTATTTTCCAGTTAGTATTTGAATGGAATATGATTTTCCATTTTATGCATATATATATATTGAGCCGAATTCGAATATATGTATTTGAAACACCGGTCTCTTAGGCAGAGAAGAACATACTCGGAGAGTATGTATGCCCAAACGATAGCTATAATATATATAACTAGTGTTACATTTCCAGGACATAACTTCTTCTCGGCTGTTGAGTTCAACACCAAGTTCAAAGCACCTTTTTTTGTTTGTGTATAAACACGGGTGCCAGCTATCTATTCAAGGATGAATAAATAACGCACTTTGAGCAATGGCCACTAACCCAATGCCTAAATCCACGACTAGTTCAGCTGTTTGTAATCACTAATAAATTATACTTAATTAGTGATTAAAAGAATTAATAAAAGAATTTGTTAAAAAGAATTGATAAAAAGAATTGACCTACAAATATAGTTTAATTTTAAAGATAATTTATTAATTAACATTTATTTACTAAATTTAAACATTTTATAATTCTAATAAAACACACACATATTTTAAATTAACATTTCTAAATAGTTTAAACATTCCTATAGATTTAATAACAAAACATTCTAATTTAACTAATAAATATTGATATAATGACCATGCACATATTATCTAATGCACACACATAATAATGATAATAAAGGACTACATAGCATTTGAAATTTATTCACACACATATCAATAGTTCATTTATGTATGATATCGAGTTCATATAATTAGACTCTTGGAGGATTCACATGAATTAATGAAATGCAATGGCTATTACAGAATAAACGAAAATAAGCAAATGTTTTACCTAGGATTTTGAATGTTGACGTAGAATTTGTTCTTTGGAGGCTGCTTTCAGTGAGGATATTTCCATTATAAATGCTTACCAGCCGGCTGGGACGTTTCCTTGCTGAGTTTCCTGATTTTCAAGATTATTGCTATCGGAGACAAATAGATACTGACGGCGATTTTCTAAGATGTTAAGCTGACATTATTTCACGGGCAGATCTGCTGTTTTCTCAGACATCTGGGCTGGAGGTGAACGTGCTGGGCTGGAGGTGAATGTGCGTTCCAAAATATTCTCAGCACTGCATTTTGTTTCTTAACTGACTCAATTAATTTCCGAACTGCACTCTCTCAATAATTTTTGTGAACTGATTGTCTCAACTCAATTAATTTGTGGAATGAATACTGTCTGATAAAAAAAAGTCTATTTATACCTGCGCCTTGTTGTCTTTCTGATATCTCTGGCAAAGATCTGTTGTCAATTAATCCTTTGATAAACGTGTTTTGGAAGATTGCTTAATTAGTAATAGCCATGCATAGATGTTGTTTTATATTTTAATTAATAACCATTGCCGTGTTTTTTAATAATAATCTTCTTTAACTTTATATAATAAATGTGGTTTTAATTTCTCCTTATTTGTAAAAATGAAAATACTTAATTGTAAATTATTAGAGAAAAAATATAGTTAGTAATAAATTTGGCTGAACGTTTTCGAGGAACCGTGCCTCATACTCATAGCCTTCGTGAAAATGTACTTGATATATGTAAATGAGAATATTCAAATGAGTTACTGTTAAGTAGCCCATTTTTTCGAAATGTCGAAGCACGTGTCTCTTCTGTTGATTGCATGGATGTCTCTGTTAATGTAGAATGCCTCTTTTATCTTTCTCCTGTACATATATCAAGTACATTTTCACGAAGGCTATGAGTATGAGGCACGGTTCCTCGAAAACGTTCAGCCAAATTTATTACTAACTATATTTTTTTCTCTAATAATTTACAATTAAGTATTTAACTTTATAATAACATTTATTCTATTGTTGACAATCGCACATATATACGGTCATATATTAGTTTTAACATTATTTTTTCTTCAATTAAACTTGAATGACAAGAGATTTGTATGTTTTAACCCTTTAAATTATATTTTTAGGAATACTAAAAAAAAACTATTTAATTCTTATCTTTTTCGAAAACAAGCTGCAATAAACTCTCCAACATTTAATTTTATGTTTTTCTTTTATGAAAGATTACTTTAATAATAATTTTAGATAAAATTATATGTGCCTATATCAATATAGGTACAATATATATATATACATATTGATTAAAATTTGGCATTCAGTATGAAAAGCTTTCAAATGATTTATATTACACTCATGAAAAGACAATCTTTGATCAAAATATAATTTCTATTATTAAAAATTTTACTTTTTTCCAAGTATATACATACATATTTTTTTATGATGATTTCTCTCTAAAAAGTGAAGGAATATTAAATATTTGAACCGGTGAAACAATTTCTCACATAAACAATAAGTTTATTAAAACATATTTTAAAATTTTTGAGCATTTTTCATAAGCAATCAGATACATTTTGTGATTTATGACGACTGAGTTTGAAACTAAGCACCATATAAATACAATTTCTACTTAGCAAATATACATCTATTTATTTAAGATCTTATGAATAAAAATTATATTTAGCAAATATACAGATATTTATTTGTTTTCAAAAATATTTTAATAATCATCCCAAAATTTGAGATTGAGAGTTCTGGATGATGATTGTCCCATCAAAAAAATTAGCTTATAGTTGAAAAACAGATCTCTTCGGGGATTGAAACCCATTAGCAAAGCAAATATTACACAAAAAGTCTCCGTTGTTTTAGTTATCAATTTATAATTTGAAAGAATAATAAACAACTTAAACATGTAATCGTGAAACGGGGGGGAGGGGGGAATGAGGAAATTAAAATGTAGATAGAGAAATAAAATGTTTTATCGGATTTAACACACGTATATTATTAAAGATTGTGAATATTAATACGTCATGCTTTAAGGTTAGAAATAAATTCCTCATAATTCAAAAATTGAATTTAGTAAAATAGATTTATATTTATTATTTCAAGTAAGAAAGACGGTTTTTTTATGATTATTAAAAAAAAAAAGAATAACTACTGACTAATTATTGTTTATGAATATTTAAGTAATCCCACTGTTTACAATAAGTCATAATATAAACAAGTTAATTGCTAAAATCCATTTATTAAATCCTCAAATGTATTCTTTTAAAAATAATGGCTACAAGCAAAATAAATGTATTTTCTAAATATATATATATGTAAACGTTTGAATACATTTTTTTTTCTGCCTAGCAATATTGAAGAGAAAATGTAATAAATATAGATATGACTAGAAAGCATAATGAATAATTAAAATACCTTGCAGGTAATAATAAAAAAAAAACACTTTTTAAGAAAAAAAAAACTATATTTTTTTATATGCATCTAACTAAAGAATGAAACCATTACTTTATAGTAAGATTATAAACTAATTGTAGTAAGAAGAAATTTATTTTCAAATTATTTTCAGTAATGATTAAAAAAAAATTCATCATCGCAGTAAATGCTTTTAGGAAGCACTATATTTGCTTTTAAAAACTATATTTGCTTTATTCAAACCAAGTGTACATGTATTTATAAATATGAAATAATAAAAAATTTAAATAAAAAAAAGATTTTCCAATCACTCTTTATTTTATTTCATTATTTTACTTTTATACTATTTCAGTTATTAATTTTATTATCATATCAGTTGGAAAATTATTTTTGACAACACATAATAGGGAGCGCTTCAATACTCTGATGAGGGAATAGAGAATAGCTCTAAAGAACAATTTGAGACAATCTTAAATAATTATGTAATGGATATAGAAAAGATGTTAGATGTGAAGGGCCGAGTGATAACAAACATAAAAGCATATAGTAATGGAAATATTAGATTTACAGAAAGCGAATTGAATGAGGTGGGGAAGAAATTGAAAAAAAGAAAGGCAAGAGTTTTAGATGGATGGGCATCAGAGATGGTGATGAATTTAAATAAATAAGGCAAAATTAAACATATTATGTTTTAATAAGATGACACAGAAGAAAGATTTTCCAGATAGTTGTAATAATACAAGAGTAAGGCTACTATTTAAAGCAAAGGATCATAGAAAATTAAGCAATTATAGACTAATAGTGATAATGTTGGTTTTATATAAAGTTTTTGCATGTGGTGTCTGGAAGGATCATAAAATGGACAGAAACAAAATAATATAGTGAAAGAAATGCAAGAAGGCTTTTGATCAGTATAGGAGATAGTTTATTTGTAATTATGAACTTATAGATATGAATAGAAATACAGGTATAAAATTAAATATGTTTGTATAGATATAGAGAAGGCATATGATAGAGTAAATAGAAGTAGATTGTGGGTAAGTTTAGAAAATTTGGAAATGGTTGCATCTTTTAGTGAATTTTATTAAGAGATTGTATGGAAATAAATACTATATGTATCAATTAGGAAATATAGAATTAGTTAAAGTTAAAAAATGGGGTGGGACTTAGGCAAAGATGACCCATGTCACCTATTTTGTTTTTGTTGTATTTGAGAGCACTGTAGAGAGCAATAGAAAGTCTAGGAAGAGGGGAAGAGATACCATTAATAGGTGGCAAGAGAGTATATACATTATGATGCATTCTTTTGTACAGAAAGTAGAGAAGATATGGAAGTTATGCTGAAGACATGCACAAGGATGAGTGGGGATTAAATTTAGTGAAGAAAAATCAAAAGTAATGATAATTAATACTGAGAAAAGAGAAGAGAAATAATTTTTATTGGGGGATATAGAGTTAATTGTGGTCAATATAGTGTGGTGAATATGTATAACTATTTGAAAATTGTCTTAAATAATCAGAGAAATTGCTTAGATGAATGGGAGAAAAAATGATAAATGAAGCAAAGAAGAGAAAGGGATTGATAAAGAAATTAACAGTGTTTTCATATAATAAATATGATGTAGCTAGAATTGTATAGAGGGAAATGGCAGTAGCAGGGTTAACAAAGGAGTATAATATGTTATGTGTTGGTAAAGTGGTGTTATATCACTTCAAAAAAGTCCAAAGATAAGTAGAAAGACATGCAATAGATGTTGATGTGTGGACGGCAAAGGAGGCAATTCAAGGAGAAATTGGATGGTCAAATTTTTATATGACAGATGCAAAAAGAAAAATGCAAATGATTGATAGATTTCATATGGATAATAAGAGAATAACCAAAATAGTATTTAATTAAGTTATGAATAAATGACAGGCAATAAGATGACTGAGAAAGGTATTGTGTTATGTAGAAGATTTGGATAAAAAATTATATTAGTATATTTATGTAAAAGGTGAGATGGTTGGGTTAGGAGAATTGTTGAGTGTTATAGTGGCAAATAATGGGATAGAAAAATAAATACATTAATAAAAAAGAGAGTTGGAAAAATGGAAAACTAGTATGGGGAGTACAAAAGGTGTAAATATATATATATATATATTTATATATATATATATATATATATATATATATATATATATATATATATATAAGTAAACACAATATTGGATGTAAGTTAATTTATTATAATAGGAAGGACAGTAGTTTACTGTTTAAAGCTCAAATAGAATCTTTAGCAACAAGCGAATATACACATAAATGAAAAAATATGACTGATGTAATCTGCAAGTTACATAAGGAAGGCATATAAAATATTAGGCATTTGTTAATTGAATGTAAATGCCTGCAAACAGAAAGAGTACAAATAATGAAGTTGTGGAAGAATAAATATAAGCAAAGTGATTTTCCAGAGAGTGGGTTTTTGGTTTTTATGCTGGGTTTGGGAACAGATAAGGGGGATTTAGATATAAAGGCCATGAAGTTGATAAAAATTATGTTGTGGAAATGGGATAGAGCAAGATAGATAAGAATATGGGAAAAACCTAGGGTGGAGAATGAAAAGGGAAGGTAAGGTAGCTAACAGGTTTCTCTATCTGTTATTTTTGTTTTCATTCACCACTAGCCCCTCATATATTTTTCACCAAACTATTTTTATTCTTAGAAAATATCCAATCCAGTTTCTACCTTTAATTTCCTCAATTAATTCTTATTTTCATATTCTTTTCCAAAAGTTCATCATTTGTCATTTTCTCCATTCTTATACACATTTCAAAGTACTTCAATATTTCCTAATTCTTTTATTCATTCTCTATGTTTTACAACAAATCATTAATACATTATAACACTCTATACATAACAATTAATCTTTTCCTTAATTCTTAATTCACAGACTACAAAATATTTACTTTCTCTCATTAAATGCCTTTTCATCATCCTTCAAATAACTACCACTTCATAAAAATAAATTTAATTGTTCAATTATTTTTTAATAAATATTAACATATCTTTTTTTGTGTTCTTTACTATCCATAAATATACGATCTTCTCCACATTAATCTTTGTTCTGTATTTCATATATACTTTCTCCAATTTATTCATCATATGCTGGAAGTTTTTTCAGCCTCAGTTATAACAACACTATTATCTACAAATTTTATATATTTTGTTATTATGTATCCATATTATCTCCTCTACAATCTAAATATTTATTTATAATGTGTTCTAAGCACAGGTGACATACACATCCTTGTTTGACTAATCTATATCTACTCTTTTTTTTAGTCTCAATCTCCAATCTTAATTTTATTCTTTGTCATATAAACATATTCCAAATCAATTATTTTTCAAGATGATCAAAACTTTATTCAAGATTACTCTGTCAATACTTTTTAAACCCCCAAAAGATGTATCAATTCCTTTATCTTTATCAATATATCTCTTTGCAATTGTTCTAACAACATCAAAAGCATCTCTTGTGTTTTTCACTCTCAAAAAATTAAACTTTTCTTTTTCAATATAATATTATACCTAGAACTTCAAAACTTTTTTAATTTAAAATTCTCAATGATATTTTTGAAGCACAAGATAACCAACATTATTGTCCTCTACTCATCCAATCTAATAACGTTCTTCATTTAAGAAATTGGAATCATTATACATATCAAAAAGTTTTTGATCTAAATTCTACTACTATATATTGAAAATTTATTTTACTATAGCCTATCAAATTCTCTCAATATGTACAAAATATGACAACTTCATAATTTTTCATTACTTTAATCAATTCTATTACTTTTTCTTACAATATCTCAATATTTTAATTTACTTTTTCAATATCTTCTTCACTTTCAAATTCATAACTAATTAAATCATTTTCTTTTAAAAACCAATAGTGAAAATAATCTCCTTTCATTCTCATCAATTATTTCACTCATTAGGCATTTCTTTTTTTCCAAGTGATATTTTTATTTTTAAAAATACTAGATCATATCATTTTGTCTATTGAACTTTTTCTATCTATATTTTTCTTCTAACAATTATTATTTTGCTAAATTCATTTCTCTTCTTATTTCATTATTAATTTGTCTATATATTGTTTGTCCTTCCTAATTATTGGCATTATTCCATCTTCCCCATAATTCCATTTTTATCAATATATCTTCTGTTATTCAAGGTCATTTAGTTTTTTTAAATAAATAGCTTCTACTGCATTTATTGCAATTTTATTATTTTTACTTAATCCTACATTAAGAATTTATCACATATTTCTCATCTTTAATAATCCTCTTTATTACTTTGTCACATATGAATCCAAACCTTTCTATATTCTTTTCTCTCATTATATTTTCTTTTTTTTTTTCATTCTATTTATGTTCAATTTTTAATTTTTTGCTATAAACATATTATGATCAAAGTTTATACCAAAGTCCAACAAAGTCATACACTTTTAAAGTGTTTTTATAAATATTCTTTACTCATATATAATGTATTTGATAACTTTTTTGTACTATAAGATATAAGCAAAATTGTAAATACAGTCCCACGAAACTGAAAAATGATATTTAAAAAAATATGTTTTTTTTTTCATGTGTCAAAGAATCGGCCGGGAAGTGAACCTGCAAACCTAGAACAACTGCTTGTAAGGCAGCTGTGCTGACCACTCGACCACCAATGCTTGAAAATATTTTCATGCAAACAAAATTACAAAAAAAAGGAGTATTTCAATTTTTGATAACCTTTGGCATGATTATTTTAGCCTAAATTACAATTTATTTATTAAACGTTATTTATTTAATGTTGGATACACCCACCTCATAAAATAATAGACAATGTAATACATAGAAGTATTTTAAAGTAATTTTAAAAAATGTACACGAAAATTTTAATATTTTATTTTATAATTTTTAATAGATAATTTATTTTTTTTAATTCAATTTTTATTTCTTTTAAAAGTGAACAACTAAAACTTTAATTACTAATTTAATTTACTGTATATTAAAGTGTTTACACAAACGGTATTAAAAATTTCATACAAATTGTATTGCATAATAAAAATTTCACTTTGCTAAATTTTACAAAGCATTCTTCTGCCAAACCCATGACTAGATTATGAATCCATATTAGGTAAAAATTTAAAACAAAAACCAAGGTTTACACAAACCAAACACCTTTGCAATTGTTTGAAGATAACTGACTCATAATTATTCTAATGAATATCGCATGATAATTACATGTTTAGAATTTCTTAGTTAAAGATTAAAACAAGAAAAAGAAACCATACAAAAATTGACTATTCAGCAAATAACTGTTGAATAATTATTTCCATTTCAAAGCTTCTCTAGGCAATACTCTTGTAGTGGATTTTGCTCTACAGTGACTATTTTCCATTTACAAAAGACAATATAAAAATTAACATAAGCTGACTTACATTTCATGTTTTAAAAAAAAGCGAAAGCCAATAATTAAGTATTTCTGATCAATAAATTTTTACTTCCTTGTTTATGCTTTTATTTTATTAAATGTGCTATAAATATATATTTAATATATGTTAAAATTAATAATATCTTTATTATGTATATTTAAGAAGCTGATAAGGACGCGTCTTTTTTTTCCCCAGTGTCATAGCATCGGCCGGGACGCGAACCCGCAACCCGGACTACTGCTTGTAACGCAGTCGCGCTGACCTCTCGACCACCAATGCAAGACAAAGACGCGTCTTTTTAGTAGTATTCTTCACTGATGTAAAAAGTATTTAATACACAGAACATATTCTACATATATAATCAACAGTTACGCTATTTTTATATCAAAATATATTTTACATACTGAAAATATACTAAGTATCAAAAAAAGCAAAGATTAAATTATAAAGACTACCTTTTCAGTATGAACGTCCATAATATTTACTTAAATATTTTTATATATAATATTTATATTTAATATTTATTTTAAATGACCAATTAAAAATGGTTATGTTCTGGATGCTGGATGTTTATAGTAATGTGGCAAAATATTTATTATTGCATTTCATCTATAAGGGCAAGAAGATAAAAATTACTAAATTTGTCAAATTGTATTTGCATTGTGAATGTTCAGTTGAACGAATAATATATGGTTATTGGAGTTATGTTATCATTAACAAGCAAATAGGATAGATGAATAAATAGACGAGAAACTATAAATTAATCTGCAGATTATATTTAAAACAACAAACTAATCCAAAATAATTATCAATGCTTTCAGTAAATAGATCTGCATAAAGTAAAAAAGTAAATTACTGCAAAAGTAAAGAAAAATATTCACATGGAGGATTGGCTATATATATATATATTAAGTTCCAACCAGTAACCACCTAAACATTCGCAGTAAAATATAGTAACCAATATTTCTCAGTGCTGTCAAAGCAACCTTCACACCTTTTAATAGCAATAATGAAATCCATATATATATATATATATATATATATATATGGATTTCATTATCTGATATATATATATATATATATATATATATATCAGATAATGAAAGATGATACCAATAGTATAAAATTGTGGTTATTAAAATATGTAATTATTGGTCTAATATAAAACATGTGATTGTCCAAGTATGTTCACTGGGGATCAAAATTTTAGGGTTATGATTTTGATTTTAATAGTTTTGAAAGAAGATTGGTTAATTAATAGCAATACTAGTTTGATAATTTGAATATATTCATATTAAACTGTTTCCATTGATTACTCATGCTTACAATATACAGCTATGAAATAATATTAAACATAATAATTTACTTCTCCGAATTTCAGATGATAATTTAAACAAGGTGTGTCATGTCATACATTGTCTAACACACAGATACACACAATAGGTTCCACATTTCTTTCTAAAAAGGACATTGCCTTGACAATAGTTTGAAATATTGATATTGGGATTGTCTAACTGTTGACTGGTTTTAATGATATATATATACATATGTTAAAGTGGTATATTCTTGACTTCAGATACATTTAATCTATTTTTCCCACAGCTCCACCTGTGCTAGATTTAAACCTCTTTTAGCACATGTATGTAAGTGTCAACACAGTTATATATGTATCACCACACATATATGTGAACAAGTGACTGTACTATTATAAGTTTAAACATATATTATGATAGTCACTTTTCACTTCCCTTGATCATGGAGGGCACTACTAGGTCACTAACTACCTAGAAAATTTAATTTATGGTGATCCAAAAGTTAATGATGATGAATAATGCTACCAGCTAGACCCAGGGAGAGAAAGAGATCCTTAATATTGTTCAAATAATTGAGAAAAGACTAGATACAAACATTATCAAAAATAATTATAAACAATTTTAAAAATTATTAAATCTAAAATAATTATTAGTCAAACAAAGCCTAAAAGTTTGACCTAAATTTATCGAGCAGATTTATCACATAGCATATAAGAATAAGGTAACATTAAACCCACTGGTAGATAAGTTCATTCTCTCACCTAAGAATTTAAAAGGATTTATAATGTCTTCATGCTCATGATTTATATAGACAAATTCCAGTGTTCCTTTATTTAGAGATTTGAAACGAAAATGATCTTGCACAGAAGTTTATAAAACAACACATACAAGCTTTCATCAGCCCAGAAAAGAAACATTGGGACTAAGAACGTCAAAAGCCTGCAAACACTCATAAATGGCCATGTTCATGACCACTAAGATCGATTCCATCAAGAGAAAAAGAAAAGATTACAGTATTATGTAATCTGAAACATAGAAAAACGAAAATCTCTACTGACTAAGAAAAACAGAACAAATATACTCAATAGGCCACTAGCTAAAAGATTTGAAATCTACAGAAAATGCAAACCAAGATTGTCTAAATTAATTGTAATGAAAAAAAAAACAGGTGAGTTAAAAGAAAACTACTAATATCTACACAAACATTTATCAAGGATTAGTAATATAAAAAAAAACAAACAATAACTATAAAATCTAAACTCACAATATACTCCCAGATAAATAAAATTAAAAATATAAAATCTTAAATTAAGTTTTCAATATATGTAATAATAAAAAAAATCTAATAAAATAATTAATGAAATTTAAATGAGCATGTATAACTTATTTTAGAGACTGGTTTCTTTTTAGATTAAGTTGAGCATTTTAACATAAAGATTTAACTAGAGATTTAAACCCTGGTTTCAATATTCAAAAGTTCAGTTACCTTTCAGACTTTAGATAATCTGTAGAGTTATTCCAGCAGGATATGTGAGGTTCATTTTAACTAGAATACATCATCACATGATACACCCACCTCTTATAGTAGCACATACTGCATGGAGAGTTTTGCCTTGATTATAGAATACATCATGATTGTATTTAATCTCTAGTAATCTGGCTGTAGCATCCAAGGAAACTTTTGGATCAGTTTTGAACTAGGCTTTTAAAACATGATTTTGAAGGCACACTTATAAAGCTTTAGAGTTCATCTTTGTGTTGATTTAGCACTGCATATTGTTAAGATTTCTTAATAGTGTATATTTTTCACATGGCAAATGGATGGGCACTATTTTTAATGTTGTAGCGTATTCATTTCTTAGGCTAGCAGAAGCTAAGCAATTATTTCTTAGCCCAGAAAGCAAAAAATACTATTAGAAAAATCTATTAGAAGTCAGGAAAAAAAGTCTAACTTCAGCAGCCTGCACTTCGGCGATCCATGTTGAGCAATTAGAACACCATCCAAACAAGAGACACAATAAGAATATGTGCAAAAAGCAGAATAATATGAAACTGAATAATCACAATAAGCAGAATAAAAATAATCAGCAAAATAATAATAAATCAAAAACCTGGGGCTATTTATGTGAACTGTTATCTCTAACTTATTCTTTAATTAGAAGTTTTGACCAGGGTAAATCTCTATCTACTGCTTAATCTTAATTTAAAAAAACATTTGACCAGGGTCTTTACCTTATTTAAAATTAATTTTAAAAAATATATAAAAAAATAATTCTCAGCTTTAAAAAAAAAAGATTAAAATCAACAAAAAAAAAAAAAAAAAAAACTTTGCTTGCTTTTAATTACTATAGTAAAAAAAAAAAGGCAAAAGAAAAGTCTTTTAAACTAAAATCTATTGAAGAAGTAAAATCACAGAATTTTAAAATATAAAAGAGAATGTGTGCTATAACATACAAAACTTTAGATAGTTTTTTTTAAAGAACTTTCTAAATATAAATGTTAGTTTTAATTTCACAATGATATTTTTGAAGCAGATAAAGGATCCAGTTCAATATATATATATATATATATTGAACTGGATTTAAATAAACCTCTTTAAACATGAAATATATATATATATATATATATATATATATATATATATTTCATGTTTAAAGAGGTTTATTTAAACTTCATTGTAACAATATTTCATACTCTGTAGTCAAGTTGCAATCTTTAAGTGTCCATATATATTCAATGGACCATTAATAAGAATGGATTTCCATTCTTGCTATTAAAAGGTGTGAAGGTTGCCTTGACAGCAGTTAGAAATATTGGTTGCTATATTTACTGTGAATGTTTAGGTGGTTACTGGTTGGAAACTAATTATATATATATATATATTACGGTGTGTATATTTTATTTAAAGATCAAATCTTTGAAATTATAGACTTTATGTTGTTAAATAAGTCAATTTGTTATTTTATATCAAAAAATCACATGTACATGTTTGAAGTTCACATATGACTATGATACATGTATAACAAGGTTATATAAAGATTTTCTAATAATTTTTAATTTAGAAACTGAAAACTTATAAACAAAAATCATGCCACCACACACCTGTGTCAATATAGCAAATGAGTGAGATTTTAAATCTTATTTTTTTTTGCAATAATATTCTCTAAGATGTATTTTATAGTTAACAAAATTTACTGAGCTGAAACTATTGCCAAGTTTTTAGGGAATAAAAATGTCATGGCTAAATCACAAATATCAGTTTTAAAATTTAAACAAAGATTTAATCGATTTTGTAAATTAAAATATAAGATGGGAAATAGGAGCTAATGGATTTACCAGCTATAAATCCAAGTTGTTGATAGAATAATATAGGATTTGAAAATCATAAATATCCTATAATTTTACACTCTAAAAGCTTACTGTGTACATTTTAACTAGCATTACAATCAGAATATATGCCCATTTGTAGTTTAAAATAGCAGAGTAGGTGGTCACAGAATTGCCAATTTCCTGTGGGATGATGGTGATGCCATCCTATGTGCTATAATGGCATGTAATCACAATAAACATGGGCAACATCCAACAATAGCCTGCAATAAAAAGACTTCTTAGACCATACCACATATTCAGAGAAGGGTGTCACTATGTTGATTATATGATATGTCTGAAGTACCAGTTGCAATAAAAAATATCGGTAATATTTCCTTCAAAAACTGCAGAGCTCTTAACAAATCTTTAAATCTGTAATTCTTAATGTATAAGCTAGCTTCTCAGTGGAGCACTGGGATCCAGAAACTAGATTCAAAATATGAACTCAAAAGTCAGCACTTGAAAAACACATTACTATCAATTTGAAAGCCTCAATTTCTCAGACACATAAATGTTTTCAAATCCAGCCTATATGGATCTGAAGTCAGCTCAGTTTCACCATATATTAATAGCCTCTGCAATATAGCATCACAAAAGCCTTCAAATGTATACTTATTACTATATGGTGCAACTGAGCTGAATTCAGACCCATATAGCTATCTGGTTTGTAGAGCTGGATTTGAAGATATTTATGTGTCTGAAAAGTTCAGGCTTTCAAATTGATAGAACATGTTTTTTAAGTGGTGATTTTAAAGTTAATATTTTGGATCTAATTTTGGGAGTCCCAGTGCTCCACTGAGGTGAACTATAAATGTGAAAGCAATTGATCTGGGCATAGAGACTTTCTGATAGAGATTTTGAATTATTTATCTTTTGACACTTATAAACTAAAGCTTGATTAGAGCTATTGGTAAGCTCCATCTACTGACCATTTAAATGCAAGCTTAAAAGCAAGTTATGAAATTGATGTCTTGTTTTGTTTATATATATATATATATATATATATATATATATATGCCAATATTTCAAAACAGTGAGTACTAATTTTTAATACACTTTTAATGAAGATATGATTATTAAGATCTCGATTTTAACATTTTAATAGTGCTGTTCAGCCCACCATAGCATTATATCAAATCCTATTATATTAGATAGTAAGTGATAGCTATGGCACTTGTTATTATTGATTAATTTAGATTTACTTAATATGAGATTTATTATGGTTTGCTTAATTAAAGTTATATACATTGTAATGTTTAATAACTAATATTATTGACAAGTAATAGACTAGCCTTAAGGAAAGTAATAAAGTATTTTTATTAACATCTCTTAATTGCCACTAAATATAACCCCCCTCCTAATCAATGATTAAATATGCAGATTTAGTATTTTAAACTAGATTATAATTTAGTTTTAGTCCTTTTAGTAGCATAATTATAATGCTATTTTAAGAACTAGGTTCTGTTAGCTAAACAGATAGAAGCCATCTGTTTTAGGCATTTGTATTTGTTTTATGCATTACAGATGTATTTTACAAAGTACATCTGGATGTAACATCTGGCTGAACCTTTTTCATGGGTTTGAAGTGGAGGTCACTCCCATTCTCTTAGTTAAAGTAAGAGTACCAAATCTGTTACTGGAGTTAAGGATCCAAGATACTTGAATAGCCTATCTGAGTTCCCTGAACATTCAGTCCTAGGGAACCACACATTTGATACAGAATCCTGTGAATAATTATTCATCCACATGACATCTTGTTTATTAATATTTATAGCATATATATATGGAATCTAAAGTAACCAATACTTTTCTTTTGTTTAATAACTGTTTGAAATTAGTCTGACATCTGAATCTTTGATTACTAGGCTAAATCTGCATCATCTTTGAGCTTATTTATTCGCTCACCTATATATATATATATATATATATATATATATATATATATATATATATATATATATATATATATATATATATATATATATATATATGGACAACAGCTATATGAAGGCTATAATGAGTAATTTATCATAAACTAGAATATTTCCTTGTAATATTAGCAAAGTCATAAACTGAGAATAGGATTTTGCATATGAATTAAATATAGGCATACCTTTATTAACCACACATATACACATGCACACCTAATTTAAAAGCATTAAGGTGAAATTGCTGTAATAATAAAGTCTCATCCATTATGTAATGCTGGTGTGCTTTGATTCCACATTCTAATCTTATACATTTATTATCATTTTTGTTTAATTTATTATTTTAATAAACATATTTAAAATATATACTCATTTCATATTTTTCTTGCTCACAATCTAATTCCAATTCATTATTATTGTTATATAAATATGACATGCATTATAGTTATTCTTAGATATCAACTTTAATCAATTAGCCTGTTAAATAGTTCATTTTAATCATTTAGTTAAATTGTTAGTGCCTTTCTAAGTCTCATGTTTCTCCCTGTTCAGAGTCAGATTACAGAATAAATTGAGACCTGTGTATAATCTCAGAAATGTCATTCATAACATGTTAAATTACAGAGTTCTGGTGAATGAGTTGAAGATTGGTTGGATTTGGGATCTCATCATCCCATTTCAGTCAACTTTGATATATTTTACCTGAACTCTGGATTTTGTTACATGAATATACAAATCTGATTGTTACTATATATATATATTGTACCATTTATTTATATATGGTACAAATATATTGGCATTTGGTAAAAGCTAAAAAAAAAAGAGTAAACTTAGATTTTTTTTTTTGTTAGAATATTTTTTTTTTTTAATGTACAATGAAAGTTAAATTGTTCTTTCATATTTTTTTTTATGCAATTAGAAATAAAAGTAGAATTGGAGAAAATAAAAGAATTCCAAAAGTAAAAAGATAACTAAAAGAAAAATACTTTAGCTAATTAAAGAATTAAAGATGGCTGAAAGATTTTCTAAAAAATGAGAACTTTGTAATTGAAAAATGAATAAAGACTGTACAAGATTATGAACCAAAAATGCCATGATAATAGCATGCACAGAAATCTGAAAACTGGGCCTCTAGTATAAAAGGAAGAGACCAGTTTGAAGAACATCTTGTTTTTTCTGTTTGTTCCTTTGGCTGGTTTTGGATTATTAAATCCAAGATCACATCATGATGAAATAATCCTTCATGCGGGAGTAGACCAGGGCTTTAGCAGACATCATTAAGAAGATGAACACTAGAAAAGCTTCTGTGACTAGCCTTCAGAATAGACTACAAAATCAACAACTAATAACCAATGGCCAAGCTCATTCTAAAACAAAAAACTATGCATAGTAAGCTACAACTACTTTCTCACTAAATTTACCGGTAAGCTATGACTTTATTATTCCCGATTGTGACTAAATTGTCTAAAAATCTTTCTTAAAAATATATGTATAATAGGACCCCGATATGGACTTTAATTTTAGTTATCAAGAGACTCTTATTTATCAAGAACTTTAATTAATTGTTTTAATTACTTTATTTTATCAATGTATTTGTATTTGGATTAGTGTGTGTTCTCTCCAGTTTATTTAATTAACAATTTAACTTAAACAGATTTTTAATCTGTTAGAATAAAAATATTTCTAATAGCAAGTTTCATTTGTACATTATTCTATAATATTTATTAGTGTTTATTATTAAATTTATTATTAGTTTAGTAAGTCTTAAAAATGTAATTTATCTTTGCCAATATGTTATAAGTTCCAGGAGTAATAATATTTAAAAGATAATTCTAGTATATGGTAGAATAACCGATTCTTAAAAATAAAATTAAAAAAATATTTTCTTTTTTATTTACAACTTGCGAGACGTGCTGGTGACAGATTTTAGCAGATTCTTATGGATGCTGGTGCCCAGAACAAATAAATTAAAAGATGATTTCATCAATAGCACAATTCGTAATAATTCTAGACTGAGTTGATATAGTTATGTTTTTAGAAATAGAAATACAACTTATTCCTTTTTGACATAACTTGATCAACTTGCACATTTTATAATGCATGTAGAGATCTAGCAAATATGGAAAACATTATAATATATATATATATATATATATATATATATATATATATTATAATGTTATATATATATATATATATTGTCACCAGGTGGCTACATTGCTACATTAAAAATAATCACATAGTTGGCAACATGTTCCTCAAGTTTAAATATGAAATTATTTAATTAATGGGGAAAATAATATTTAATTTTCCCATGCACATTTTTATAATAATAATGAATCTTCCATTAACTAAATATTTTAAGCCCCACAGTGATAATATGATAGTTCTCAAACATTAAATTCATTAAATACTAATATAATTTTAATATGTAAATATTTTAGTAAGAGTTATAAATGATTGTAAAAGGGAGAGAAAATTATAAAAGCATGTAAACAAGTTTTTTAATTCTCTCTCTGTCAATTATAATTAATTAGTATTTTTAATTTAAACTATAAAAATGTACTAAGAAAAAAATGTTTTCTCTTTTTTGTCAATTATTTAATAGATATTAATTGTAACCATAAAAGAGAGATAATGTTTTATTCTTAATAGTATTTTTAAAAAGAAAAAAATAAGATGTTAATTCGTTTGTTAAATTTTATTTTTAATTAGTCAGGGTTGTTTTTTGTTTTTTCTTTATCTCTCTTCAGTGCAAAAAATCAAATCAGTGCAATTAACTGATTATTTGTTTTCTTTTTGCAAGAAATTTTTTTCAATTAGAAAGTAATGTCAACAATTTTATCCAATTAATTTAAATTATTAACTTGGTTTGCAATGTCTATGATTGAAAAGGGAAATAGCTGAACTATATTTATAAAAAAAATATCTCATTGGCTATTATAAAACAATCATGTTGAAGACAGATTGTGATTGGCTTGTTGGCAGAATTGTTTTAGAAAAAATAATGGGTGTGTGAATAAGTGAGAAGATTCAGGTGTCCGATAAAAAGATATTATTACCTTAGATATTGAAAAGAGAGCCATCAAGTCTTAACCCTCTTGATAAAGAAGATAGAAGCAGAAGTATTTATCAAGTTATTGCATAGAATATCAGAAGCTTTAATCAAGCTTTTATCATACTGAGTTTAGTCATAGAATTGGTTTGTACAATAAATAGCAAGTGCTAAATTCAGCTAAAAGCTAGACATCATCTAACTCCATGTAATCTGCCTTCACTGGAAATAAATGTAAAGAAAAAGATACCATCTAAAATGATCTCCAATCTTGTCTTTTACTAAAAGCAGCATGAGTCCATGTAGGTAATAGTGTCACCTGGAAATGCTATTTTTAACCTGAAATACTGCACACCAGAAATGGACAAATTAATCAAGTTCATATGAAGAAGCATTCAAGAAGAAAACTCAACCGGAAGAACTGGAATTTATAATAAAAAATGGCTCTACAGAAAAAAATAAACTCATGATTAAATGTACTTTTGTATAGGCACTGTATGTTTTATATAAAAACAATATTTTTATAAGAAATGATAACTTTAAATATTTTTATTAAGTTAATACTTTAAAATTGTGAAACATGTTTTTTTAATTCAGTCAATTTTCACTTCAAAATTATGAAATTATTTTTACAAATTTAATTTTTATAAATTTAATTTTTTAACATGATTTTATTTTTTCATTCATTTTCCACCCTAAAAACTTAATAAAAGCTAAATCAAAGATTGTTATCTTTGATTTTGAAAATGATTTTCCAACTCTTGGTTATTTTAAAACAATAATGTAATTAATTAAAATTTAATTTATAAATAGAAATCAATTGATTGATTATAAATTATATGAAAATATATTTTTGATGAAATAAATGTTATTTTCAAGAATTAACATAATTAATTAAAAGTTAATTTATGATTTGAAATCAATTGATTATAAGTTCTATGAAAGTATATTTTTTGAAGAAATAGTTTAAAATTTTATACTATTGTGTCAATTTCTATTACTTATTGTTAATAATTAGTTTTTAAAAATGTTTTAAAACATATTTATTCAACTCCTGCTTCATAAACTGCTGTGTGTATGACTTTATTTCATGACAGCTTAATTTTCTAGAACTTTTTGAATGATACCAATAAAACTACTTTTTCATAGTAGGATAAACATAGAAATTAACTGAAGTGATTTATAATAAACTGCTTTATATATCTTGTTCACAATAATAGTTTATAGAGTTATTGTTTCTTGAAATTGATTTGTGTGTAACATTAATTTGGAGTAGGGTTGTATGTTTAGTGTTAAAAACAGCTAGATAATGGTAATCCTGGATGGTGCAAAAGAGCTATCCTTTAAAGTCCATGCACTACATTTCATTTTATTTATTATTTCTTTAGAAATTTAGTTTATAGTTGCCTAGTACATTAATGGTACTAAGAGGCTAGAGTATTGATGATGTTCAAGATGTTTTAGTATCTATTTTTGTATTTTTATTGGAGCAGCATAACTATGTGCATCCAGTTAATTATTGTATCTGTCTAAATAATTAACCTGGTTTATAGTGGACCACTTTCAAATATAGTTACAAGATTGACTGTTGATTTATTCTTAATGATTATTCATGATGATGAATGATTCACTTTTTTATAATGCTGGTGAACTTATAATTAGTTCTTTCTTTTATATTTAGTTCCATATTTTGTTTATTTGTGGATGATGATGATTTCCAAACTTGTCAAAATTTGCCCTAATATTGTAAATGGAAACCAAATTGTGTGTCATTGTAACTTAAGATTCTCTCTTATTAATCCCAATTTTCTGTACTGCTATAATTGATGGTTATATATAATAGAAATAAAATGTCTGTTGTTTAAAAAACTATTGTAATAACAATAGTTTATTACCATTATATTTATTATTTTTATTGTCCTATATATAATTACATAAAGTGATTTATGACAAAGTTGTGATTGGAGAAAGCCACTTGTAATCAATCTACTGTAATTTTCTATCTACATATGGATAAACAAATGATGAAGATATGTTTAAGAGATTGTGATCTGGACCATGTATTCAGCATATCTTTTTTTCATTTCATTGATCATATATTTCAAAAAATTATAATAATAAAAGTTTGAAATCTATTTTAAAATATATAAATGAATTTAAGTTTAATTATATTTAAAATGTTCTATATGACTTTAAATTATAACCTGTGCTATGCATGTCTTATTTACATAAAAAGGTGAAATGGATGTTTCAAATTCATCTATAGTAAGATAGTTTGTTCTGACTTTTGATCTGATGGATGGCTGCAATAGGATTGAGCTAAAGGTGAAAGCTTTACTGATTACAAACATATATATATATGAAAAACAAAAAACAAGTTAAAAACTTGCTAACGCTTGTATTTATGTCAATAGATGGCATTCTACCAAAAACACCGTCAAGCGCATGTTTACATAAACGTCAGAGCATCCATTCACTATCTCTAACTTTAATTCCACTTTCAGATCATGATTTCAAGCTATTTGCTATCATCAGTGAAAGACAGGAATTTTAGAACCTAGATCTAAACACAAACTATGAGCGTTTATGGTAGAATGCCATCTGTTGACATAAATACAAGCGTTAGCAAGTTTTTAACTTGTTTTTTGTTTTTCATAAATGTACCTTTGAGGTCTTTCTAGCAATGATATATATTGCAGAGGCTTCTACTATGTGGTGATGCTGAACTGAGATCAGACCCATGTAGCTATCTAGCTTGCTATGCTGAGTTTGAAGACATTACGTGTCTAAAAGATTCACGCTTGCAAGCTGAATAGAAACTGTTTCATAAACGCTCAGAGTTTGTGTTTAGATCTAGTTTCTAAAATTCCTGTCTTTCACTGATGATAGCAAATAGCTTGAAATCATGATCTGAAAGTGGAATTAAAGTTAGAGATAGTGAATGCATGCTCTGACGTTTATGTAAACATACGCTTGACTGTGTTTTTGGTAGAACGCCATCTGTTGACATATATATAAATTTTTTTAACAAGGATTAAATCTTAATGTACTCATAATTTTGAATACGTTTCAGATAAATGTAATAGTGATTATTACTAATCACTTATTAGACTAGAGATTATAAAATTATTACTTGAATTCTAGTCAAATATTAATATATCTGTTTTCTATTAAACACAAAACCACAGGTTAATTAATCCAACTTCATCACTCTTTTATCATGTGTAATATCTTTGTTAGAGTCACAAATCTTTTCTTCCATTATTTGTGTTTTTAGTTGACTTATGGAAGTTTTCAAGATGTATATATAATGGGTAAAGAAGTAATTATAAAACAAAGGGCTCAAACAGGGGTATTTATAAAATACGTAAATTATATTAAATAAATATTTAAAGGCAAAAAAAAAATGCAATATTGCTTTTTAAAAAAGAAAAAAGAAAACAACAAAATTATCATACATAAAAATTATATTTAAATTTTAAAAAAAGAACAATCATTTAATCTTTAAAAAAAAGTGAAATAAAAAATGTACAACTGCTAATATATATATAATAAAAAAGAGTTCGTGTATGTTTAGAAAAAAGAAAAAAAAAGAATATAATTAAGAGATGTAAAAATTAAAAACAAAGAAACAAAACATTAATACCGATTGTTGCTAAACAATAAATTCAAAGCTGATGTAAATTGAGACAATATGATAAAAGCAATAGCAAAAACAATTGAGTCAATGTTTTATGTAAAAAAATATTAATATGAATAGAAAGAATCTAAAATTTATGATAATGAGTTCTGAGTATGATTTTAAAAAAATAAATATTTTTAATGTTATAAAACTAATAATCTAATTAACTCATAATGCTTATTCAACATTTAAAAGAATTTATAATGATTTAAATGCATTTTTACTACAATATATAAATATAGATAATATAAAACATTGGGTTATATTGTTTTACACTTTTCTTATCAATATGTCATTGTAATTAATATTTATAGTAATCGTAATAATATTTTATTAACTGGATCTCAAAAAACTACAAATAGAAATTATAAATGTTTCAGAAATTAAATGACTAAAATTATCAAAGAAAATATTACTTCTAAGCTAATAAATCTTTTGTATTCGCGTTTACATTCTTATATATAAATATATTTGTTAGTTGAACAATTCCTGCATTCTGATTTTAGTAAAACATCTTCAAAAATATCTGTTCACACAAATGTACCAAAGAAAATAGAGTTTGAAATTTTAAAGTTAAATTAAAAACAGAACATTTAATTAAAATGACACAGAGTAAATAAATAAATAATTTCTGGGAAAAAACCCCCTACCATTTGAAAAAAATAATTTGTAATTTAAATACATGTAAAGTGTAAAAAAATAAATAAATTCTGATGTAAATTAAATCTAACCATTTAATCTTAAAAAAAAAGAGAAATAAAAAAAATGTACAACTGCTAATATATATATATTGTAATCTTATATTTTAGTGTAAAATATAAAGCTTGATAGAACTGATATAAAATTTTCTCTGCCTTCTTCTAGGTGACTTAATTGTCTTGGTTTGCATTTTGTATCTACTTGATATTTGCATTTAAAGTAACTTAATGATGAACATAAGTAATATTTTGCCTTGTTTATTGTCTGTATTTTTTAATGTCTTAAAAAAATTGCTCTTTTCCATCCACTGATTTAGATCAGGTGTGTTTAATCTGTAAGAAATCAACAACATATATCAAGTTTAATAAAGTGTGATTAAAAATAATAATAAACCTTATTTATTTAAAAATATTTCTAGAAATTATCTTTAATTTAAATAAAAAGCCATTTATTTAATTAATTTTCAATTATTAGATAAAATATGATAAACACATTTTGCATTTGTCAGTGTGACAGAACGTTCATATTTTATTTTTTTTTTAAAACAAAAAACAAAATGGAGTAAAAATAACATGTAAGTAAAACATGTAACCAACATTTAAAAAATAACAATAATAACAAAACGAATTAAACCAAAATTTTTTCTACAAATCAAACTACAAGATTTGTGATATTTTAACAACAACATGACTGGCTGCATTTAGACAATATGTACAAGTCTTGTCAACCAGGACTCTTGTTGCTGATAATCATCTCAAATATTTACAATTAAAATCTATCGGAATGATTAACCTTGAAAGTTGAAGTAATAGCTAAAAGGTCAGTGTATTTGGAATACTCTAGTACTTACAAACTGTTAACATTAAATAAATATTTTAATTCCATGGTTTATTTGGATAACTATATTATATGTGCATCATAAAGTGATATACTAATTTAATTTATAAAATCTTACAATCGTAATTTTAAAACATATTATTATATTGTGCATACACAGAGTGAAATACTATTTTAATATCTTTGTGTGTCAGTAGCTGAATAATACGGAATTGATTATCCTTTTTGAACTTATATTATCAATAACGTACTTACTATTTGATTTGTGTATTATTGAAATAATGATAACAGCTGTTGAACAGCCAACTAAAAGAAAACTATTGTCTGACTTCCATAACCAATGTTGGATTATTAGATTATTATTTGCTCCGATTATTATTTCTAGTTTTTGATGTTGAATAGACAAATTAAGATAATATAAATATTATAAATTTAGAACAATGCTTGACATAGGATGTACAATTTAGTAACTTATAAGGGATATTGTAATTAAGGCTCTACATGTCATGCTTTTAAAAATTATCTCATCTATTTGCAGAGCCCACATAAGATTCCATTAATTTAGGAGTATTCACAATAATTGAAAACAAAAGTAATAATCACACCTCTGAAATTTTGCGTTATCATTATAAAATTATTATTTTATATGATGTGCATTAATTGTTAAAGATTTGCTATATTTATTTTATGGATGGATATTTACTATACCCAAAATGTTGTGTATTTTAATTTAATGTTTATTTGAATAAGAATGCATTTATTTTCATATGAACTTATGTGTGAAGTTCATGATATGTAGTTTTACTATGCTTAATTTAAATTCAAAGGATCGAAGAGAATAATTAATTGAGGAAGCAGTGCTTGCAAGAAGTTTGGAATTATTGGTGAATTTATAATGTGTGTCAACATTACATGAATTATTCCTATGAGTCTTCCATGATTCTGTGCCTATACTTATATCATATTTATTACATTATAATTATGCTCATATTTTAAGCAGTCAGTCATTATCTCAGTCGTTCTTTAATATAAAACATTTTTTCATTATGTCTGAACTCATGTCTGCTAAACTGCTGGTATATTGTGTGTTAGCAGAATAATTGAGGAGGAGGATTTTACATTTGATTTTACGTAAATATTAATACTGCTTTGTCATTGTTAAATGGCATTAGTCTGTGCTGGTGGTTAATCTGCAGAATAATTATTTGGCATTTTCTGTATTTTGCACTCATTTCTGCACTGGTGGTTCCTCTGCAGAACTGTGTGTAATTATACTTGTTGCTTGATGGTGGTCTATAAACACACAGACCATTCAGTGTTGTGTTATTCCTATGTGTATATGTATGCATCCACATGAATGCCATCTTACTTCATAAATGTAGATTTAGGCAAAGTCTTTATGTACTATGATGTTAAAATTATCTTCTTTCATCTATAGGTATAACCTGTAAGTTCAGTCATAAGGTATAGCAGAACATCCTATATAAATTGTCCTTATAGTGTATGACATGTTTATTTACATAATGTTTTAGCTGAATTGAGGTTTGAATCTCCATTTTGGGTTTAGTATTTCATTATGGCTAACTCTCACAAATATGTCATTATTTATTGATTATTATTATAAGTTTACAGTATAAATTCATTGGTTCTGGAATGGACACCTGGATATTTCATGACTTGATGATGAACTCCATTCTCTTTTCTCAGGGCTCAAATTAATTCAATTTATAGTAAAATATTGTGATTATGTTTATTATAAAACTGTGTATATTATCCACTTATTGAAGCAAATAGATGGAATGGTATTTTATTTATTCTGTTTATTTTATTCATACATTTATTTATTTATTATATTGAAACATTATGATAAAATTGTAAGTAAATGTTAACTCATAATTTGCAAAACCAGAAAATCCTACATATTGAGTAGAGCATACATTAGAGCACATATTGCCACTTATAGGGCATACGAGTCTTACTAATATTCTGGGGAAATATTTGAAAAGCTTTTGTTCTCAGGTAGTTCATGATGTATGGGGTACAATAAAATCCCATTTACCTCTTCCATTACTTTAGCTTTGCTTTGTTAATTCTGTAATATAATATAAAATTGATTGTTTCTCTAAAGTCATAGATAAATTTACTAGATAATGTTAGGATATAATTTATTCTCTTAATGTTATAACTGCAATTCATCAAATATAAGAAGAGTCTCACTGCTATTTAATTATAAATGTACATTAATGAGGAAGGAACCCAAGTTTTCTATGCTTACTTATCATTGTGAAACTCATACCTAGATCAGCATTCGTACCACAATCCAAAGTACATCTGAGTTATAATAAATCATGATATAGTGATAATTATAATTATTGCTTTTTTTTTAACAACTTGTATCTACTATATAATAGCTAATATAGACCTGGGGAATCATACATCTAATTCTGAAAGAGTAATTGTTAATAGTTTCACAAATTATACCATCTTGTCCATGGTCGGCCATAATATCTCATACAAATGAAATCACAGATTAAAATTTTGAAGGATAATAAAAAATATATAATTGTAATTTGTCTTAGGTAATCTAACATACTTTCACATACTGCTACATTTTTGAATACTGCTATGATGGATTTTTGCAGTGTACCCTGATGGCAACCTGATTAGATCATAATAATTTCATGCTGTACCATTAATGTTGTCTGTTGTGACCTGATCAGATTTTCAGTTACAATATATAATAAAAAAGAGTTCATGTATGTTTAAAAAAAGAAGAAAAATATTGAATGTAATTAAGAGATGTAAAAATTAAAAACAAACAGACAGAATATTAATACCGATTGTTGATAAACTATAAATTCAAAGCTAATGTAAATTGAGACAATATTATAAAAGTAATAGCAAAAATAATTGAGTCAATGTTTTATGTAAAAAAATATTAATATGAGTAGAAAGAATCTAAAATTTATGATAATGAGTTTTGAATATGACTTTAAAAAATAAATATATGCATTAAAAAAATTACAACTCAAAGGAAACGTAATTTTAAAATTTGCAAGCATACTAGTATAATATTATCAGACATAAAAGCATAAATATTTTTATAGGAAAAATATGTTTTGTAATTACAAAAACTATAAAATACCTATTATTAAAAAATTGTAAAGTTTATTCATATTGTTGCTTATGATAAATGTTAAGTTATATTATATATTCTTAAGTATGACAGAGTTAGGCAGAAGAATTAAATTGAATGCAATGAAACCCATATCCAACATTTTTCTGATATACAGGGAAAAAAAACAATATATATATATAAGATATCATTAAAACCGGAAAACCATTAACAATTATCGATTAAATAAACTTAATAATTATTACATATTTCAATAAGAAGCAAACATAAAGTACAATTTACCCTACAGTTTTAACTAGAATTCAAATTTTATGCCAAAAACTTGATCTTAGTTAAACCACTATAAAAAGGTATTATTTGACCAAGTATATAAATATGTATATTCTAACTTAATAAGACTTAGTTAACTTTGACTGACTTCTCACCAGAATGATAGTGCAAAATTAATTAACCAACAATACAAAGAGAAGGCTGAATATATAGTTTATAAAATATGAAAATTATTGCAATGAGAAATGTAAAATATAAAAGTCACATGTTCCATTTTTTTGGAGAAAGGGATGCAAGTCTCTTTCCTATTGATTGAATTTGGGGCTCTTGCAATAAACCATGACTTCTTGAACTTTCTCTTATGATCATCCGTCTCTGTGCAATAATCCAAACTTACTATATGCTATATATTTATATATACGTAATTTAATTGTCAGAAATTGAAAATTAAACAAAATTAGTCTAAATTTTAAAAAGTAAAAAAAAAAAATCATTAAGTCAACCAATTATTTGTCTGCCAAGACAGATTTCTGAAATGCAAAGTAAAACAAAACATGCCAACATGTACATACAAATTACATTTGCTGCATTTCACAACTATATCCCACACATTTTTTTATATAAAAAGAACTTTTAAATAAGATAAATACATCAATATTATAAGTTTTTGATAATAAAGATTCTTTAATTTTTAAAATTTTATTTCTTTCAAAGAAGACACTTTTAGCCACTTCAAATATAATAAAATATAATATTATGGTCTGTCATTCTTATGTATATATAATGCATAGTTACTTGAATGCGGATTATTTATATATATTGCAATGGTATCAATGGAGCAAATAGGAGTGCAATGCCCAAAAGACAGAGACTATAGTGAAATCTAATTAAATTCAGATTTATAATGGAAAATTGAATTAAATGAGAAGACTTTATATGCTTTGGTTTTAAGCCCCCAACTTGTATCACTACAATTTAAAATAATTAAAATGAGGAAGAATGCTGGCTCTTATGGTTGCAATATAAAATTAAGGACACTGATTTAAATATTGTTTAAACCATATGATATTTAAAGTTTATTTGATTATATTTTGTCCCAATACAATTTATAGTTATTGCCCCTTAAACAACTGAAGTAAAGGAAACGCAGGACTTCAAATATAATAAAATAATAATAACAGTTTATTTGCACCAAGTAATAATAAGTAACAATTAAAATCAGTTTTCTACTAAAGAAACAAAACCTAATATGTAATAATTATGTAAATGTATGTTCATATTGTGATGTTAAACTACATACAGATCCAGAGGGAAATATGTGTGTTATATTGGTTTTGTTAATGGGATATACAATTTATAAAGGATTCTTAACTTATTATGATTTGTGACTATAATGACACTAAGACATCTAAATAAGTTGTTCACATGACATTTAATTAATAATAATTTAGAATTCTGACTAATTATTATGATTTCCCCCTAATTATACATATATTTAATCATTTATTCCTTAATAAATAAACATATATATTAAGCAACCTTTCAAATACATGTATAATAAAAATTTAAAGTAAAACTGAACAATTTGCAATGGTGATGAAATGCTCAATATCCATAATCCAGTTGCATTCTAGGTTTTATTATCCATTGAAATATCCAATATCTGTGGAGCAACAATGATACATAAGTAATATTTAAAATTTATCCCAATTAAGTTACCAATATAATTTTAAGCATTATATTATTCATGTAAGCATCAGATGAATTTAAGAACAGCTTTTGTTAATATGCATAAAATAAGATGATTTCAATAGGTAGCATCTAGGATGTAGTGTCAAGAAGATATACAATCAACGTTTTGACCTTCCTTAATAAATAATTATCCAGTTTTTAAGCATTGGGATTATACCTTAATCTCTGTAGCAATTTATTGATTTTATGCACAGACATGTGTATTGTATTCCATTCATATATATATATTTAAGTTTAAATAAGCATTTTTTTTAAAAAATCGATGAAAACAAAGATTTTTTTTTTTTTTTTAGAATGCACAGTAATTATTTATTCTTCAGCTGATATTAAATCCTGATTAGTCTTAATGAACAGATGCCAACTTTCTTTGGTAACAAGTCATGGCGTATGGTTTTTTTTAATACAGATCTTCATACATACATACATTTCAGCTGTGTAATAAAAGAAATTTTGTTAAAATGAAGTTTCTAAGTAAGCAAACTACATATATATATATATACAATGATCACAGTGCAATAGAAAATAATAAAAAGTAAAGGGTTACAGCTTGGCAATACAGACTCCTATATAATTTGTTTGAATGACACAGTATCTATCACTGTTATTATTTAATATGCTCAAGCCATTTATTTGTTTTGTAAAATTCATCAAGCGATTGTTATAAATAAATACAATTTAAAATATCAATTATACTCATATATATATAGATTAATATATATGAGAATGTAATATATTATTCATTTCTTAAGTCTCTTACTGAAATATACATGTGAAAACAATAAATAATATTTTGGCAAAATGTTTTTCTTTTGTTTAAGTGCTAAATCCACAGAACAAACTCACCAACACTGCATTAAGACAAACTGCGGTCTAGGTACAAGATATACACGGAATGAACTCAGCAACAACTGAAATCAACCTATCCTTAAGGTCTTATAGACATTGACCCCGCTTATGTATTCTCTATTTAGTATATTCATTGTAACCTTTAAACAATAATTAGAAAACAAATTTCTTAAGATAAATATTATTGTTAAAAAGCGTAATAAAATGAAATGAGTTAAAATTGTTACTTTGATTTTAATGTGTTATTTATTATTTAGTTATCAGAACTTAGGGTTTAAGAATATATATATCACGGTTTTGTTAAAAGGAAACATAGATGTGCCTTACCTTTGGAATTTTAAGTGGTTTTAATTTTCGAGGAAGTTAAATATTATTTTCAAAAGAAAAAAAATCGCAAATTGTTTTACATTTTACAATGTTGACATTAAGTCTTAAAAAAATAGACAAAACATCATTTATGTAATCTTATTGAATATAATGTATACATAGAATGAGATTAGGAAGACATCAATGGGCAATTGTTATAACCAATAATTTCTTAAACTAATGATGGAAAATTCAAATGCAAATAAAAATAATTTGTAACTTTGATAACACATGGTCAGGATGTACCTATATGGCAATATATATGTAATCATAATGTGTGCTTAATAGGTATATACAGATTGCAATTTATTTCTATTGTGTTCACAATAATTATGAGTTTAATTTTGCAAATAATTGGGGAAAAAGTCATGAAAAGGTTATATATATATATTTTTTTTAAAATACTTCAAACTGAATAAAAATCTATGATTGAAGCTTATTTTGGCAAATTCATGGCTCAATTCAAATGTAACCGTTCAAGATCTAAAATATTTTATGAATTTTATTTTCATATGGTGCACATAAAAATATGGCTTCTATTATATAACTAGTCTTTGAAAGCTATCCCTTTTATCAAACTTTCACACATCTCTGAAAAATATACGCAACTTCAAATTCATCCTCTTTTAAACTTATTTTATAAAATAATATATAAATAAACCATTAGCACACACTTTTTTTAATATTTTATTTTTGTGAACAATTTTCATTTCAATATCATCATCATTATCATTTTCAATCATTATTGATTCACTGTAAGGTAAAAAAATCTCTCCAAGTTCAATCCAGTTTCTCAAATCTCTACATTTTTATTTTCACATCATCTCAGTACACTTTTTTACTTCATCCATTCATTTTACACATGGACTTTTTTATAGATGTTTCAAAATCTCTTAGATGCTAGTGTAAGATTTCAGCTATCCATTTATTGATATCTCTCCTAGAAATATGTCAGCCCATCTCCACTTCAATCTCTTAATTTTATCAATGTCAATAACACCTATTGTTTTCTTATCCAAATAATTTTGTTATCTTCTTACTACTCATAACATATATCAATATTTCACTGAGTGATCTGAAGTATCTTTATTGCTCTTTTCTTAAATAGCCAGGTCTCAGATCCATAAACAAGAACTGGTAAAACATGTTTATTAAACAACTTTTTTTTCAAACACATCAGAATCTATTCTTTAAATATTAAGTTATTTCTACCTTAAGGACTCTATTCAAGTTTAATGCTATGATTAATTTTATACATTATGTTTCTACATGTAGTAATAAATTGATTAAAGTGTTTGTAGCTGTTGATTTTTTAAACTCATAACTGTCAATCTTCAGATTTTCTAACATTTACCTTTAATCCTAATTTTTTATGTTCATATGATAACTCTTGCAGCATTTCTTGAAATTGTGAAGCATTAATTGCAGAAACAATCACATCACCTGCAAAATCTATATGAATTTAATAATCTCATTTACTTTTATTCCCATAACTTGTCATTGTAATACACAAAATTCTTCTTGCAAATCTGCTTTAAAAAGATTTGGAGGTATGAAGTTACCCTGCATTACACCCTTCACAATGTTAATCCTCCTATTAACATTATCTAATCTAATTAATGTTGTTGCATTTTAATAAATATTTGTCAGAATATAACAATACTTCTGAATCAATACCTTGATGATCCATTGCTTTAATCACTGAAAAAATGCTTATAGAAACAAATGCCTTTTTATATTCTACAAATCCAAAGGAAAATGGCAAGTCATATTCAGTAATCCTTCCTATCACTTCTCTTAATACTTGGATAAACCACTTTTAAATCCATCTTGTTCTTTTGCTTGATTAAATTCCAAAGATTATGATAGATAAGTTGTAATTATCTTGGTAAAAATGTTTATGGATCTGACAAACATATAGGTCTGTAATTTCTAATATTTTCTTTATCATTTTTATTAAATATTAATAATACTTTATTCTTCAAACCACCTGATACATTTTTATCACCATTTGGTATATAGGTATAAAACTTTGTAAAAAAAAAAAATTCTATCAACTGCTTCATTTATCTGTAGCTTTTCCCTTCTTCATTGATGTGATTGCATGATTCACTTCTTCAGTTAAAATTTTGGGAAATTCAGATGTTATAGAAGTTGAAGAAGATATTTTTATTATTATTTATTGCTATATAATTTTTGATAAAACTCTTACCCACATTTTATGATGTCTTGTCTTTTTTATTAATAATTCCTTCATTTTTTCTTATTGCAGAAATGTTTCCTACCAATACCAAGATATTGTTTTACACTTTTATGATGTTTATCACTTCCTCAGTTGAATTTATTAAAAATTTTACAATCTTGAAATAAACTTTTTTTATTAGACAAAATATAATCCAATTCTTATGTACATTTATTTACATGCTTTCATACTCATTTCCATTTAGCATTTTTCTCAAAAAAAGAATTCGTAATATAAAGTTGTTGTTTTTTCCTGCTAATTCCACATGTATACATTATCTTTCATTTTTCTCACCATAATCAAATTAACTCACATTAATTTCATCTTTCAAATGCTTTCCAATTTTTTCATTAAAATCTTCAATGACAATTTTAAATTGTTGTTTGGTCCAATCAAAAGAATTTTGTACATCTATATTGTTATGGTGTAAAAGAAAGGAGTTAATATGGGGAAATGGCAAACCATCATCACCCCACATTCCCAAATATAAATACAGAAATTATAAATAAACAAAGGAAATGAGCATGTGTTAAAACATAAAAGCATGAGAGTTTGACTATCAACATTGAACTAAAGTAAATATATTTATGATCATCATCAATGCTCTATCCATAAAGGATCATGAGTATACAGGCCAACTATAAACTCAATTTTAAAATTAAAAAAATAAAATGCAGTAAATCGACTTTAAGGTAATTTTGTGCCATTTAGAGAACTATCTGGATGTCCACCCACAAACATAAATACACACACATATACATATAAACCAACTGTTATTACTTAGATGTGCTTGGAAAGCAAGGATCCTAGGGACCATGATGGTAAACAAGAGAAAGTACCAACATATAATATTTTAAATGTATTTAGTATTAAATAAATCCACTGGATTAACATTAAACAATGATATATAAATTTATCAATTAGAAACAATAACAATAAAGTCAACTTAAAGGTATGCCAAGCATGCTATTAATATAAATACATCATTCTGATTTTGATTCATAGATTGAAAAATAATAAACTACATAGGTAGCATTGTCTATAATTTTCAGATATACAAATTGTAAAAAAAGTATTAAATAATCATATACATATATGCACACATGTGCATGTCTAAAAATATTAAATATTCTACATATTAACATACCAATAAAAGCTATTCTATTATAATAAATAAGTGCATGTTTACACACTGATAAGCCAATCCAGCACATTTTAAAACATACAAATAGTACTTTATTTGTTAATATTTATCAATATTATTCTATCATTAAATAACAAACTTATACATTAAAACAGGCAAAACTCTGCATACAGTAGTGCATCTCAGTGCCAACCAGAATAATCAATGGATGCCAGAAGGATTGTGCATAAAATTCTTATCTAGCACCTAATTATCCAATATCCCCAGGCTAGTTTCTGGCTTGTGGCCTTCATCAGTGAGAAGCTTTGAATTTGAGAGCACTGAACTTATATCTTAGGATCTAATGCAACCCTCCAGCAGCCACCCTTTATCTCTCCTTTACTACAAAACTATGAGAATAAAATTAAAAACACAATAATATTTTTAATCTAAGCTTAATGACTTATATAGTCATGTAGTTCTGAACCCAGTTCAGCACTCATGCATTTTGGTGTCTTTGGCTCTTTAACAACTATAGTCACCACTATCCTATTAGGCAGGATTGGTGTTAAACTACTAAACATCACATGATCACTCTTTTTTATGCTAGTACATTACTGTTATTAATACAGGCAAAACTCTCCATACAGTAGTGCCACTCAGTGTCAACCAGAGTAATTAATGGATGCCAGAAGGTTTATGCTTTAATAACAGTAATGCGCTATCTTAAGAAATAGTGATCTTGCAATGTTTAATGATTTAACACCAATCCTGCATAATAGGATAGTGTGGCTATAATTGTTAATAAGCCAATGAACTGGGTTCAAACCCATATTACTATATAAGCTATTGATCTTAGATTGAAAATATTGTGTTTTCAATTTTATTCTTATAGTTTTTTTAGTAAAATAGAGATAAAATATGGCTGCCAGAGGGTTGCATTAGATCCTAAGTTCTAGGCACAGTGCTCTTAGATCCAAATCTTCTCACTGACAAAGACCAAAAGCCAGAAACTAGTCTGGAGATATTGGATGAGTAGGCATTAGATAGGGATTTTATGCACAAGCGTTCTGGCATCCATTGATTACTCTGGTTGGCACTGAGTGACACTACTGTATGGAGAGTTTTGCTGTTTTAATAACAGTAATGTGCTAGCATGAGAAATAGTGATCATGTGATCTTTAGTGGTTTAAAACTTATATAAAATAAGTGCAAACACAAGTGCTTATTTTAATACAAAGTAAAATATTTTCATTACCAAATCTAACAAGCTTTCATTGATAAGTGTTGCAAGAGAAAGCATTTAAAAATCTCTATCTAGAATAATTCCTATCCTGCAACTGGCTTCAAACTTTTGGCTCACCTCAGTGAGTTACTGTGACATTCCAATGCACAAATATTATGATTGCCAAAAAAACCATTTTACCTATGTAACCTTCCCTTCTGGTTCTTCCAACACACCTCTACATTATCCTACATTCTCAAATTATTCTTTGCTATACTTTATTATTGTTATGCTTGATTGTTTATTATTGAGCTAGTATAGCAGAGGGTAAATAGAGAATATAGGGTAAGGTAGAGATGTGTTGGAAGAACCAGAAGGGAAGGTTACAGTATATATGCACAAACACTATTATGCTGTTATATACAATGAGACATTACCATCTAATTATAACAATCTTATAGTATGTCTATATTGTATTGTCAAAATGCAACTATATATATTAAATGAATATAAATAAAAGAATAACCTTCGAAAATAACCATAAAGTGTAATTAAAATGTGGAAAGAAACAATAATAATGTATATATGGTGATAGATTTTAATAGCCTTAAAATTACTATAATTAAGATAACTTCAAAATTTTTATTGGCTTATTACTATTACTATTATTATTATTAAAATAAACAAACAATTTACACTTTGTGGCTAATTGTTCTAAATCAAAATATATAAAATGTGCTAACATGCACAAGCACACAAAGCTAAAAACAAATAAAGAAAAGTATATATTATTTTATTTTAATATATATATATATATATATATATATATATATATATATATATATATATATATATATATATATATATATATAATCAAATGGCTAAGTGCTCTCAAGGGTCAAAGCCCTCATAGTCATAGTAGTTTTGTAAAAATATAAAAAATTGATTAGGAACAATGTAAATTTATGCAAATGAAATGATTATGCATTTCATTTCTTGGATATTTTGTAGCAAGAGTCTTTTCTATTTATGGCATCACCATCTCTAGAGATAAAGTAAGCCTCTTTTATTTTTCTTTTAAGATCATGTCACCCTCTGCAAACCACTACTGGATTTCCAGGTTGGCAATTATGACCAGCTGAAGTGTGGTGTGTGCAAAAACTGATCTTTAAGCAGTGTCCACCAGTGCTTTATTGTAGAAGTAAGTGGGTTGGGATAGCTTAGTGAACAGAGAGGCCCTGGTCTCACCATAATATGATGATTTACAATATTTTTCAGAGCAGGCAATATTATAGACCACTTGAGGTGTCAGCGAGGGTGGTAGGCTGTCCTTACTGTTATTGATTAGTATTTTGGAGTTAGGAGGTTACCATATAAAGAAAATGTATGTAAATCCTAGATGTTTTGCTCTATTTTAATAGCATTTGAACATTTTATAAAATTTAAAAAAATTGCAGTTTTATATTTAATTTAAAAAAAAAACCAAGTCCATCCTAAAGTGAACTATTAAAAGAAGTAATTCACTGACAAAATACATAATATTATTAACATGCTAATATAGGTAGTTAAAATAAATAAAGCAAGATAATGTATACATAATGTTAAAAATACTTACAATAATGGCATAAAAATTTTAATGTAAAATTTGAATCTGTATGTACATGTACAAATATTTATGTTTTTTTGATATATTTAAAATTTAAAGGATTACTATTTTAAAATATTTAGAAAAAAATACTATTTCTAATAAAATGCAATTTACCGTGAAAACAATTATAAATGAAATAGCTGAAATACACAGGCTTATATATACCTGTGTCTATATATGTAATAGACAGGGTATGAGCACAGACCTTCACATGACCCACCACTCTCCACACTATCTCATAACACTGATACACCTGAACACATATATGTTGAAAAGATAAATAATCACCAATATACGTATTTCATGCTAAACCAGCAATCATCAGTTGGTCCAGATTACCATCTCTACACATATATGCTACAAGTGCTCAGATATATATTAAGATAGCAAATTCTCCTACTTTAATGGACAGGCTTCAATCTACTCCACACTCCAACTCTTCAACTGTCCATCCAATTGAAAATCTGATGATGGAACGCTCAAAGGCCACCCTTACCCTAACATTATGATTTGTACATTTAATTTTATAGAAGTATATAATATTGTAGATGAATATATTTTAAAATATTATTTGTAACTTTGAAATGGGTTATTGTAATTGGCACTATATTTTTTTCAAAACTTCAAAAAGTTGTGTACAATGATATATTGTTATGGCAACATTATAAAACATTCACATAAAATGCCAAAGGAGTTAAAAATTTGAGTAAAGATGACAATGAAAGTAATCGTATGGTTAAAACTTATGATTATTTGTTCGTGAGAAGAACCTTTCTCTGTTGTCTGCAGGAAAACTTCATGAATCTTAGCATCATTAACTATGATGACGGAGTAGTAAATTTGATAATCTTTGTCCATGTGGCAAAAGGATATCTCTAAAGTGTCCAAATGTATAAAAAACATTAGGAAAATATTCATCATGATAAAATGCATAACCATATGCAAATTTTAAAGATGCATTTAACCATATGCAAATTTTAAAGATTTTATGGCAATAGAAAAGTTTTAAACTATTTTGGAATGTTAATATTTCAAAAACCATCACCACTATAAGTTATTGTATAGACATCTGCACATTGAAAATTTGCTTTAAACCAGTTTTAAAACTAATGGTGTTGTCTTGCATTGGTGATCGAGAGGTCAGCGCGACTGCCTTGCACTTACAGGCAGTTGCCCGGGTTGCGTGTTCGCGTCCCGGCCGATGCTATGACCCTTAAAAAAAAACTAATGGTGTTTCTCTTTGTATTTTTTTTTTAAAGCTACAATTATTGAATGTCCCAGTGAATTATTAATTGTCTCTCCGTACCTTTAGAAAAAAAGAAAAACAATGAGCGAATATTTAAAATTTACTATTAATGTATTTTATTCAAAAATAAATTTCTTCATCATTTATTATTTTAAAGAATTAATTCTTACTCCATCCTCTGTATTTATTATTAAAATCTCCAAAGATTTTAATCATTTTAAGAAACGTTTTAAAAAAACTGCATCTGGAGAAAGTATTGGAACTGTTAAAGACTTTAAGTGAACTTTTAAGTTATAAAGAATATTTGATTTATTTATTATTATATATAGTTGATTTGTTGAAATAAATTTCTCACAAAAATAAAAGCATGAGTAAAAAGGATTATACAAGTAGTATAATTTAAATTATATTAGTTTAATATTGATGATTTTGTGTGTGTAATGTGTTTTTGAAGAGAGATTATTAATAATTACTATTAGCCATAATTAAAACAGGCAAAACTCACTATACGTATTGCCACACACAGCATGCTAGAGTAATCAATGGATGCCAGAAGACTTGTGCATAAAATCCCTATCTAGTGCCTTACGCATCCAATATCCCCAGACTAGTTTCTGGCTTGTGGCCTTTATCAGTGAGAAGCCTTGGATCTGAGTGTACTTGTGTATAACAACAGTTATACCCAAGCATAAGAAGTGGTGGTCATGTGATGTTTATAAGCCATAATCTCTTATGTTTAGCCTTTGTTATTAAGATTAAATGCTATAAAGTATCTAAAGAATAAGTGTAAATAATTATATTTATATACTTTAAAATATTTTATAAGAGTTATCTATGTGTTTTTAAATATAGGTACTTAAAAGATTATATAAAGAATAATTTGTTTACTTATATTATGTTTGTAGCAGAAAGATTAATGTATAATTACTATTGTTGTTTAGTTGAGAGAAGCTTTAAACATAATGCTTTATTGTCTTTTTATTCATAAGCGTTAACTTAGATTAGCATTTTATATATTCCCACATGTACATAGAGAAGCTATGGAAGGGAGTGTCACACCTTTAAAGGGCTATACTATACAAGGTAAACATTATCTATTTTAAAAAAATAATTAAAGCTTATTTCAGAAAGATACTTAGTTGAGGCACTGATTGAACTATTATACAGAAGGATCAGATAAAACATCATTTCCTTTTGTTATTTAATAATTATTAATACTTAAGTTTTGTTTATCTTTTGCTCAACAACTTTCTTTAAAAATTTGTTTTCTTCCATTACATATAAAAATATACGCCCGTAAAATTTATGAATAAAAGAGAAATTGGGATCAAATTCCTATAAGTTAAAAATTGTTTACTTCTGGAGTGCTAAAAAATTTAATTTATTACTATTATAATTATATTTTATTTTATATATTTATTTTTTGCTAATAAATTGACTTTATATTTATTAAATTACCTAGCTTTAGACTTTGATTATTTTGACCATAACTAATAAATAAATATAGTCATAATCATTGCTGTACTAGTAGTAGTAGTAGTAGTGATAGTAGTAACAGTAGTAGTAATCATAGTCAGGGTTGCAGTGATAGAAGTAGTGGTGGTTGTAGTAATGGTAGTAGTGATGATGGTTATGGTGGTAATGGTGGTGATTGCTGGTAGTAGTAGTTGTGGTAGTAATAGTCATAATAGGCATAATAGAAGTAGTCATAGTCAAAATCATTATAGTAGTCATTGTAAAAGTTATAGTGGTAGTAGCCATATTAATAGTAGTCATAGTAATAGTAGCAGTTATTGTAGTAGTAGTAGCCATCATAGTAGCAGTAGCAATAGAAGTAACAGTAGTAGCAAGTTGTGGTAGTAATGGTAGAAATAGTTGGTGATGGTAGCGGTGACACAAGTAGTAGTGGTAATAGTGGTAGTAGTAATAATAGTAATATTAGTAGTAGGAGTAATAGTAGTAGCTCATCTCTCTTGCAAAGATGGTGTAATATATCTCAGAAAGTATAAAATCAGCAAACAAAAACAGGATCGAAAAATTTAAATGTCAACAATGTATTGTAAATCTATATATTTTCAGCTTTAAGTTATATGACTGAGTGTATGACATTCAGTTTACATTAATCTTTAATTTTGTTTCAAATAAATACTTATTAGCTGTAAATTCAACATAACATCTTTTTAAAAAAAACTTTGTAATATCTCACTGTAGCCCAAAAATTAACTTTAACTATTATAACAGTAACAGTAGCAATAATAGCAGTATCAGCTGCAGTAGTAATAGTAGTAGCAGTAGCATCAGTAGTAGAAGCAGTAACAAGAAGCAACAGTAGCAGCAGTAGTAAAAACAGCAGGGGGAGCAGCAGCTGGAGTAGCAGCAGGAGTAGCAGGAGGAGCAGTAGGAGCAGGAGGAGCATCAGAAGCAGTAATAACAGTAGCAGTAGTAGTAGCAATAGCAGTATAAGCATCAGTACCCATAATAGTAATAATAGTAGTAGTATGTGTTTATTTAAAGGTACATTATTTTTTAAAGTAAAGTTACTTAAATTTATCTCTAATAGTATCACACATAAATTAAATAGAATAAAATATCCTTTGTTTTTTAGCCTTATTAAGAAGATATTTTTAATGATAGAGTTCAAAAGAGTTTTATCTTAAACTCTAAGAGAACTTTAAATTTGACATATGGATTGTGAAAATAACAGTGACTATGTTAATCATACATATCAACATTATTAGATTAATTTATTTTTATTTACAAATACACAGTTATATTATGATTTCAATAATCCTGAGATATTATTATTAATATTTATTAATACACATATATATTATTTTCATAATATTTAAACATTCGGTTTCCGTTAAAGAGTCTGACCATAATGATTATCATCTTAATACAGATTAAACTCACATTTGGACAGTCATAAATGGGTAAGCTAGATTATTATAGTTATTATCTGTATTCTATCAGTTACAATATTGGAAAAAATGGCCTCATAAAAATAAAAAAAGATTCAAAAGACAAACGTCAATGCTAATGTTTATTTTTTATATATATTGCAATTAATAGGATGTGTTTGGGAAAGCAAGTGATGAATTACTAATAATGAAGCATTAGTACATTAATAAAATAAATGCTGTAGTATAGCAATGAGGTAAATTTTGAGGGTATAAAATTTGTCACACAAATAAATACACATGCATACGCTTGTGATAAAATCTGACACTTCGCAACAATGTTGCCAAATTGCACTTGTATATATATATATATAATATCCATATAGGAAAATATTGTGTCAGGATCATAATTTATTATTATGATAAAATGCTAGTTTCGGGAATAATGGAGCAAAAAAAAATCCTCTACTAATATGGACTTGTTCCAAAATCAAAAGAGCAGACAAAATATGTGAAAAAATAGAAACAATGGAAAATTATAAAAAGGAATGGAATTTTCTAAAATAATATTTAATTTTTAAATCTATCTTCGAACGTTGTTTTTTATTTCATATGTCAAATGCATTGACCTGGAAGCGAACCCGGGCCAGCTGCTTGGAAGGCAGCTATGCTAACCACTAGCCTACCAACTCTTGAGATCTGCTAAATTAAAAATTACAACAATTTCAAATGCTTTTATACAACTTTCCTATTTCCAATTAAAAATGAGTACACACTAGAATAAAATTTAGAGAGAGATGTTTCCTATAACTACAATGAAAAATAAATCTACATAAACAGAGTAATCAATAAACACTAGTGTCTATATAAACAAATTTCTACAACTGATTTCTGATGAGTTGTTCTTTCTGATCAGTTAAAACTAGGCTTATAAATAGCAATAACAATATAAAAATCTATTTATACTCTCATCTAATAATCAATAAATTAAATTGTTTTATAATTGTAAAAGAAAAATCAACATTTTTAATGAATGTCTACTTTGTTATCAAACTTATCTTTATTGATTTCATATAAAAATCATATATCTTTATACATCAACTAGGTTTTTTATAATTTAAGTTTTGTTGATTAGGAGAAAATAATACTTTATAACAAACATCATTTCCAAATTGTTACTTTTTCATTTACCATTGTCAAGCTTCCTCCACTCACAACTTTGACGCCATCCATTTCTGACAAATATACTAATGATTATTACTAATCATTTTCGAAACTAGAGATTATCTCTAGCACAGATATAAACTTTAAACCTCAGTCAAAGATTAATATATCTATTTATTTATATGAATTTAAAAAGAATGGGGAAGTATGGAGGTGTTTATTATTTCTATAAAATCATTTCCAAACTTCAAAAATAATCAAACGTTTAGACTATTATACACTAATAAAATGTTATTTAACACATTGACTTAAAAAATATAAAGCAAAAAAGTGAAAAAATAATATAAAAAAACACGTAGTAGGTTTTTTTTTAAGTTTACATCTTGCAATTAATTTTAATGAAATACGAGTACCTGAGAGTAATATATATATATATAATTGTTTTATACATATATATATATATTGTCTATACTAAAGTTAATGTAATTATAAGAGACTTGAACTCAGATTTTCGCACTCAATCTCTTCAATCCATCTTATAGAACTGATACATATGACTACATACATGTAAAAAAGATAAATTATCTTTTATCATTGATCTCTTATATATATATATATGTTGTCATGTGAATCAATTGTATAAGATGGATTGGATAGCTGTGGGAAGTGTGAAAGTCTGAGTTCAAGTCCTTTATAATTATATATATATATATATATGTATATGTGTGTGTAAGTGAGTGTTTACTTTATATCTCAAAAATTAAACATATGGTAGATTATTATGTAAAAAAGCAATTCAAATAATTGCCAAAATTGACTTCGACATCATACATGTAAGTAACATATTTGTGTGTGTTAATTTATTTAACAGTTATTATGAAAAAAAAACATCTTTAGGCATATTTGTCTGAATTTTTGCATGCAATTATATATTAAACTGTTTCATTTATCTAGTTTAACTGTTAAATATTTTTGTGGACTTGGAAAAATATATATCAGTGAAACTAGCCTCCTTATCAAAATTTTTTAAAAATAAGTTATCAAATATAAAGAAATTAAAACCACCAGTTGTGTCCAAAATAGTAGACCATATAAGTTATAAAAAACAAAGGTTTCATTGACAACATATAAGCATATTGAGCAGAAAAGAAAAAGCAAAAAAATAAATAAATAAAATTAAAAAAGTTTCTCCTATAACAATGACAAATAACCTTTAAAATAACCACCATGCCTACCAATAATATTTGAAAACAATTAATTCTCACTCTTAAAAAGAAAAAAAATGATGAAATCATGGGGACCACATAGATAATTGCATAAATTTTCCCAATGATTTTTATCTGTGGTAAAATGAGTGATCTCATTGATTAGAATATCACCTTATATTTCTTTATTACAAATATAAAGATTACAAGTTTGATTTTCATTCTCAGCAACACCTGAAGAAGAGAGGAGAACATGTATAGGTAAGCCAAGCATGAAGATGCTGATATAGGATGGCACTAAAATGATGCAAAATTGAGAATACATTTTATTATGTTATGAATATTAATTAATGCAACATCATTCATTACTTCTACAAAATAAGGAAATATAAGTATATTAAAATAAACAATCACTTTTTAAAATGTAATTTGACAATTGTAATTTCCTACCATTTGCTATTCTCTTATGATATTCTCTGTTATGCTTATTTATATTGGGCTTACATGATCCATATTTCATATCACATTGTCTATGTGATGCAAAAATGGAATTTTCCATTTTACTATTAGTATCCATGCCATATATATTTTGTAATGTTTTATGTTTGGATTTATGCCTTATATTACATACTATAATGTGTTAGTTAATCAAACTATATAAAAGAAACATATTTCATTCATGTATGAGTGCGAACATTTCTAAAACATAGTTATATTTTCTGATTAACTCAACACAATATTTATTACAATTTGAATTGTGGATGGAGTTAATTTTTTATTTTGAGCAGATTCATAATAAATAATTAAATTTAATTTTTTTTTAAAATTTCCCCAGGATTAACTATTAAACAAGCATATAGACAAAGGTAATTTATACTGTTCTCTAAAATTAATAATATTTTTACTAATAAAATCTAAATAACTAAAATTAAAAATGCACAATGAAAAGTTGATATTAATGTTAAATATTTTATTAAGACAAATTAAAATATTTAAATGATGAATTGTAAATTACTAATAAATTGGAAAGCACATACACATGCTCATCTAGATAATAACATACAACAAATAAATAAAGTTCTTGTTACAATTTTCTTCTAAGAATCCATGGAAAATATGAATGTCTCTTTATTGGTATTTGAAATTTGTAGTTAAAGTTTGCAAACTTTCAATTTGTCACAAGTTTTGGTTTGAATCCTATGTGTATGTTCTTGGGATTACAGAAACCATTGATTATTATATCATACATGTTTTTCTGGGATGAAAAAGCTCATTGGTAAGTTAACTTTAATTTTTGTATTTATAAATTTATTAAGCATGTATACATTACGTAAGTAATATATTAAAGCTGTGAACCTCAAGAGTATGTGCCTAAAAATGTGAAGATAGGGACCTCTACAGGTTTGTAGTTGTCCATATCTTAGCATTTTTAGGTGCATACTCTTGAGGTTCACAGCCTTAATGTAATATTACTTTAATTTCTGTCAATATTTTCACATTTCGTCAGGTGCAAGGTATGACTAGATACCCTCTTTATGACAAGAGGTGTCTGCAAAACACTACAGTTTGTATTTACACCTGATGCATTGGTTCAGCAAATAAATATTCTTAAATTTTTATTATGATTTAGAGAACAAGGCAGCCACAATTAAGCCCCATCCTCTCATCCATGCAGGGTGCAGGAAACTTTTTGCAAAAAAATCCCATTTGCAGTTTTCCTGCCTCTTTTATAACCTAGGGTCTCTTTCTGGGTATTTTAAATCTCTTGTTTAATATAACTTTTTTAAAAAAAAAATGATCAGGTGTTTTTTTCAGTGCCTTCCTAATTATTTCTCTATTTTGAAAAAATCAAATTAGTTTGAATTTAATTTATATAGTTTTAATTTTTTCCCTTTACTTTCTGTTTTACAGTATCTCAAATGACTTGTGGTCTAGATTTAGCTGTATATTTCTTCATATTTTTTGAATGACAATTTTTTTGCTACTTTTTAAAAAGAAATGTGTTGTAACTAATGGCAACAATAATAAGTAGCAAACTAATTTCATTAAAATTAAAAAATCTCTTAACTGAATCTACCTAAACAAAATAAATTTTATTTCATTTTTGGCTATATTTTTAAATTTTTTATACAAATCATTTATCATTAAATAATCTTGATAAAAATATAAAATTTATAATGTTAATTATATATCTTTGGACTTCTATGAGATATTCCCATTATAGTGTGAATGCTACTAAATTGTGTTGTAAACATCGTGATTTAATTGAAAAACCATCTCAAAATGGTATTTAAATGCTCTCATTCATAATAATAATAATAATATAAAATATAGCTCTGCAAGGCAAGGCATTAATTACATAACTTTTTTGTATTATTAAAATTAAAAAATGATATTCACAACTGAAGTTTTGATGCTAATATAGCAGCACTTGCAAATAGCAAGGATGCAATTAATAAAATATTGACAACATTTGTAAGAAGCTTAATATAAACATAAAAATAAAACTTAAATCAAAATAAATTGATGAAAGAAACAATCTAACTATAAACATTGGATAACATGTCATAGAATACTAGAAATTGTAAGGAGAATTACAATGGGTGAACTGATTTATATTAATGATTGGATCCCAAATAAAAGTTTAATAAATTGATGTTTTAAATGTAGTTTATACATACACCCCCCCACACACATAAAAGGTAAAAAAAAAAGATTTAAAATTTTAAAGGTATAATACAAATATAATGTCTATACTAAACATAATGTAATTTTATGAGATTTGGACTCTTCAGTGTATTTAAAATGGACATATTAAAATCCTATACATGAGGGGACAGAGTGACTTAAGGACAACATGGGTATGACAATAATATTGGCATGACAATAATATTGTCATCAGCAAAGGTTTTGAGAGTTCCATCATCAGATTTTCTATGATCTGGATGAGTGAAGAGTTGCAGAGTGGAAAATATTGGAACCTGTTCAGTAAAGTTTGGAGATTTGCTGTCTTAATATAAACTGAGCACTGATTATATATATAAATATTTATGGGAGATGATGACTTAGACCAACTGCTGATAGTGGTTTAGTATGAAATAGGTATATTGGAGATCATTTATCTTTGTCACATGTATGTGGTCATGTGTATCAGTTATATAAGATGGAGTGGATAGCTATAGAGAGCTTAAAAGTCTGAGTTCAAATCTCATACAAAATTTAACAATAATAAAGTAAGTAAATTGAAAAGATATTGTTAGTAAAGTAAAAATATTGACACCCCCCCCTTAAAATATAAAGATAATAATGTAATAAAATTACGAAAAAGAGCTTAATTGGATATATAGTTAGAAATTTTTGATAAAACTAAAAGATATGAGGAAAAGAGATACATAAAAGAAGGTTGATTGACGATTTTCAGAAGTACATTTAGTTATAAGTTTTAAGAAACATGTTAGAAAAAAAAAATGCCTATTTTGATATAGATATTTTGAAGATGATGGTAATGGTAGAGACTTTTAAATAAATATGTATGTGATTTTCAAGCATTGGTGGTCGAGAGGTCAACAAAGATGTCTTACAAGCAGTTGTCCCGGGTTAGCGGGTTCGCTTCCCGGCCGATGCTATGACACACGAAAAAGAAAAAAAAATACTCATAATAGAGCAATAAAAAATTATTTTTTCTTTTTAAAATTCATAATGCATTTACTATTTTCAGCGTATTCCAAGCTTCTTTTAGTCATCTACTTTACATAAAAATATATTTGAAATATCTTGACGTAAGATATAAAATTAGCAAATTGTAAAGATATTGACATCTTTTATCCAAAGCTATTATAAATAGTTCTTTATTTATTATGTTCTCAGTTACTTGAGATATCTAGTAAGAATATCTCAATTTGACAGGTTGAACACAATAGACAAAAAATGGGATGTATTTTCTTAGCTTTCACAGTTGTTGAATAACATAAAAATCTTTTTCTTAATGTTTAATTTTCAGCTCTGGTTGAAACAAAAAGATTTTTGCAAATGTGAAAGAAATCAAAATAATCATTGACAAAATAACGGTCATAATTTTAAAGTCCATAACTTAATGCTTCGACTCTCTTTTAGAGCAGAAATAAAAATCCAGAAAAAAAATATACATATAATACGTGCATAAGTCATGCACATGTGTAATATTTAAAATAAATGGCATAATTCAATGTTCGCGGTAAATGAATAAATTTTAAATACTAAACCAGATAAGTGTGTATTTTCTTTATCTGAAATCAGCTATTTGTTTTCCTGGCAAATATTTCTTTTTCTACACTTCACAGGAAAAGGAAAATGAGAATCACTCTCACTTTCAATAATATCATCCAACTGTTTTTACAGAAATGGAAAAAAAAAGCCATTTCCAGCTTTTCCTTCTTACGAACCAATAGGCAAACAGTTTGTCTATAAAAAAAATAACAGCTCGTAAATTGAATCATGGGTAAATTGTAAAAGTTGATAAAAAAAATACTACTTTTAGAAAGTAACAAAAACATATAATAAATAGCAATGTTAAATGCAGTCATAAACCAAGTGTTATAAAGTGTAAGTTTATTTTAAAAAATAATTATAGCTTGCATGCTAGAAAGTTTCTAGAGAAGTCATACAAAAAGAAAAGTACTGATCTTTTAGATAGACAATTAGCTTATTGATGAGCTAAGGAATACTTGAACTTGAAAAAAGAACTAACTATCAACCTGACTTGAAGGTTCTCCCAATCTGAGCAGATTTCAGATTCATAATCCAAAAGAAGAAAAGCATAAAGATACACAAAATGTAATAATGAAAAATAGTATTATTATAAATTAACTATCAGTAAATAATATGAGTAAAACTCAGGACTAAAAAAAAATAATTGAATATATGTATATTTATATATTTATTCTTATATACTCCAATGAATATAAACTATTCTATTTACAAAACTATTAAAAGTAATACTAATAAAAACAATATATATATAAATACCTTTGTACATTTAGATTTTAGAATAATGCTAATATTACATTATTGTAATTTGGTAATGAAGCACTATAATCAAGTAGGAATCTTTAATATTAGTTAATTGAAATGCATTAATGTTCATTTTTTAACATGCTAAGCTTTAAAGTTTAGAATTGTAATTCAACTATAAAATTACTGTTAAAATTTTTAAAGAATAAATAATATTTTTATATATAATAGAGTTCATTAGCAATGACATACTTTTTTCCTTTTTCTTTTTTCTCTTTCTCTCTCTCACTCTAGTTTTCTTTCTTCTTATTTATCTATCTACCCATCCACCTATTTACTATCTATTTATTTCTCTCTATCCCTCCCTCATATATTGGGATACATGCAATGGTTAGCTATTATATAAGAAATTATTCAAACCGAAGTCAGTCTCCGACAATGCACTATTTCTGTAATGTTATAAATTTCCATGCATATGCCCACTGGTAAGTATTTAAAAAACTTAAGTGAATCATTTAAGTTTAGAGTGTACATTCTATATACACCAACTCTTACATACTTAAATCAGGGCTTGAGTCTATTGTGTGCCTGATGTTATAATCAAATATTCAATTGTACAAATCTATTTAACCCATCACAGGAGAAAGACAGGATCTCATTTTTAACCACCTACAATTAGAAAAACATGACCTATAAATGTAAATATATTATTATAAAGTGCTGATAACTTTGAAATTATTCAAACAGAAATTAATCTCCGATAATGCACTATTTCTTAAATGTCATAAATTTCCATGCACTAGCCCGCCAGTAAGAGTTTAAAAACTGAAGTGAATCACTTAAGTTTAGAGCATACATTCTATATACACCAACTCTTACAGACCATGCTTAAATCAGGGCTTGTGTCTTTTTCTGTGATGGCTTAAATAGATTTTTACAATCAAATATTTGATTATAACATCAGGCACAACAATAGTCTCAACCTCTGATTTAAGCATGGTCTGTAAGAGTTGATAAATATAGAATGTACACTCTAAACTTAAGTGATTTTACTTAAGTTTTTTAAATTCTTACCCATGGGTGAGTGTGTGGAAATGTATAACATTTAAGAAATAGCACATTATCAGAAATTGACTTCCATTTGAATAATTTCAAAGTTTTCAGGGCTTTATAATAATAGATTTACTATTAGAAAAAAAACATCATACAAACTACAACAAATCCAATTAAGAAACAGAAATCAATAGCTGCAACAAAATTTCATTACAAATAAAATCTTGAGAATTTTATTCAAATATACATGACTGAGGGTAATAGCAGCTTTTTCTAAACCAATGGGTCTGGGATAAGATTATTCCAGATAGAGATTTTAAATATTTTCTCTTACCACACTTATTAATAAGATGTGATGTATTATGGCTTCTCCTTAAACAAAGTCAAGAATATCTCAGCAATTATGCCCAGATAAACCTGTTAGCCACTTTATTTTACACCCCCCACTCTAAAACTACCAATAACCTGCTCTATCCCATTTCCACAACATAATCTTTGCCAACTTTATAACCTTTATATCTAAATCCCCCTTATCTTTTCCCAAACCCAGCATAAAAACCAATAATTCACTTTCTGTATAATCACTCTTTTCATATTTATTTTTCCACAACTTCATTATATGTACCCTTTCTGTTTTCAAACAGTTACATTCAATTAACAAATGCCTAATATTTTCTATACCTTCCTTACATAATTTACAAAATAAATCAGCCATATTTTTCCATTTATATGTATATTTTTTTGTAGCTAAAGATCCCGTTCGAGCCTTAAACAATAAACTACTTTCCTTACTATTATCATATATTAACTCACACCTAATATTCTGTTTATATATATATGTGTGTGTGTGTGTGTATGTATATATAATATAACATATATATATATATATATATTTAAACTCTTTTTACTCTCCATACTATTTCTCCATCTCTCTAACTCCCTAGACTTTATTAATAAATTTATTCTTTTATCCCATTCCTTACTACTATAACACTCGATAATCCTCTTAACACAATCATCCCATCTTTTGTACAAATATATTGATATAAATTCTTTATCCAAATCTTTTGCATACTGCATTACCTTTCTCACCCATCTTGTTACCGGCCCTTTACTCATAACCTAATTAAATACTATTTTAGCTATTCTTTTATTATCCATAAACTGCAATCTACCAACCATTTTCATTTTACTTTTTGAATCTCTTATATGAAAACTTGACCATCCCATTTCTCCTTGATTGAGCTATTAGTGTGCTCTCTATATTCCATTTTTGTAAATGCAAGCTTTTTATAAAACAATGTCACGCTATATATGACTTGCTTTATTAATTATTAAATAAAGAAGTGTATTACTAGTAAAAACTAAATTCAAATTTATGTTAAGAGAATGACAATAAATAGAAATCACTGTCTGACATTTTTCAAAAAAAAACAACAACAAAACACACACACTCAAATAGGTTTAAAAAGATAATAATTTTTAAATTTATTTTGATTAATATTAAAATAATCAGTTTAACTTTATATATATAAATTTATTTCATTTCAATAAAATAAGAAACTGGGAAAAGAGTTTTCTTAATTTGATGACATTTCTTTTTAATTTTTTTTTTTCATATATCATAGCATCGGCCGGGAGGTGAACCCGCAATAACTGTCTGCAACCAACAGCCTCATGGCTAATAAGTTTTTTTTTTATTTGGTATAATAAAAATACTAATATTTCATTTAATGTGCATATTATTTATATATTAGATTTTGAATTTAGAAATTAAAAAAATATAGAAAATTATTGTTACAAAATTTTAGCTTTTGAAAAATGAGATCAAAATTAAACTGTAAATGAAATATGCTACAAATAAATTTTTAATAATTTATTCTGTTATAAATGCAACCTTAAGTTGTTTTTTATGAGAAACATTGATAATTAAAGTGAAAGTGCTGTAAAAAGGTTTTCAAAAATAATTTATTTAATTTAACTCTCACATAAATACAAAAGCTAAGGATGACAATAGCATTTCTTCCGTTTTCTCTTGCTGTCTTATGCTTCTGGTTTTGCATTCATTTAATGATAACTGGAATTAAAATAATATTGATTTAGTAGTTCAAAAAATATGAAGATGTCATTAGTTTACAGATTAAAGGTTTTCAAATGAGCTGAAAATCTATTCACAACATGCTGATTGGTATAATTGTTTTCAGGCTTTGGGCACAATTGCAAGACAACATAAAATCACCTTTTCATTATTATAAAAAAATAATTCAATAATTATATGTTTTCTGTTGTTAATTTAAATATTTATGATTATTTTTACAAAATATTTATATAATAATTATTTAAAAAGAAATATTTTCATGATTATACTGTAACGGAATAGCGTTACATAGGGTTTGAACCTAGGAAAGTTAAATATATATTGATGACGAAATAAATGACAGGTACAAAACTTTTTAACAAAGCGATCTTGTTTTAAGAATAAACGAGAAACAGCCGTGTCTAAAGCAGATCGCAGCTATACATGAGTACCTGTCAGATTTATTGAAATAAAATTAAAAGAGTTTTTATTTTTGAGGAATTAATTTATTATAATCATTATTTGTCAAGTTTGCTTTTTTTTGTCATTTCGTTTTAAAAGAAACAGGGAATGTTCGAGAACAAATTAGAAAATTTATTAAATCATTTTGAACAAAAGGGAAGGAAAAAAAAATAAGTAAATTAATTAATCTGTAATAGGTAAAAAAAAATTCCAAGCGATCTAAGATATTTTGAATGGGGGGCAATTAGTAGAGTCAAATTTAGAGAAGTTGAAACAATAAGCAGGATGTATGTTGGTAAAGTCTAGATAACAATCCAAATTTAGAAGCAGAGGTGATAAAAAGTGTACACTGCTATTGTACTACTTAGACTTCTGACTCCGGCTAAAACAATATGTAAGAAAAATGGAAAAACTAAATTAAATTCCCACGTGGTGCAAATGTCACAGAAACTATTAAATAAAGAGGATCCTTGATTAGCAAATAAGAACTAATGACTTATGAGTGCATGATAGAGATTGGAGGAAAAATTCAAGGTGTCACGGCGGGAAAGAGGAGAGAAGAAAAAGGCAAGACGGAACCGAAAAAGGACACTAAATTGAAAGTTGTTGAAGGCGAAATCAAGTTGAATTGTAGCGGAAAGTATTATTAATTTTTTTGCGGAGCTTCCGATTAAGTACTTGGACTTCCTAACCTACACTTGTGTAATATCGTAGCCGAAATGCGTTGCTGAATCCAAAATTCGCGGCTTGGCCGCCGAACCTTCGCACCTGGCACTGCTGATCGTCCTAGAATGCTCTCAACCTCGGAGAAAATGAACTCAAGGACCACACACACCCTGGAAGCCTCACCCAGAACCGACATGCGGAATTAATAAAATATCGCTCAGGATCCCATTACAGTCTTCTCGTCCCACAGGTAGTTATTTTTAACATTTGCTTACACATTCATGCACCAGATAAAATACTTTAAAGTGGAGAACGATTTACAAACATTAAGTATAAAATGATTAAATTGCTAATGACCAACCGAACCACTAAAGAACTCAACCAGTATAATATGTACAATTAATACTCAGCAAAGATCTATGTAAGTTAATATTCGCTTCCGTAATTGTGTTATCTAGACTTACTAAATTATATATCTGCATAATAATTTTATTTACCCAGTTTACAAATAAATCATTCACTTAATTAATGTTTCTTTTATTGATCGCTTGGAATTTCAAATTTATTTAACCAATGTTGAATGAGTGCGGGAGTGATCTATTTTATATAATTTGAATGGGTGCATTTAATATGTTAGTTAAGCGTTAAGTATATTTATAGCATTTATAATTGTCGTACCATTCTTAGGTTAAGGTTAAGTTTTGGGAGATTTATTCTGGGGGATATAGGGCGGGCCTAACCATGATAAAGGCATGTCAATAGTGTGTTAAGAGTAATGAGCGATATAGTTCGGAAATAGTGGCTGTGTTCATTTCTTGCTGTCCGCTGGAGCGATGCTTGGGCATGTTCTGTGATATAGTTGAGTGAGCGTGTGCACGTGCGTGGCGAGCTTGAAAAGGTTCTCCTGGCGCCTATTACTCGGATTCAATCTGAATCTAGGTATGAAACAAATAAAACGTGCGTGTATATGTGTTTGAAACTATTTTCACAAAACATTATGTAACCCCGGACGACAGAACACAGCGGGTTCGTAAAAAGGGAATCGTCAATAGAAAAGCCAGAAGGAGAACTAGTGTCCGCAGATATATAGACGAGGGTCCGGGTTACATTTGGCGCGTCAACGTGCGGCGAAACTGTTGTTTCAAAGGGCAGAACCGACGTGAAAATAACTGACGTTTCTAATAACGAAAGTCAATTTAAATAAAGAGACCCTGAGAAGGAAAGACGTTTAGCGACATAAATAAGGCGCTCGGAACAACAGAATAAATTATCTATTAAAGCGGGGGGGAAATTTTATAATCACTAAAAGTCAAATTATTAAACATTGCTTGAGAGAGTGGGAAGGGGATTTAGTTTTTTTGTCATTATTAAAATAATCAAGCAGTCGAATATACCTGATATTTGTAGAAAGCTGTGGAATAGCGGGATTCCGTGGAAGAAATATCGGAAGTAATTCATAAATTAATTTCTATATTAGCAAGTTAACCGCAAATAAATTTAATCAAAAAAAATATATATATATACATCGTTAAAAGACGCATTGTAATATTATTATATTCTTGCGCAAAGGAACGAACTGTAACCGGGATCTTGTTAGGAGTTGTGTGTTACTTAAAAATAAAAGGGACGTTGAGCGTAAACAACACATATATATAAATAACCACCGAAAAAAAAAATTATTATAAAAGATAAGTAAAGGATAGCGTATCTACATATGTAACGACGCGTGTAACAGTATATAGGTATAACCGCACATATACCGATAGCTACTGAATATAAATAAAGGGGAACAGTGGGAACTGGGATAATCTGAGCGATAGAAACTAAACTTGAGGGCTTACTGTGGGAATTTTAAGAGCAAGGAGCATCTGAAAATAGGACAAGACAGTCAGTGGGACCAGCGGAGTAGTAGGTGACGGGCCGTGGATTACTATAGCCGAATATAAATCGAATATTAAACAGGATGGAGGGAAAGTGGATTAAACTCGAACATTTTAAAGGAAAGGGAGACGAAAGCCCATGTCGACATGTGGAAAGTCTGAAGAGGTTGTTCTCTTGCGGGCAGTTTAGTGAAGAATCTAAGATAGCGATTGCATGCAGCCATATCCAAGGGGAAGCAGTGGAATGGTGGGAGGCGATGAAAGAGAAACCGGAAACGTTCGAAGAATACCAAAAAGCCATAATGGGAAGATATTGGGGACTAGCCCAACAAGAAAGGGAAAAGTGGGCAATCGAACAAAGCAAAAAGGAAGAAGATGAAACATACAGTACCTTCATACAGCGACAGGTGGCGAGATTAAGAAAAATAAATGAATATCAAATACCGGAAGAGCGACAAATCCGGATAGCGGGGCGCAACCTGCCCAGGGAGATTAGACAAGTCATTGAGGGGAAAACTGAGATAACACGAGTGTTGGAGATATTAGAGGCGGCCGAAAATGATGACTATTTTAGCAAAGAAGGGAATGATGGGATCAGGATAGCTAATATGGCACAAGATGAAGGGGGGAAGGACCTCGGAGAAAACAGGAGTGCCCAAAGATCGATGTGTCAATCCAAGGGGTTCATGTGAGGGCTCTGCTGGATACAGGAAGTCAGGTATCGGTAATGGCTCAGGAAATTTTTGACAGGATCGCCCAAGGGCAAACAGAAATGAAAATCTTGCCATTGAAAGGGACCCAGATTATACTGGCCAATGGGAAAAAGGCAAGAATACAGACCAAACAGGTGTGGGCGAATATAGCTATTGCAGGACAGGAATTCACCCAGATTGTGTTAATACTTGAGGGGCTGATACATGACTTGGTGTTAGGGTCTGATTTTATGAGAATGGCAAAGTGTAGCATTGATTATGGGACTGAACAAGCAAGAATCGGTAGAGTCACAATGCCTTTTGGGGAAACCATGGATAGAGAACCAGAAGGGCAGAGGAAGCTGCAATGTATCATGGTAAAAGGGGAGATTGAGAAAAGAGTTAATGAAATGACTGGGCCAGATAAAGGAGAGAGAGAGAGGATTCAAGGAATATTGGGGTCTTACGAGAGTGTTTTCTCGGACAAGCCGGGAGTAATCAAGGGGTACGAACACCGAATCCGGTTGAACACCAGCAACCCATATCAAACTAGGGCGTACCCAATCCCTTTCCAATACCGTAAGGAGATTGAAACCCAGCTGGAGCAGATGATAGAGTGGGGGGTTATTTCAAAGTGTACCTCGCCATACAACAACCCCATCTTAGCCGTAAAAAAGGGTGACGGATCGATACGATTGTGCCTCGATGCCAGACAACTGAACAAGGTGACAATTCCAGATACAAACGCTCCGCCCATCATGAGCGAACTGATGACAAGATTTCAGAACAAGCGAATCTTTTCCACGATGGACTTGACGAATAGCTACTGGCAGATGAGCCTCCACCCCGACGATCGAAAATACACCACATTCAAATATAACGGACGGGCGTACCAGTTTAATCGCGTGCCTTTTGGATTAAAGAATAGTGGTGCAGGCTTAGTGCAGTGCCTGGACCAAACCCTATCAGATGAAGTTAAGAAATTTGTCACAATGTACGTAGACGATATCATTATAGCGTCTGAAGACATAGAGGAGCATTGTCGGCACTTAGAAATGTTGCTCCATGAATGCGAACAGAAGGGAATAAAAATAAACCTAAAAAAAAGCCACTTTGCGACCCAGGAAGTCAAGTTCTTGGGACATATCATAAGCCAGGATGGAATACGGCCCAACCCTGAAAAGATCCAGGCCATCCAAGAATTCCCTGTTCCGAAGAAGAGAAAGGATATTAAAGCATTCCTCGGAATGTGCACCTTTTACAACAAATTTTATGAAAACTTCTCCCATGATATGGAACCCCTATTACAATTGTTAAGAAAGGAGCAAGCGTGGACATGGGATGAGAGACGGGAACGGAGTTTCCAGAGGGTGAAGGAAGGATTTTTAAAACAGACCATATTAGCATACCCAGACTTCGACCAGATATTTTGGGTACAGACGGACAGTAGCGACATTGGGCTAGGAGCCACGTTGTACCAAAAGGGACCGGACGGAGAACAGAGGGTGTTGGCATTCGTTAGCCGACTACTCAAAGATCCCGAACGAAGATACACTGTCACCGAACGAGAAGCCCTCGCCATAGTGTGGGCTTTCAAAAGGTTCCGACAGTACCTGGTCAGATCCAAAGTGAGAGTAATTACCGACCATCGGAGTCTGGAATTTCTGAATAAAAGTTTTTTGACAAATAATAGGTTAGTGAGGTGGAGCTTAACCCTGCAGGAGTTCCAATATGAAGTGGAATATTGTAAAGGGAAGGATAACGTGGTCGCGGACACACTGAGCCGTTACCCTGTGGGAACACAGCCAAATGCCGAGGCTGGGGAATTCGCGTACATAACCGCTACTACCAGGCGGAGCCGGGAGGGTGAGTTTAGTGCAAACAACATTCGGAGGGGCCAGAAAGAGGATGAAGAATGCCAACAAATAATACGATACCTACGTGAGAGGAGGCCAAAGGCAGGGTCCGAAAAAAAAAAAGGAAGAGACTGGGGGGGGTCTGTTATGGAAATATCGGGACCGGTGCATTATTCTGGAAGGAATAGTCCAAAGGAAAACAGGGAATGGGAAACAAACCCGTATTGTAATACCGAAGGGAATGCGGGATCGAATGGTTGATGAGACCCATCAGGAACGTGGCCATTACGGAACAAGCAAGACTGAGGGGTACCTTAGTAATTGGTTTTACTGGCCAGGGATGCACCACGACATTGCCAGAAGACTACGGGAGTGTGAGATTTGTGCGAGGACAAAACCGTTAAATCGGTCGAATGAAGGACCTCAGATACCGATCATCGTCCGGGAACCAAACCACACCCTGGCCATTGATTATTACGGGCCATTGCCGATGTTTGGGGGAAAGAGGTATTTACTGGTCACATATGATTTGTGCTCCAAAATGGTCGCTGCGTACCCCATGGCCCGGACTAATGCAAACCAGACCATCAAACTGTTGGAAACCAAACAATTTCCCATCATCGGGAAACCTAAGTGCCTTTTATCGGATCATGGCACACCATTTGTATCAAAGATGTGGAGGCGATGGGTGAACCAAACCGGGATCAAACATCATATGACGTCTATCCGGAACCCGCAGAGCAACCCATGCGAGCGGGTGATGCGGGAGTTGGGGCGGCTATTCCGCGTGTACACTGCAGGAGATCATCGGAAATGGGTTCGGGAGATTCCCCGGATTACTGAAATGATCAATACCTCAAAGAATGAGTCCACTGGACTTGAACCAAGTCGACTCCATTATGGACGACCTATACCGTATCCTTACAATGATAGACCCTCGATCCGAACAGGAAGAGTTGATCGAAAACATGACAATCAGATAGCATTACGGAGATTGGAACATATGGGGGAAATGCGAAGGCAGACCACTAGGCCAACCCGAAACACGTTCGCTGTGGGAGACAGAGTCATGGTAAGAGCAAATCCGGTCAGTCGACCGGAACAGCACATATTCAAGAAATTCCTCGACATCTATGAGGGCCCATATGAGATCGTCCGGGCATATGGGAATAATGCCTTTGTACTGGGCCAAGGAAAGGGAACATTTAATGCGAGGGCACTGAAGAGGGCCGAATAACTTGGCTCCTTCTCAGAGCTAAAATCCGCAATCCTCGGATTTTACTCTACACCAGGCGGGGAGATATGTAACGGAATAGCGTTACATAGGGTTTGAACCTAGGAAAGTTAAATATATATTAATGACGAAATAAATGACAGGTACAAAACTTTTTAACAAAGCGATCTTGTTTTAAGAATAAACGAGAAACAGCCGTGTCTAAAGCAGATCGCAGCTATACATGAGTACCTGTCAGATTTATTGAAATAAAATTAAAAGAGTTTTTATTTTTGAGGAATTAATTTATTATAATCATTATTTGTCAAGTTTGCTTTTTTTTGTCATTTCGTTTTAAAAGAAACAGGGAATGTTCGAGAACAAATTAGAAAATTTATTAAATCATTTTGAACAAAAGGGAAGGAAAAAAAAATAAGTAAATTAATTAATCTGTAATAGGTAAAAAAAATTCCAAGCGATCTAAGATATTTTGAATGGGGGGCAATTAGTAGAGTCAAATTTAGAGAAGTTGAAACAATAAGCAGGATGTATGTTGGTAAAGTCTAGATAACAATCCAAATTTAGAAGCAGAGGTGATAAAAAGTGTACACTGCTATTGTACTACTTAGACTTCTGACTCCGGCTAAAACAATATGTAAGAAAAATGGAAAAACTAAATTAAATTCCCACGTGGTGCAAATGTCACAGAAACTATTAAATAAAGAGGATCCTTGATTAGCAAATAAGAACTAATGACTTATGAGTGCATGATAGAGATTGGAGGAAAAATTCAAGGTGTCACGGCGGGAAAGAGGAGAGAAGAAAAAGGCAAGACGGAACCGAAAAAGGACACTAAATTGAAAGTTGTTGAAGGCGAAATCAAGTTGAATTGTAGCGGAAAGTATTATTAATTTTTTTGCGGAGCTTCCGATTAAGTACTTGGACTTCCTAACCTACACTTGTGTAATATCGTAGCCGAAATGCGTTGCTGAATCCAAAATTCGCGGCTTGGCCGCCGAACCTTCGCACCTGGCACTGCTGATCGTCCTAGAATGCTCTCAACCTCGGAGAAAATGAACTCAAGGACCACACACACCCTGGAAGCCTCACCCAGAACCGACATGCGGAATTAATAAAATATCGCTCAGGATCCCATTACAGTCTTCTCGTCCCACAGGTAGTTATTTTTAACATTTGCTTACACATTCATGCACCAGATAAAATACTTTAAAGTGGAGAACGATTTACAAACATTAAGTATAAAATGATTAAATTGCTAATGACCAACCGAACCACTAAAGAACTCAACCAGTATAATATGTACAATTAATACTCAGCAAAGATCTATGTAAGTTAATATTCGCTTCCGTAATTGTGTTATCTAGACTTACTAAATTATATATCTGCATAATAATTTTATTTACCCAGTTTACAAATAAATCATTCACTTAATTAATGTTTCTTTTATTGATCGCTTGGAATTTCAAATTTATTTAACCAATGTTGAATGAGTGCGGGAGTGATCTATTTTATATAATTTGAATGGGTGCATTTAATATGTTAGTTAAGCGTTAAGTATATTTATAGCATTTATAATTGTCGTACCATTCTTAGGTTAAGGTTAAGTTTTGGGAGATTTATTCTGGGGGATATAGGGCGGGCCTAACCATGATAAAGGCATGTCAATAGTGTGTTAAGAGTAATGAGCGATATAGTTCGGAAATAGTGGCTGTGTTCATTTCTTGCTGTCCGCTGGAGCGATGCTTGGGCATGTTCTGTGATATAGTTGAGTGAGCGTGTGCACGTGCGTGGCGAGCTTGAAAAGGTTCTCCTGGCGCCTATTACTCGGATTCAATCTGAATCTAGGTATGAAACAAATAAAACGTACGTGTATATGTGTTTGAAACTATTTTCACAAAACATTATGTAACCCCGGACGACAGAACACAGCGGGTTCGTAAAAAGGGAATCGTCAATAGAAAAGCCAGAAGGAGAACTAGTGTCCGCAGATATATAGACGAGGGTTCGGGTTACATTTTGGCGGCGTCAACGTGCGGCGATAGCTGTTGTTTTCAAAGGGCAGAACCGACGTGAAAACTAACTGACGTTTCTAATAACGAAGGATCAATTTTAAATAAAGAGACCCTGAGAAGGAAAGACGTTTAGCAGACATAAATAAGGGCTCGGAACAACAGAATAAATTATCTATTAAAGCGGGGGAAATTTTATAATCACTAAAAGTCAAATTATTAAACATTGCTTGAGAGAGTGGGAAGGGGATTTAGTTTTTTATCATTATTAAAATAATCAAGCAGTCGAATATACCTGACATTTGTAGAAAGCTGTGGAATAAGCGGGATTCCGTGGAAGAAATATCGGAAGTAATTCATAAATTAATTTCTATATTAGCAAGTTAACCGCAAATAAATTTAATCAAAAAAAAAATATATATATACATCGTTAAAAGACACATTGTAATATTATTATATTCTTGCACAAAGGAACGAACTGTAACCGGGATCTTGTTAGGAGTTGTGTGTTACTTAAAAATAAAAGGGACGTTGAGCGTAAACAACACATATATATAAATAACCACCGAAAAAAAAAAATTATTATAAAAGATAAATAAAGGATAGCGTATCTACATATGTAACGACGCGTGTAACAGTATATAGGTATAACCGCACATATACCGATAGCTACTGAATATAAATAAAGGGGAACAGTGGGAACTGGGATAATCTGAGCGATAGAAACTAAACTTAAGGGCTTACTGTGGGAATTTTAAGAGCAAGGAGCATCTGAAAATAGGACAAGACAGTCAGTGGGACCA